>CM061545.1:45428030-46003030 GCA_030864215.1 Capsicum pubescens
TGCACGATATTGTTTGATATTACCCTTCCTGGCAGAAAAGCTAATTGGATACCATCAACAAGGTTAAACATGATGAATGGTAAGTTTACCACTTAATCACACTCATTAATTGTGTACATTACCTTGTTATGGATGAATAAATGAGACATAACTGCGATTAGATGCACTAATATCCACTTCTTGCACGCATAGAGTTAAAGGGATATAAAGATGTGGATTGGAGCTCAAATTGATCATAAAAGGAGAAAGAAAGTGCAGTTGAAGACATGAAATAGATCGGCCTCAGGTATCGCGGTCGTGATTTTCTGACTGCGGTCGCGGTAGTCAATGATTTTCAATTGATCGCAGTAGAGAAGGTAAACCATGGTTGCGTAGCCATGGTCGCAGCCAGACCTGTGCGATCACAGCCTAGCGGAGGAGTTCAACCCAAGGTAAAAACTGTAATTTCACATGCTAATCCCAACATGATAAAAATGACTCAAACCATATCATTAGAAAAACAATTACTATCTTCCCTAATTTTTAGGTTTAGCTTTAGACTTTATAGCCTCCATTTTTTGGAGAAGAAAACATTGTAGAAATTTTGGGTGAAGATTACATTGGAGACTTACTAAGTGGAAGAGTTGCTCACTTCCACTGTTTATATTATGAGAGAGCCAAGTTTGAAGTAACATTATCTTAATTCTTCCAAAATTTATTTCATTGGAGATTATGCGTATATTTATGATTATTTATCTTATTGTAGCTAAATCTCCCTCTTAGGAGTATGTGTAAATAGTGGTTTAAGTGTGTGTTGGTTGTTATTTTTTGCATCTATTTGGTAGTTCATGTTTAAGGTTTTTATCATTTCTATGCTATTTTTTGGGGATTTGATGGATGGAAGCCCCAAATACCCATATGGGTTTGATGAGTGAAAGTTCCAAGATCTAGAAAGTTCAAAGATATCTTTGAAAGAAGGTTTTTGGGTTATGTATAGGAAACCATATCACCCTCGAAAGAGAGAAGTGGAGACCAAAATAATGGTACACAATTATGTGTATAGTTTGCTAAATTTTCACTCTCTTAGACATAAGGGTGAATATGAGCTTTACTATGCCATAGGTATCATCCTAGAAATAGGGATGGCTAGATTGAGGTTGTAGTTACCAATTGTTGAACCCACCTATTATGTATTCGAAAGGATCAATGGGTGAAAGTTTGGTGTTTTGTTGAAAGACTAGCATCAAAATCCATAACAAAGCCTACCCATATTTTATTTACTAATTTAATGAAGATGACTAACTCCCACATGTCACTCCCTTAATAATGCATAATCCCGAGATTCATGCATAATTGTTAAAACTCTAATTATTCATAGCCCAAATTTATACTAGAAGACCCAAAAAGAATCATTAATGTAGGATCCTATCCCCCATTTTACCTTTTTGTGCCATTTGCTTGAATTTAACTTACATCTATCATTTCAAATTAATTTGTTCACCACTCACATTGTTCTTCATGAATTCGACCCTAACTCTAATATTGTATAAATATATTGGTAATGACTACTTTGCACCTTAATTGACGTGTAAGCTGAGCATTATCAAAAATGGTGCCGTTGCTGGGGAACAATTTGATGTATTAAGTTAGTTTAAAATTTTATTTACTTTCTTGAATTCAAGTTTGTATATATTTGATTATGATTTCCTTTTAATTATATTTTATTTTACTTTTCTCTATGGAATCTTTCGACAAATATGATGTTGATAGTTGTAAGTCCTATCTTAACCATCCATGTCCATTTTACGACTTACCAAATTTTATGAGAGATTGTGACTATGCTCACAGAGAGAGATGGATTCACAATCTAAATCCTATAGAGAGTATAGGTGCTCCGGATGTAGTGGTCGAGATGGACATTGGAGTGATTGTCCACGTGCTCCCTGCCATCATTAAACTAACCATGTTGCTAGTTCTTCTTGTGAGATTGATGGGTATCATGAAGAGAAGAAGGAAGAGCAAGATACCTAATCCAATAGTTGTGACTCAAGGTTAAAAGCAATCTTGGACCAGTTAGGGTGAACCTAGAGAACATATATCAAGATTGGACAAGTTTCAAGAAGAAGATAATAGGCAAAGAAGAAAAGATTGAAACTATCATTACCATGCCCACTACCCAAGATGAGATTGGTCTAGAAGAGAAACCAAGCTATGATGATGAGCTTGGGAGCAAAAATTCCTCAGTAGCTTCCCAATAGTCCATATCATATGAGGAAGGAGAAGCAAAAATAAAAGAAATGATGCTAAAGTCAAAAGAAGAATCAACACAAAACTTTTATAATTACTCTAGTTCATTTCGGGGTGAAGATGCTTCGGCGAAAACTAACCCAAACTTAGGTGTTGGACCTCAGCAAACCCACTTTTCAACATTATGCTTAGAGGATGTGATGAGGATCCATGCCTCCGAACAAATGATGGATTGTGGGGAGAAGAAGTCTGACAATTATATTTTAGAGTTTGACATTCTGAAAGAGCACATGGAACCCCATCTGTCAAAGGCCAATATGCTCAACTCAAAAAGTAGAAGGAATGGCCTATTGACGAAAACTCCTTTACCCATAAAGCCAAATCAGAAGTTCGATGTGAATTTAGGTAAAAGGTTCAAGTCTTCAAAATGGCGAGATTGAAGCATGCATGCCATTTTACAACTTCTTTAAAGTTTCCTCTTGGAATATTTGAATTTTATGTCCTCTGCCGCTCATTACATTTTGAACGAAAGTTGAGACAGAAATTAATATTTTCTAAGTGGAGATACAAAGGGGAGAAATGGAGACATCGTGCTGCGACGTTAAACTAAGCGCTCGATGGGAGCCAACTCATCACGCCACAAAAGGTGGCATATATCCTTTTATTTATGCATGCTAGGGTAGATTTTTTTTTTCCAATTTTTGTGCATGCATAATCCCTACAATGTGTTGCCACGAGGAATTTTGATCGCTGTTGAGAAAGAAACATATGAAATAGGCAAGGTTGGACTGAGTAGGAATTGAAGAAAACTAGATTATTTGGTCTCAATTATCGCAACCGCAGTCCGCACCACTGCGATCATGGAAGCTGTATGACTGTGATCATTGAACACGGACCGCGACTGCTGTTAATTCAGTTTAAAAGACTATCCGCATACCTATTTTTCCCACAACCCTCTCTCAATTTCTCTCAAAATCATTTCCAATTTTTGGCATTGCATTGCATTTCCAAGTGTTATATCATTCCAATAGCATCATCTAACTTGATAAGTTTCCTCAACTCTTGCAATTTTGATATAATTGCATGCTTTCAACTCGTATTGTATAAAAAGAGCCTGGAATAATTTTCTATTACCAAATTCATGCTTAGTTGTCATTGTGTTGTGGTTAGCTATTGTAGTTAGTGTACACACTATTAGGGAAGTCTTGAGTACCCAAAATTAAGCCTTAAACCTCTTAAATTGAAGTGTACACCATGTGTACAATTAAAAAGCACCTACAAAATTAATGTTCAATTTTTTTAAGTTCAGGGTTGTGAACACACACTCTAGGCTTGAAATTATTTGTTTATAATGTTGTTATTCCTAGTCAAAACAGGGGATTGGGGTTAAAATTGTATTTCAAAGAAATGTGCAGACACTGTCAACTCAGTCTCAGGTACGACGATCATGGTCCCGATAACCGAGGTCGCATCACCGTGATTGCACTCAAAGCTCCATGATCGCCATACCTAATGGCTAGTTCTGGCAGACATTAAATTTTTTGCAGACCCTTGGCTGCCCCCAAAACCTTCTATAGCTCTACCTCATGAGCTTATTTGTTTGTTCTAGCATGGATTTGGTTTGATAATTCTAATATTGGCCTATAATGCATTACTTATAGTTTTAAAGTTGCTCTAAAATGGGAGACTTAGATAACACCTGATTTATGTCCGCAGAATGCCAACACCAATATGATGTAGATTTCCATAGAACAAAGCTACTCTTTGAAAGGGGTATCAACCTATACAAGGTGCAAGAGAATTTCCCAAAATTCATTGCCTTACTCACTACAACCTGGTGGATATATTTTCCCCCTTAACCATGCCTTGCGAATGAGTAATGGGTGCGTGAGATCTATGCAAACCTCTGCGTAGTCTCCCTCGCAAACCAAGTAATGAAAACTCAGGGTAAACAGGTAAACTTCAGAGATGAGCAGGTCAATGCAGTGTATGGGCTCCCAAATATTGACATGGGGGAGTTTCGTGCCAAGGCATGTGAGCCAGGGACTTGGATGGCTGATATCTGATTTCTTGGAAAAGAAGTCCCATGGGCTACCACCAAGCGAGATATTTTAATGAAGGACTTCAAGGCTCAGTCCATGTTATGGCTGAACATTATCTATAGCAGAGTCTCAAGAGTCTCAACATGCACTCACATGACTATTTTCATAGACATAAGAGCTCAGATAGTAGCCTACATCTTAGCTAGAATTATTCTGCATATGGGTGAGACTGCTCTCTACTAGTGGCGGTACTTTAAGAACTAGGGAGGTACTCATCTTCTCCTTCCTTCCATTTTCACTGAATTATGCTGGAGAGCAGAACTGGAAGAGTACGACACCGACACTTGGGTGTGATGTGGCACCCTTATTTATCCACTCAAATTTGGAGGCCTAGGCGCAATAGGTCAGAGTAATAAGGGTAAGATAGACTCGAGAAAATCAGTCCAAGAGATCACAAACTATTGCAGACCTTAATCAGCCACTGTTTTCGATGATATATCTGTTTAGATATAGAGGGTGGGGGAAATGTTCTCCTGACTACCTCAGGGACCAGGAGAGGCTTAAAGCTTAAGTTTGGGGGGTGTTCAAAGTGATAGAAGGAATTTTAGATCCACGAATTGTTAACAAAATGTCCATTGTGCCTAAGTGATGAAAACAAATGTTTAGAAAAAAAAGGATCCAACAAAGGAATGAAATGCATGTAAGTTGCAAAAAAAAATAGATGAAGAAAAGTGATGAACAATGAAAGCAAAGTGTAGGCAAAACAAAAGAAAGAAAACAAAGAAAAGTGTCCTTTAGTTGAAGAAGGATGTAACACCCCGCATTTTTGAACTAGAAATTGAATCTTCATTGTAACACCCCGCAATAATCCTCTACATGTTAGATCCTAGTAGTATGCTCATAGAATCGAAAAGAGTAGAAATATTTCTAAGTGTAAAAAGGGACTTAGAATCATTTTGAGTTTCCAAACTTTGGGGATTTTATTATCGACCTTCCCGACCTCCATTTCTGTTTTTTTTTTGATGATATACGATGGGGAAAGTCAATAGTACGTCCTGGGTGCATTTTAGGGGCATACCACACTGGTTTTAAATGCCTTGGAAATGCTCCAGCATTCCGGGCGCATTTCAAACCACAATTTCAAGGTCAACTTCGAATGATCAAATCTTCCTGTATATAATGATATGGGAGAGATTCTATATATCAAAGGAAATATAATTTAGTTTTATTTCCAATGCCACTAATTTTATTAAAATCCAACATCTGAGTAAAAAGTTATGGCCCATTTACTTTAGCCTGTCAGCCTGTTAACTGGCAGAAATTTCTGCCACATTTTTGATTTCATTAGGGGTAAAATGGACATTTACCATCCCCAATTATACACTAACACGAGTATTAAGCCTCTATTGACCAAAATATGGTCATTTTCTTCTAATTTCTCAAGAACCAGATCCCTTAGTCCCAAAATAAAAATCAAGATCCCTCAAAATTCAACCGTAAAATTTTAAAATTTATTCAAGATTCGGAATCCCCATTGCGAGGCCTACAAGAAGAACCCATCAATTGTTAGTATAGCATCCCTAATATGAGAGTTCATTCGAAATCTCCTAATTTAAGGTACGTGGGGTTTATCCTAAAAACTACATGGGCTTGTAAACACTAGAACATGATTTAAAGATTATCAAGCATTAATATAGAAAGGGGTTTTGAAATACATGATTTTATTAGGAATTTTGAATGTTCAATTGTATTGTTAATTTGGTCTTTAGGCCTTTCGCCCTTAAATTGATTTACATGTATATGTATATGTATGAAAATTCAGATTGAAGATTGTTTGAGAGCATAACTTATGAAATCCCTCTCTTGTGATAACTTTAAGTTTATGAACTTAATGTGAAGGATTTGAAATGTATAATTTATGTCTTGAAAATAGCTTACTCAAATACCATAGTACTTTGATCATGATTTAGAGATTTATGAGAGGGAGTTTCTTGATATAAATATGTTTTGTTAAAGAGAGAAAGATTTGCATGAGATTAAAATTTTTAACATGACCACCTTGTATCATTGAAATGTTGATAAAGAGATTTTGTAGCATGTGTTTACGTGAGTTTTAAAGAAAGATTTTTGTTGAATTGTTTTATTGATATGGTGGTCCCAAACTACATGTTTTGAAAGAAGAGATGATAATATGCTATAAATGGATCAGAGATGTGACTTGCAAGTTAATGGTGTGACGAGACCATATAAATGTATGCCATGACAGAGTTAGAATTTGATTTAAGAGAATACATGTTTTAAAAAGTTAAAAACAGGGTTGATGTGAGTTAGGTGGTTGCCTAAAGAAAGCACGAGTCAAATGACTCTATGCTGGAAACCGTGATTTGCCGACACGGGAACTTGGTACTCTTCTATGTGATCTTGTGTACCTAGTACTTTTTCATCCCTAATAGGGACTTATGGTTTGGAGTCCTACTTTGTGATCTTTAGCCCATCCACGTCAAAATGACTTGATTGGGGTTGTGGCACCCTGCTGTGTGATCTTGTGTGCTCTTCCCTCACTAGTACTCCTATCTTGATGGAAATCAAGATAAGGTAGTTGGTGAAAATGTGAAATTGTAGGGTGTACCACCTAGCGCAGAAATAAAACAAAGAGTGTCACAGTGTTCAGAAGTATTTAAAGAGTCTTTCAAAACTGCCCACGTGATTTCTTACCATATGAAATATTTATAAACTATTTTAAATTGCTCTCATATATGTTGAATATAAATTATTATTTTGGATTTGCTCTGCGTATTAGTATAATTGTATTGACCCCCCACCTCCCAGGGTCTAAAGCTCAGTTCAGAAGTCTTGCTATTTCAGAAAGCAGTGATATGTGCAATTGGTGAGCCTTTTTTTTATTCCAGAAGGTCTATGTCTTTCAGATTATGTTATCATTTTGGTTTAGGTCTACTAGGGGCCTTGTCCCAGTTTCATAAAGTTGTTATTTTCAGATGTAGTAGAGATTTCACAGACTGGTTTAGACATTGTCTAGTTGTTGATGGGATTTACTTTCTATATTACAAATTAAGTTTAGATTCATGTCCATGATTTCGTTCATTATTATTTTCCTCATTTCCTATTTGTATTTGAATGCTGTATATGATTACCAGTTAGAAGAGCTGTCGGGCCTTCATGGTTCGGGATGTCCATCACAGCCAGGGCCCCGGTTTGGGTCGTAAAAAACTTGGTATCAGAGCATGGTTCATGGTCCCAGGATGTCTACAAAATCGCGCCGGGTAGATTCTTATTTATGGGTGTATAGCGCGCCATATTTATAAGCAGGAGGCTACTAGGCGTTTAGGAATATCTCTCTTTCTTCATGTTTTATTTCGTGCTATGGAGTCAAAATATTCCTCTTTCATACTTTAATTCGTGTTGTGGTGTTGCACATACGAAATTAAAGTTATCCTAATTGTTTCCTTACTTTGATGTGCTCAGATGTGTCTCATTGTTGAGGTGAATCAAGTGCAAAAGTACAAAATTTAAATTGTATGGTCCTTTCTGATTGAATCACATAAGATTTTAAAATTTTTGCAAGGACTTGATAAGATTCTGTTAATGCTTCAAAGTGTATTGATTCTAGTGTGAACTTGGGTTCTGATAAAATTGAGGTTTTCAGCTTGCGGTATTAAGTGTATTATGTCCTTTTAAAAAAAAAATCTATGTTGTAGATGTCATTCCTAAAAAGGAAAATGATGTGTAGCAGAATGTTGGAATTTTATTTCCACCCGAATAGTAGTATGAGTTAAAGTGTTGTTATCATGACCTATTGGTAGTGATATTGGACCAAGAAGTTGGTGATGTAAAGTCACAAGGTTAGAAGTCAGAGTGAGGGTGACTTTTGTGTAGATAAATCTGTTTAGTTGAATAACCGATGTTCGAGGATGATTTACCACTTTATAGTGATAGACTAATGTGGTAGCTAGTAGCATGTGTGGATTGTATGGTTGTCTGTGGGGGAAATATTTGACTCAAATTTTAATTTAGAGTAAGATGTGTATTCTTAGGTCATTGATTATTGTGTGTCAAGTTTTTATCTCTTGTAAATCTTGATATCATTGTGTTATTGAAATAAAAAGTCTAGTGAAGCCGTGTGGGGCTCTTTCGATTCACTAGCATAGTTGCTTTGTTATGCATCTCATTTTTTTGTTCAAAACACAAAATCAAAGTCTAGTGGAGCCGTGTGAGGCCTATTTCGATTCACTAGCAACTTGTTGTTCATCTTGTTATTCTTGTGTTGGTTGGAACTGGGGGATTAGAGGCGTAATGTCAAGAAAATTGGTAAGGGCGATTAATTGAATATATGTATATCCAAATCATTTTGCATGAGATTAAGTTGGTAATACAGTGATGCGCCCTTGTGTGTTAGTTCAGTAGAAGGTAGAGAATGAGTTATTAGTTAAGGTGAATTTTTGTTTGCTTGAAGTATAAAAAAATGGCTAGATTAGCCAGTAAGTTATAATTATAGACTCTTGGTTGTTTGTGGAATTTGAAGGAAGTCTAAATGTACGCTTGGGTAAGTAAGTGTGATGTGAGAAAGCTGTATAAGTAAATAAGATTATATGAGGTATTTGGGTAATATGTCCCATATTGATGGACTAGTATATTATGTTGCATTCTTCATTGGTGGTAGATGATGGATGCTAGACTATATACTTGAATCTACATATAGAATATGGTTGTAAGAATAGTGGCTTCAGATTAATGATGTATGTATTGTAAGAATTGTGTGTAAGGTTGGGTTCTAAAACATGTTTAGCACTAGACATTAAGTTTGAACAGTTATGTCCATGAAGGTGGATATGATTATTTCTTGGTTAATGATACTAATTTTAAGGAAGTGATCTAATGGGCTTGGACGGTGTATGCAAGAGCTTAAGTTTATTTGATTCGTGATAAAGTATAATGTGCTTTGTATGAGGTAGAGGTATGCCCAGGATGATATGAGGTTGGGGCATTTTTCTAAGGCTATTACAGGTAGTGTGTGGCTAGTGGTACTGTTGAGTTGCTAGATGGAATATGATGTTCTAAATAGCCAAGTTAAGGAGTTTTGATTGATAGTGTTGAGCCTTTTTATATGATCTTTATTCTCATAGTACAGACATGTAAGTTTGGAGTCGTGATATTGGTAGGCTATGTCGGAAGTAGTATGATTCATCAAAGGCTTGGTAATATCCATGTTAATTGTTAGAATCTAAGTTTGAATTCTTGAAGGTTGAACCGACAGAAATAAGAGTTGAAGCACTAGAGGGTGTGCACTTCGACTATGGGAATACTCACGAGGATTCAAACTTAGTAAGTGATCAAGTATTATGTGATTGACTACTGGGGCTATAAAAAGAAAGAGTATGTCTCAGAAGGTAGGATTAGCAGTGGGTTTTCCACTTCCAAGTGTAGCCATTCTGGTTAAGTTCTATTAATTGCGTGTATTGTCATATTCCATACCCCAGGGTGTAGTGAGTGTAGTTTAGTTTAGAGTCTAGTAAGGGATCTCTCAAACTTAAGATGATGGCTTAATCTAAGGGGGAGATCATAAAATAAGTGACCATGACAGGCTCTCAGATTCGAGTAGTGATGTCAGTATGATATAGAACATCAGGAAGTGAGGGTGAGGCTCAACCCATTCTTATCTCAGTATTTTTTTAGTTATCCCTACACTTACTCATGCCTTACGTTTTAGTTCCATGATCATAGTTCATGTTCATGTATATGATAGAGAATCACGTGCTCTTCCAGTTCCTAAATTGAGGAATTCTAATTCATTTAGTAGTCGGGATTACATTTCATAAGTTATAAACTCCAAATTATGGTCATGCAACTCATGACTTATGTACTCATGTACTCACGCTTTATAGTGTGCTCAGTTCCCATAACTCATGCTACATGCCAAATGATTGGCCAAATTCAACTTATAGATAGGTATAATCTTGATTCAGATCACTTTGATGAATCCTTGATGTTGATTTTCTATTCCTTGGCATCAGTTATGTGTCAAGTATCATATAATATCCTTCTATGCTTCAAGCTCTTATGTTCTAACCTTCTTGTGACTCCTCCTTATGTAAAGATAGTGATGATGAGTAAATATTTCTTGTTGATAAAGGATCATTATATGCTTGTTTTGGATAAGGCAATAAGTGTGAAGTAAGATTTGGGGCCAAGTCTTTGATACTTGTGATGGTTAGTGTAAATTTATGTGTGTATGTTCTTGGGGTAGCGCGTAGGAGTTATATGATAGTGGTTTATAGAGTGTGTGAACTACGTCTTTATGGGTGTTTTCCTTAAAGTTCATAGGTGGTTATAAAGATTGGCTTGAATGACATGTTGGGGTTTAAGTAGAGGGATGCACTATGCGCTAGTGAATCCATAGTAAGAGTTCAGAGTTAGTCATTGAAGTTGTAAGGCACGTTATGCTTAGGGTGTGAACTTTAAAAAGATATAGAGGGTTGAATCATATGGTTTATACTAGTATCGCGGTGTGGCAGGTTGTGTTTTGTGATTTAGAGTTAGGCTCGATCACGGTTAAGGGATTTAAGCTACTTTAGACATTAGTAGAAATAGTTGTCAATGACATATGAGAATTATAAGTTGAATCGAATGTATATGGTATTTGAAGGGGATAGTATAGTTAAGGGAGTATTATAGAAGTGTACTAAGCATGAAAGTAAGAAGTTGCATTGCCTAGGGCCTAGAAATTCTATCCTAGCTTATGAGTTAAATGTCTATATTCCTTGCAATAGAGTAGTGCCAAGGTTGTGATTCCTTAGTTGGATGTCTTGTGTAAATCATGCCTAAGATTCTTTGCTCCTTAATGCTACTGGATCTTCTTTAGAAAGAGTGTTGAAGAGATAATCTATTCCATCCATGTAAACTGTGAATCAAGTTCAGTCCAAGCATCATGTTTCAGATTCAGCTATTTAGTCATGACTCAGCGCATAAGAATTCAGTCCATAGTCTCAAATCTTTCCAAGTATTTTATCTCAGACAACGTAATGCCTTCGTACGATCTAAATCTTGTTCCCTTATGATTCGTACTTGCATAAGCTAGCACTTCTCAATTCAATTGTATGATGGGATCATGAACACTTCAAGGAAATCCTAAACTCTCATCATGAATCAGCTCCTTGAAGCAAGTAAAATCAAGTCAGCTCAGAATCCAGTTTAATGATAGAAGTTTAAACGTTTCAGATCAGTTATATCATTTCTTAGAAGACACATCATGTCCGTGTTATTCCATACCTTTAAGCTTTGACAAGTTCCTACCTATCATTCTGGGACAAATGATCCCAAGGGGAAGATAATATAACACCCCACATTTTCGAACAAGAAATCAAATCGTCGTTGTAACACCCCGCAAGAATCCTCTACGTTTTAGCTCCAAGTAGTATGCTCATAGAATTGAAAAGATTAGAAATTTTTCCAAGTGTAAAAAGGGACTTAGAATCATTTTGAGTTTCCAAACTTCGGGGATTTTATTTTTAACCTTCCCGACATCCGTTTCTTATTTTTTTTGTTTATATATGATCGGGAAAGTCAATAGTCCATCTTGGGGCATTTTAGGGGCATACGACACTGATTTGAAATGCCTTGGAAATGCTCCAGCATTCCGGGCGCATTTCAAATCACAATTTCAAGGTGCCACTAATTTCATTCAAATCCAACATCTGAGTAAAAAGTTATGGCCCATTTACTTCAGCCTGTTAGCCTGTTAACAGGCAGAAATTTCTGCGACATTTTTGATTTCCTTATGGGTAAAATGGATATTTTCCATCCCCTATTATACACTAACTCGAGAATTAATCCTCCATTGACCAAAAGATTGTGATTTTCTTCAAATTTCTCAAGAACCAAACCCCTTAGTCCCAAAATAAAAATCAAGATCCCTCAAAATTCAACCGTAAAATTTCAAAATTTATTAAGATTCGGATTCCCCATTGCAAGGGCTACAAGAAGCACCCATCAATTATTCGTATAGCATCCCTAATGCGAGAATTCATTCGAAAGATCCTAATTTAAGGTACGTGGGGTTTATCCTAAAAACTACATGGGCTTGTAAACACTAGAACATGATTTAATGATTATCAAGCATGAATTTAGGAAGGTGTTTTGAAATACATGATTTTATTATGCTTTGTGAATGTTCAATTGTATTGTTGATTTGGTCTTTAGGCCTTTCCCCCTTAAATTGATTTACATGTATATGTATATGTATGAAAATTCAGATTGAAGATTGTTTGAGAGCATAACTTATGAAATCCCTCTCTTGTGATAACTTTAAGTTTATGACCTTAATGTGAAGGATTTGAAATGCATGATTTATGGCTTTAAAATAGCTTACTCAAATACCATAGTATTTTGAGCATTATTTAGAGATTTATGAGAGGAATTTTCTTGTTATAAATATGTTTTGTTAATGAGAGAAAGCTTTGCATGAGATTAAGAATTTTAACATGACCACCTTGTATCATTGAAATGTTGACAAAGAGATTTTCTTGCATGTGTTTACATGAGTTTTAAAGAAAGAGTTTTCTTGAATTATTTTATATTTTATTGTTATGGTGGTCCCAAACTACATGTTTTGAAAGAAGAGATGATAATATGCTATAAATGGCTCAGAGATGTGACTTGCAAGTTAATGGTGTGACGACACCATATAAATGTATGCCATGACATAGTTAGAATTTTATTTAAGAGAATACATGTTTTAAAAAGTTAAAAACAGGGTTGATGTGAGTTAGGTGGTTGCCCGAAGAAAGCACGAGTCAAATGACTCTATGCTGGAAACCGTGATTTACCAACACGGAAACTTAGTACCCTGCTATGTGATCTAGTGTACCTAGTACTTTGTCATCCCAAATCGGGACATGGTTTGGAGCCCTGCTTTGTGATCTTAAGCCCAACCACGACAAAATAACTTGATTGTGGTTGTGGCACCCTGCCGTGTGATCTTATGTGCTCTTCCCTCACTAGTACTCCTATATTGATGGTAAACGAGATAAGGTAGTCGGTGAAACTGTGAAATTGTTGGGTGTACCACCTAGTGCAGAGGTAAAACAATGAGCGTCACAGAGTTCAGATGTTTTTACAGAGTCTTTCAAAAATTCCCATGTGATTTCTTATCATATGAAATATTTATGAACTGTTTTAAATTGCTCTTATATATGTTGAATATAAATTATTATTTTGGATTTTCTCTGCGTACTTGCACATTGTATTGACCCCCTACCTCCCAGGGTCTAAAGCTCAGTTCAGAAGTCCTGCTAAGCAGTAGAGTTTTCAAACAACAGTGATATGTGCAATTGGTGAGCCTTCTTTATTCCAGAAGGCCTATGTTTTTCTGATTATATTATCATTTTGGTTTAGGTCCACTGGGGGCCTTTTCTCAATTTCAGACAGTTGTTATTTTTAGATGTAGTAGAGATTTCGCAGACTAGTTCAGACATTGTCTATTTGTTGATGGGCTTTACTTTCTATATTATAAATTGAGTTCAGATTCATGACCATGATTCCATTCATTATTATTTTTTGTATTTTCTATTTGTATATGAATGTTGTATATGATTACAAGTTAGAAGGGCTCTCGGGCCTTCATGGTTTGGGATGTCCTTCACGGGAAGGGCCTCGGTTTGGGTCATCACAAAGGAAGAATTATAAAGAGTGATGTAGACGTTAAAAGAAGGGTGTATCAATGTTCTTCCTAAATGGTACCTACCCTAACCCAAACCTACATTACAAGCTTAGAAAGTCCATTGAGATACTTTCTTTGTAGTGGCAATTGAATAGAGGGGCAAGACTATGGTATGACGCTTGTTGCATTGAGATTTCTTTTGTGAGGGGGAGAGTTTTGCACATAAAATTCCTTATTGCACATTTGTTAGTTTGGTGTGTGAAATTCACTTTCTTGTGAAGTCAGCATGTAAAATAACTTGATATGGGTGAATTTTTTTACCTCTCGAGCAGTGAGGCAAATGGAGTATACCATAATTGTGCTAAAAAGGGAGCCATCTCTAGAGTATTGATTGTTGTTGCTTAGTATCTCTTTAAAGTCTTATGCATCTTTTGATAGCGCACCTTAAGATGAGGGGTGTAGTGAAACTATCTTAGCATAGGTGCAATGAGCTACTTGTGGTTGCGATTAAAGTTGAGATCATTGTGATCTTTAAGGCATAAAGGTTGGGCTTAAATGTTCGTGTTTCATGATAAGAGGTTGTTTTGCTTAAGGATAAGAGAAAGTTTAAGTTGGGGTGTAGATGAGTGGTGAGTTTACCACTTAATCACACTCATTATTTGTGTACTTTACCTTTTTATGGATGAACAAATGAGACATAATTGCGATTATATGCACTAATATCCACTTTTTACAGGCATAGAGTTAAAGGGATTGAAAAATGTGGATTAAAGCTCAAAATGATCAAAAAAGGAGCAAGCACGTGCAGCTGAAGACCTGAAATTAAAGAGCCTCAAGTACTGCACTCACGATCTACTGACCTCGGTCCCAGCAGTCTAGGATGGTTAATCGAGTACTATCGCATAGCCACAGTCACAGTAAGACCTTCACGATCGCGGCCTAGCAGAGGACTTCATCCCATGGTCAAAACTATAATTTCACGTGCTGATCCTAACTTGACTAAAATGACTCAAACCCTATAATTCAAAAAACAATTTCCATATTCCCCAATTCTTAGGTTTAGCTTTAAACTTCATAGCCTCCATTTTTTGGAGAAGAATATATTTTATAAATTTTGGGTGAAGAATACATTGGACACTCTCTAAGAAGATGATTTACTCACTTCCATTGTTGATATTGTGGGAGAGCCATGTTTTAAGTAACATTCACTTACATCTTCAACAATTCATTTCAATGGAGATTATCAGTATATCTATGCCTGTTTATCTTATGTGTAGCTAAATCTCCCTCTTGGGGTTATGTGTGAATAGGGGTTTAAGTGTGTGTGGGTTGTTATTGTTAGCATCTATTTGGTAGTTCATGTTTATGGATTTTACCATAGCTATGCTTTTTTGGTGGGAATTTGATGGGTGAAAGCCCCAAATAACCACATGGGTTTGATGAATGAAAGTCTAAGCTCTAGAAAGTTCAAAGTTATCTTTGAAAGAAGGGTTTTAGGTGAAGTGTAGGAATCCATATCTTCCTCAAATGAGGGTTGTGGAGACAAAAGCAATGGTAGACAATTATGTGTGTAGTTTGCTAAATTTTCACTATCTTTGACATAAAGGTGAATGTGAGGTTGACTATGTCATGGGTATCATCATAAAAATAAGGATGCCTAGATTAAGGCTATGGTTAGCAATTGTTGAACACACCTATTTGATATTCGAAAGGACCAATGGGTGAAAGGGGGAAGAAGAAGATGGACTTTTGTTATGTGAAATAGTTAGGAAGGAGATATGTGGAAAAAATCTTTGTGAGAATGATTGAAGTTTCTGAATTTAGTGGTGAGATCTATAAAATGGATGTTGTAGAGATAGAATTAAATGTTGTGATTGATGGATTCTCAAATCGATGTGCTATGTGGTTAGTATTCCGCAATTTAGGACCTGAAAGTTGGTTGATTATAGTAAGAAGGTAAAGTAATGTTACAAAAGGGATGTAGAGTATAGGGTCCAATAGCTTAAGCTAGCATCTTTTTACTCCTAGTTAGGCTTCAACATGGAAGTACGATGCAGTTAGGCTCAAGATCTTGTAGTTATGTATTTAGTGGTGAAATTATAATATTGAGATGTTGAAATGTGGTATTCATAACTTAAAGCATAGTTGAGGAGCATTGCAAAATTTAAAGGCTTTTAGACATATCAATTAAGGTGGAGAATCTTTCTATTCTATTATAAATTCTGCGAGAATCTCAGTTCATGTCTTATACCAATCTTAATCAGGCAGAGGATTCATAGGAAAATTCATGCCTTACAACGTTATGATCTTGTTCCATAAAACAAATGCCAAGATCAAGTCGATGTCAAGTTTCGTTATCTCATGATTTGTGCTTACGCAATTTACATGGAGATGTCATGAAGATCTTCTTTAATGTTTGTGTATGTTTCATTGAGGAAAAATAAAATTTCCTAATGTGATATTACGTCCATTATTCTATACTTCTATAGCTTTAATAAAATCCTACCCCATAATTCGACGACGAATGATTCAAAGGAGGAGATAATGTAACACCTCGCATTTTTTTCAGGCCAGATTTCAAACCGTCGTTCAAACCTGTATAGACCCGACCCAATGTTTCTTTGTTAATAAATGTGTAATTATTAATCCTGTAGTGTGTGAATACCTTTGAATATGAATTTAGGTAATAAACATTTCCTAAATCAAAGAAGAGTTGAAAACTTTCCTATTGCTTAAGTTTTAGTGAACGTCTAAACTTGGGTCAACATCCATAGACCATAACTTCTTTTATATAATGGGTTAGAGGAATTACTAAATAAAAAATGAATGGTCTTTGAGTCTTCTTTCCAACTTGACCAATTTCACCTTAATCTGATGTCGGAGTAGAACGTAATGCTCATTTAACTTCGGAGTGTCTGACTGCAAAAAAGTGATGACGATGTTGACAAAATTGATGACTTGTCAACTAGGTGACGACTAATTTGATAATACATCAACTATGTGAAGACCCATCAACCCTAGTTTTTATCCTAGGACAGTAAGGGGAAATTTCCATCACGAAAGTGATGACATAGGTGACGAGCCGTCACCTAAGTGAAGGCCTGTCAACCCTGGTCGTCGACTGAAGAATTTTTGTGATTTCTTTTGTTTCTTTAGGGATATTTTGGTACTTTCTCATCCCAAACTCCTTCTCCACGAATATTAATCCTAGTCTAAGCGTTATAATACACATTTTATCAGTTTTAAAAATATTTCAATTCTCTCTACTCGCAAGAGCAAAAGAAATTAGGGTTTTCCTTCAAGGTAAGAATTCAAGCCTTTCAATCCAAGATTTCCAAGAAACAAAAAAAAAGATTTGGGTTCTACTCTTTAAACTAAGTAATCTAAGGTACGTGGGATTTTTGAAAAGTACATAGACATGATGAAATCGTTTTGATGAGGTTTTGAATGTTGTGAAATCATATGGTAGGAAGGGTTTTGAATTACATTAAGAAGTACACATTGCGAACGTTTTGGTCTTGAGGCATTCGCCTAAACTTGAATTTGTTACTCGTGTATATTTATATTTGGGTTTACATCTTTTAAATACGAATTGAGAGGATAAATAATGTATTTCCCTCTCCCATTGTGTTATTTCTTAATTTACTGGTTTTGGGTTACTCAATTGCATGTCTTAAAGCATGAACCAAGGGTTTTACAATCATTTATGAACTTTATATTGGTTATGAATTCAAGAGAGGGAAATTTCTTGTTTGTACATGTTAAATATGATTATTAAAAGAATCGCATGGTTTGCTACAAGGTAATTTACCTCCACATGTTTGTGAATTGAAAGAGAGTATCTTTGCATAAGTTTTTTCATGAATTTCGACATACGAATCCTCTAGTAATGTTTGAATGATTTGGTGGTCCAAACATGTTGTTTTGAATGAAAGAATTGTATCGTGATATTGTATTTCCTTGATATATGACTTGCAAGTCTTGGAATGATGATACCAAAATAGATGATGCCATAATAAACTACGAATAGAATATAAGTCAGACTTCATTCATATTTTCAGAATTGATTTAAGAAAGATGCATTTTTAGAAAAGGCTAAAAATAGGCTTAAGGTATGATAGGTGTTTACCCGAAGGAATGCACGAGTTTAGATAACTCATAGCCCAAAACAGTGTTTTGCCAATACTGGTTATTATGTCCCAAGAGAGATTATACGCTGGCGTAGTTCTTTGTGGTGTATCAGAATCAGAAGCTCCAACCCTTGAGGCAAGATTTTTTTGGGGAATTGGCCGTCGTGTCAAGAGAGGACTTCATATATCCCGTGGGGTCGTAGAATTGTACTGTGTACCACCTAGCTCAGAAGTAAGACAAAGATTAAGCCGTGGTTTGAAAGAAATGTTTCAAAGTCTTTGAAGTGTGCCCATGTGTTTTCACATATTATATGTATAAATTTTTATGAATTATTCTCACATATGCTATATATAAATACATTATTTTTTATTACTCTATGTACCAGTACGTCTATATTGACCCTTTTTATTTTAGTTTCTAAGACACAGTCCCAGGGCCTCGATAAGTAGTAGATTGGTTTGTCAAAAGTTTGCAGTTGGTGAGCTTCCATTATTTCATAAGACCTGGTTGATTTGACTTTCATATTTCATTTTGGTTTAGGGCCCAACTGGGGGCCTTGTCCTAGTATTAAGACAATAGTGTTTTTGTGTTGTTAGAGATTTTCTAGATTAGTGTTAGGGGTTTTTGAATGTTTCATGAGCTCCTTTTCGTATTGTTCAATTGAAGTAAAAGAATGACCATGTTTCCATCATGTCATGTGTTTCTGCATATTCCTTACAGTATTTGAATTGTGTATATGATTGCATGTTAGAGAAGGGCACTTAGGCCTTCACGGTTTGGGATGTCCGACGCGGCCAGTCCTTCAGTTCGGGTTGTGATAGAAGAAATTATGATTGAGATATTGGATATGCAATTTCAAAAATTGGGGACTCAGGAAATATCTTTAGTGAAGGTTCTCTTGGTGGAATCAAAAGGTAGAAGAGGTTACTTGGGAATCAGAAGAGGATACGAAGGCCAAGTACTCATTCTTGTTGCCGATGTTGGATGAAACTATTTAAGGTATGAGTTTTATTTCTTCTCTTACAACATTTCTAATTTGTTATTGAATTCTTGCTATATTATCCGTATTATTGTGCTGAGGGAGTCCCAACTTCTTATTCAAGGACGAATGATCGAAAGGGGTTATGTAAAACCCTGTATATTTTTGATGAATTTATTTTTTACCCTCCTTCTTGTGTAATGATGATTCTTCACTTAAATCATGCTAAGAGAGGCTAAAGGAGTGTCCTGGAAAAGTTTTGGGATTTTTGAAAAGGTTCAGGTTCATTTTGGGACACGAACCAATTAGCCTCCACGATAAGGATGTGGAACGCTGCCCAGCCTCTATGTTAGCGGTGTGCCACATTGCAGGGTAAAAATCACCCATCTTCATTTTTTCAAATTAGGCATGGGGTTTTTGGTCCTTAATACCCTAAAACGACATAAAAATACCTTTTATCCAATTTACCCACCTGTTATCAACTATTTCTCATTGCTTTTGTCCTCTCCAACTCCCAAGTTAAGAAGACAAGGGGTTTACAAGAATTCACTGCTCTAGGATTTAAACTTCAATTCCTCTCCGTGTTCTTCTATTTTATGGCATGTTATTTGCTCCCTATATTAAATATGGTATTATTGCACTAATTACATGGTATTAGGGCGTTTTTGAACCATTCAATCAACTAGGTTTAAGGGTTTTTTCTTGGCAACACATACATTATTTTTTCCTTGTTTTAATGGGTTATTTATCCTTTAATTAATTGATTTTGGAGCAGAATTTTATGCATTGTTATAATGGTGAATTTTGTGATTTGGGTTTTTAAAATGTGAATGAATTTTGTCCTAATAATGACATTAACTGCGTCCCAGATTTTTAATTTGGTTTTGAACAAGGATTATACGTGATTTAATTATCTTCTGAATACATTACACTACATTAAAGGGAAAATGGATAAAAATGTTTCGGAATGCCCTTGGTCGCGTTGGTTTTGGATTTTAAATCGGACATTGTAGTCTAAATGATTAAATGGATCATGGTAATGGTTTGGCATAAACTGAATAGCTTGCAAGCCTATTGGTATGACGATACCTGGAAATTCCTATATAAATGACTCCCTAGTTATTTGTTGGCTTATGTGTAAATTGTTTTAATTTGGGCATAAAGGAATTTTTTTAGCTTACCGAGAAGGTGTAGTTCCGGGGGGACCAACACTTAAAACCATATTTGCCGACGTTGGGGGTCAATGGTCATTGTGGCTAATGCACACATTATATTTTTGATGGATATCTCCTTGGTGTCTTTAGCCATTCCTAAATACATTAGGTTAACATGGACATGGGCCCTTTCGGTAACGGAAACCCTACCCATATATCCTATGGGATCCTTTAGGTTGTACAAGTTACACAATTTAGGATTATGTTTTCGAACAACCATGTTTCATTCCCCAATCTTGGCATCCTATATTTATTTATAATTGGTGTGTATGTGATCTTTGGTTGGTTTTGTTAAATGCATATATGTTATTCCATTCCTTGGGTTGCATCCCATTCATCGCCGTACTGACTGTCCCCATACTCTACATCATGATTTGAGGACTATTCTTGTGACCCTATGTAGCGTTAGGCGGTTCGGTACTCTGATAGATTAGTTATGAAGTGGTGAGCCTCCATCATTTAAAAGGCTTGATCCCTTTCTTAGCTTCGGTAATTATTATTATTATTATTAAGTATTTTTGAATTTCCATGTTATAGTTAGGGAATGTCCCGGCTCAGGTTGTAATATATTTGATTAAAGGCTTTTGTGAACAGTATTGTGATCCTATTTTTATTTTGTTTGACTATAAAACTTCCTTCCTCATTTTGATTCTATCTCATTAATTTGGTTGGCTTCCACTATTTATTTTTATTGTGCTCTTGAGATAAAGCTAAAGGGGATTTTCTCGTGCTTTGGTTGGCTTGAGATACCCATCACAGCCAGGATTTCGTTCGGGTTGTGACAATACTAAAGGGGGTAAAAATAACATATCAGTAAGATAATGCATTTTGACTTGAGACTTGCAATAGAACTTGAGTAACAATGAAAGAATCTAAAATACCTAATTGCACTAAAAACTGCACATAAGTGGTAGCAAAACTACTATGTCCAGCTTAATCATCATAGATAAGAATCAAATCCAAATTTAATTAAATTAATTGTTATTTTTCACAAAAAAATGCCCATGTGCAATCAATCAACGAACAACTCATACAGAAAAAGTGTAAAACCTAGTTGACTAGATACCTGAACTCCTCACTTTGTTGGTGGGACTTTAAAAAAAAGGAATGTTGAATTATCTTGTTGTATATTATGATATTTTAAAATCTTTTTACCTTCAAAAGAAGATATTAATCGTAGAGAAAACAGAATTTCCATTGAGAATGCAAATACACATGAGTACGTTTTCGACTTCAACTTGGGCAGATTTTTGATGCATTTTTTAAGATTCAACATGAGGATAAGATTCTATCCTATAAACTGATTCTTGAACCCCTTTCACGCTCATGTCACGTCGAGGTACTGCAGAAAAAAACCCAGCAAATCTATCATTTTATTCTAGGATCTAGTGGATTTTGATAGTTTAATTAGTGTTTTGGCCTTAAAATTTATATTGAAATACCTAAGTCTGAAATTGGGTAAATTACCAATTAGAAGGTTGATTCGTGATTGGATTTTGATGATTTTGAGCACTAGAATCAGTAGGTTATGGGTAAATTGTTTTCGACATAAAATTATCATTTTTAACCATAGGGGCCTAGGTTGACATTTTGGTCTCCGAACAAAAGTATAGCAATAAGTTTTCTACAAACTCAAATATGTTTATGTAGATTTCATAGTTTACTAGATTAGGATTGTTTGGAGGAGAAGTGGAAGGAAAAGTCCATAATTTATGAATTTTAGCTTCGGTTAAGGCACATTGTGACTCTTTTTGACTCTTATGCGAAGAATTGTGTTGGTAATTGTTTAATTGATAGTTAATGGGTATTGGGGATGCTGTAAAAATGAGATAACGAGCATTTATCTAAATCGATGCTATGATTACGAAAAATTGGTGATTGTCAACTTGCTTGAGGACTATGTAATTGTGTGAGCATGATTATTGATATATAAATGACTAAATTGTTGTTGAATTGATCACTTGATTATATTTAATCCCTTACTCTGTTTTATAGATTTGCAGCCAGATCGGGTTTGGCCAGGAATGGGACGGACTGGTGCCTCAGTGAATGGTTCCATGGACTGAGACAGGTCTACGAGTATCTGGACCACTAATAATTTACCATGTGTCATGAACCGACTAGAACCGAGGCCCTGACCATGACGAGCATCCCGAAAAATCAAGGCCCGAGAGATTCCTTGGCATGTGATCATAAGCATAAGTCATGAAAGATAAAGTGTGGAAGATAAATGAAACATAGTAATTCTATTATTCAAACATAACAATTCAAGACATAAGCCCATGAGAAAACCCAAATCCATTTAGGATATGTCTACGAAGTATCTACTGAACTGAAAATAATAATCTGTCTAAAATCGGGACAAGCCCCCTGGTCGAACCATATAATAAAATAAAAAGAAACAACACATGGGAAAATATGATTTCCAATGTAAGGGAGGCTCACCAACTCTGAATGTCTGATAACAATCTACTAATTAGCAGGACCATAGGACTGGGCCTCAGAACTTGAAATATTGGGGGTCAATACTCGAAAGTATTGGTACGTAGAACAATCAAAAAATAACACATACTTTATATAAAATAAGTGAGAGAATTTTGCAATCAGTATATCATAATATATCTAGAAATACATGGGCATAATTAATAAGCTTCAAATATTTCTGCAAATCACGACTTAGCCATTTGTATTATTTCTGAGTTAGGTGATACACCCTATATTTTTTAAAAGTACCCCACGGGCTATATGGGATCCACCCTTGACTCGATGTCTAAGACTCCAACCCAAGTTTACCACATCGTTTGGAGTGTTTGATTCTGATATGCAAAAAGTACACAAGGCCAGTGTATAATCCCTATCTCGGGACATATTAAAATCCGCATCGGCAAAACATGATTTCAGGAAATGAGTTACCTGACTTTGTACCTTCTTTTGGTAACCACCTAACTCTCTTAGAGCCCACTTTTAACCTTTTTAAACAACACATCTTACTGAAATCATGATTTGAAGTCTAAAAGGTCTGTATTCTGTTCTATTCCGTGTCTATCATGGCATTCACCTATTTTTGTATCGGCATACAAAGACTTAAAATCATATCTAAGCCATATCATATCATGCCTTATTCCTTTCAATAAAAAACTTGTTATTTGACCACAAAAACATTTAATACTCCAAGAGAGTTCTTATTTCAAAACATATGAAATTCATGCAAAATAATTATCTTTCCAGTATTATGACAAAGTGTGCTCATCTCTTTTATTAGTCATATGCAAGTACTTTATTAGGAAACATGAGCTTTTATAAAATAAGGAATAACCCCTCTTAATTCATTCATAAGACAATATCAATCCATAAACATTGGAAAAACATTTAAACTCAACTTTTAACCATCCGTGTAAACAATCCAAAACATTGTAAAGACAATTGGTTTCATAACAAGGGAGGGAATTACAAAACCATTGCTCTCATATAACTTCTAAAACTGATAGCAGATGTACACATGAAAACAAACAACATTTTTGAAAACAAACTCATAGTTGATATAAGATTTTATCATAAAACAGGTTTACAATACATGCAATTCAATCAATTCAAAACCCACCTCATGTACGAAACTATATACATTATAAGCTTTTTTGAACAATAAATTTATGCCCATGGAGTTTAGGATAGCCCTCATACCTTTTTGATGAGCAATAATTTGAAATAGCTTGAAATATATTCTTGGGAGTATAAGCCTTGGAGAAAATCCTAAACTTTCTGTCTCTTGAGAGTGGTGAGGATAACCTGTGTTTGAAACTGATTTGTGATATGTAACAACGCATATTTGTTGATTTAAGTCGTGGGGTAGGGTTTGAGTTGAGGAAAAGAACAAAATATCCCTAAGGAACTGAATATATTTATGGGAATTTCTTTAGTTTACGACTTGGTTGATGGCTTGTCAACCAATTCGTCAACTCCTCTTCATGTTCTGGTTATGGTTGATGACTTGGTTGATGGATTTTCATCCAGTTGACAACTTTTAAACCAAGTCATCAACTCCTTCAGTGATGCTGCTACTTCTGGTTAACGCTGATGATGAGGTTGATAGCTCATCACTTAGTTTACGGCTTATCACCTCAAGTCGCCACCTTGATAACAGATAGTCATGTTGAGGTAAAATGGGTATAACATTCCACTCTGATATCGGATTAAGGTAAGACAAGATGCATTACAAAGATGACTCAAATACCTTTCATAAGATATACAGTAGGACACCTAAATAGATATATTCTAGGATATACACGCATCTAATGTGGACCCTGGTTGAGCATCCATCAAAACTCAATCGATAGAAAAATCCTCTTTTTGTCCTTGAGTTAGGAGATTCTGATGACCCTGATTCATATACAAAGATATTCCAATACCATAGGTTTGATAATCACACACACATATATATATATATATATAATAATTGAGTTCAAGTCTATATACATAGGAACAACGGTTAAATTTCTTTCTTGAAAACATGGGGTGTTACATTATCCCCCCTTTGGATCATTCCACCTCGAATGATGGTTAGAAACAAATTAAGCATGATTTAATGAATTACATGAAATAAATTGAGTAATCTAGGATTAAGTCCTTCCATATCATCATCCACAAATTCAAAGAGTGATGTGTATCTTGCACGCATGTCGTTCTCCGATACCCAAGTAGCCTCCTCAACTCTATGATTCATCCACAACACTTTAACTGAAGCTATATCCTTACTCCTCAACTTATGAATTTGCCGATATAGTAGATATGGGTTCCTATTCGTACGATAAAGTTCTTCAGACCGATTTCCTCAACAGGAAACACAAGAAAATGATCTCCAATACATTTCTTCAGCATTGATACATAAAATATAGGATGAACTGAAGATAAACTCGCGAGGAATTCTAATACATAATAAATTCCACTAATCCTTCTCATAATTTGATAAGAGACTATATAACGTGGACTGAGTTTCTCTTTCTTTCCGAACCTCATGACTCCCTTCATAGGGGAGACCTTTAGAAATACCCAATCACAAACCTCAAACTCTAACTCTCTTTTTCTAATATCGATGTTGGGATTCTTGCGACTTTGAGCTATCTTAATTCGTTCTATAATGACTTTCACCTTCTCCATCGCTTGATGTACAAGGTCATTCCAAAGAAAATAGGTTTCACCCACTTCATAGCACCCAATTAGTGGCCTACACCTTCTCCCATAAAGAGCTTCAAAAGGGGACATCTGGATTCTGGAGTGGTAGATATTATTATAGGCTAATTTTATCAAATGCAATTGATCCGCCCAATCACCCTTAAATTCAATCACGCAAGCCCTCAACATATCTTCTAAGGTCTGAATGGAGAACTCTGCTTTCCCATCCATTCGAGGGTGGAAGGCGGTGTTAAGGTTTACTTGGATACCTAAACCCTTTGAAAAGATCGCCAAAACTAAGAAGAAAATTGCGTGACTCAATTGAATATAATAGATACTAGAGCCCCATTGAAACAAAATATTTCCTGAATGTACAACTTAGCATAATAATCTCCCGAATAATTAGTCCTCATAAGCAGAAAGTGAACTTACTTGGTCATCTGGTCTACAATCACCCAAATAAAGTCATATTGGTTTCGGGATCTCGAAAGTTCTTTAATAAAGACCATGCTGATCTTCTTTAGATTCCCCAAAGGCAAAGCTATCTCTTGGGAAGTGCCACCTGGTTTCAAGTGTTCCACGTTGACTTGTTGACAATTTAGACACTTTTCCACAAAGTTAGAAACATATGTTTTCATGCTAGTCAATCAATAAATTTCTTTGAGATCATGGTACATTTTAGGGGAGCCTGGGTGAACAACATACCTAGAAGTATGAGCTTCGTCAAGGATCCTTTCTTGCTACCCAATCACATCCGACACACATAACCTGCCTTGATATTTCAAGATACCTTCACCCCTAATTTCAAAAGCCATGACCTTTTGTTGACCAACAACTTTCTTAATCTGCATCAAAATGGGATCTCTAGTCTTCTTATCCTTAAATTCTGTACATAAGGAAGATTTATCTACCTCTTGTATGAACACCCCTCCATCCTCGGAATCTAGGAGTTAGACTCCCAAATTAGCAAGATGATTAATATCTTTCACCATATTCCTCTTTCTTTTCTCTATAGTAGAAAGAATACTATTGGACAACCTACTAAGGGTGTCAGCCACCACATTGGCCTTACCCGGGTGATAATGCAGACTTATGTTATAATACTTCAACAACTACAACCTCTGCCTCTGTCTGAGATTTAATTATTTCTACATGATGGCATATAGTAATCTTCTATGATTAGTAAATATATCTACAATCACTCAATAAAATAATTACGCCAAATTTTTAGTGCAAACACCACAACCACTAACTCTAAATCATGGGTGGGATAGTTCTTCTCATACACCTTTAATTGTCTGGATAAATAAGCTACAACCTTACAATGCTGCATAAGTACACACCTAAGTCCCACTCGGGATGCATCACAATACACCTCAAATCACTTTGTACCCCAAGGAAGGGTCTTGTCAACTTGTCTTTTAGTTTCTCAAAACTATTCTCACATGTGTAAGACCAGAAGATCATCACCTTTTTTCTGAATCAATCTAGTAAGTGGAGAATCTATAGATAAAAACTCTCCACAGTTATCCTTTAATACCTCGCTAAACCTAAGAAGCTCCAGATATCGGTTAGAGTCATGGCTTAAGGCCTTTTTCTCATTTCCTCAACCTTTTGTGGGATCTACCTTAATCCCTTTGCTAGAAACAATGTCCCAGAAAGTCAATAGCACTAATTCAGAATTCCCACTTCAAAAACTTTGCATACAATTCATGGTCCTTAAGAATCTGAAGGACAATGCATAGGTGATTGGCATGATCCTAGTAACCCTTTGAGTAAATCAAGATGTCATCGATGAAAACCCTGATGAACAGGTCTAGAAACTGATGAAACACCCTATTGATAAGATCAATAAATACTTGGGGGGCATTAATTAGTCCATAAGATATGACCAGGAATTCATAGTAAGCATAACAAGTTTGAAAAGTGGTTTTGAGAATATCCGCCTTCTTAACATTTAACTGATGATACCCTAATCAAAAGTCTATCTTCAAGAAATATTTGACACCCTAAAGTTGGTCAAAAAAATCATCGATTCTGGGAAGAGGGTACTTATTCTTAAGTGTGAACTTGTTCAGCTGATGATAATCTATGCACATACAGAGGGAGTCATCTTTCTTACGAATAAAAAGTACTGGAAAGAGACTTGGATAGATAAAGCCTTTATTAAGAAGGTCTTTTAACTGTTATTTTAACTCTTTCAATTCAGTAAGAGCTATTCTATAAGGCGGAATAGAAATAGGTTGGGTGTCTGGCCATAGGTCAATGCTGAACTTCTATCTCCCTATCTGGTGGCATCCCGGGAAGGTAATCAAGAAAGACTATTCAATTCAGTAAGAGCTATTCTATAAGGCGGAATAGAAATAGGTTGGGTGTCTGGCCATAGGTCAATGCTGAACTTCTATCTCCCTATCTGGTGGCATCCCGGGAAGGTAATCAAGAAAGACTTTCGGTAATTCATTAACTACAGGGATAGACTTGAGGAAAGGACTTTCAGTGCTAGAATCTTTGACCCGAACTAGATAATACAAATAACCACTTGATATAAGCTTATGGGCTCTGAGGTAAGATATGAATTTCCCCTAGGTGCATGAGAATATCCCCCCACTCTGTAATTGTCTTATTAGAAAAGGATAAGCTAACCTTTATGGCCCTACAATCTAGTATAGCCAAATATGAATGGAGTCAATTCATTCCTAGAATAACATCAAAATCAATCATCTTTAGTTTCATAAGATCAACCACAGTATCACAATGAAAAACAGACACTATACAATAAATATAAACCCCCTTAGATACAATAGAATTACCAATAGGGGTAGAAACAGAGAAAAGTTTTGGATTATTTTCGGGATCAAAACCAAAGCTAAATACCGCGTAAGGTGTCATATAAGACAAGGTTGACCCTGGATCAAGTAACACATACACATTATAGGAGAAAATCCGAAATACTCATAACAATATCTAGTGAGGCCTCTGATTCCTGGCGAGTAAACAAATCATACAATTGATTGAGACAACCTCCAGTAGTTGAAGTATTACCCTTAGGTGGTGGAGCAGTAGGTGTGGCTTGGACCTTAGCACCGCCGATACATCCTCTAGATGAAGGTAGCCTCTCTGAATAAGACCTTGCGGAACATAAGAATAGCACACAACCTAACAAACTGATATTTCCCAGGGTAATACTTATCAAAAGACCCACATAATGGGAATAACCATTATGGCAGGGCCACACTACCTTGGGACTGAGTATCATGAACCCCCAACCCATTGCTTGGATGGGAATTGTGAAACCACCAATCGACTGAAGGTCATGGCATCGGGGCACTAGCTGATGATTGAATATTTCTCTAAAATTACTTCTTAAGAAACCTCTTATCCCTTTTGCAACCTTGCTACTAACTGACATTCTAGTCCATAGTTCTAGCTATCTTAGCCTGTCTATTGTTTGCCCTTTTACCTTTGCCTTCCTCCTCTTCTCCTCTTCTACCTACTGCATATGCACGTATAACCTGGAGCTATCCATGTCCTTATTCAATATTTTCCTATTAAATTATAACACAAAATCATTGTAGATACCAGATGAAAACTTTCTCATATAAGCCCTCATATTCCTACCAATTCCAGAGCATAATGGGAAAACTAGGTAAATTTTGGTGCATATTTTTTGACGGTCATCTTTCCTTGCTTCAAATTAACAAATTCTTCATATTTTGCTTCCCTTAGCTCCATGCAAAATAAATAGTCCAAGAAGACCTCTACAAGCCCACCCTATATAGTAGGTTCTGCATCCTCACCCCTCAAATCTTCCCACTCATTGTACCACTTGTTATATACTTCCTTCAACTGATAAGAGGCCAACTAAACCCCCTCAACCTCACTAGCATGCATGACTCTAAAAATTTTCTCTATCTCATCCACGAATCCTTGTAGGTCCTCCTCAACCTTGGTGCTCGTAAATGTTGGTGGATTAAGCCTCATGAACTAGCCAACCCAAGTAATTTAAGAGAAACTAGACACAAAACTTATATCTCCGGAACAATGGTACTGAGAAGCCACAAGCTTAGAAATCATATAGATAGACCTATACAACTCAACATTTGAAACATCCCTTTGAGGAGATTGGGTACAGCTAACACCGGACAAAGGAGCTCGAGGTAGACTAGTTAGGACTTGAGGAACTCTTGAAGTAGTAATAAATTCTTGAGTATGATAATAGGTCTGCATCCCATGAGTATGGTGGAAATCATCAGAATGGGTGTTTTGTTCGTTGGATCTACGGAGAGGCATGATCAATCATTGAAATATAGGAAATCATGAGTTAGGAAACATTTAATCTCTATAACAAAAACTAGATCATCAAGAAAATAGAAACATTCCTATGTTCCTAGTAGACTCCTACTTATAAGTGTGGCGTGCCGCACACCCAAAAAAAGAGTCTACTCAACACGACATTGTAGACACCCTGGGACCCGAACCGTGCTCTGATACCAAGCTTGTAATAACCCAAAATAAGGACCTAGCTGCAATTGGCATCCTAAATAATCAAGGACATATTGATCCCTTATCATGTGATCATAAGCTTAAGTCATAAGAGTTATAGTGCAAAAGATGTAACACCCCACATTTTCGGGCTAGTATTCAAATCATTATTCCTATGCGTATAGACTTGAACCCAATTATTCTATGTATATACTTATGTGATTATCAAAAGTATGATGTGGTAATGTATTTGTATATTGAACGAGGTCATAAAACCCTCCTAACTTAATGACGAGTTGAGGACTTTTCCATAGATAGAGTTTTCATAAATGCTACAACTAGTGTCCACTATAGATGAGTGTATCTCTTAGAATATATTGATTCAAGTTTCCTACTTTACATGTAAAATTAAAGTTCTTCGAGTATTCTTTCCAAAGCTCTTTATTTCACCTTAATCTTATATTGGAGTGAAATGTTATGCTCATTTTACATCAGCATATCCGTCTATCAACAAGGTGACGACTTGAGGTGATAAGCCACCAACAAAGTGATGACTTATAAATGAAGTCTTTAGTATTAACCAAAATATGATCATCTCTAGATACAAAGTGACGACATGAGGTGATAGGTTGTTACCTATGTGATGACTTATCAACAAAGTCATCACCCATAGCAAGAATCTGATCACCCTCATTTACAAAGTGAAGACTTGAGGTGATAAGCCATCAATTAAGTGATGACTTATCAACCAAGTCATCACCCTTAACTAAAAAGGGTCAAAATCAAACTATGGGTTGACAACTTATGTTGATTAGCCATCGACTAGTTTATAAGCTATCAACTAAGTCATCAACTAAAAAAATTCAGCAATTCTTATTTAGCTTTAGAGTGGTATTTTGGTCTTTTCCTCACCTCAAACCTTATCCACCGCCAATGAATTAAATCACCTCATAAGCGTATTTAGTCATTATCAATCAGTTTTTAATAGCCATTAACCCTCTTTATTCCCAAGAACAATATTATGTTATCCTTTAAAGATCATGTCTTAAGAAAAAAATCAAGCCCGTCTTCAAGAAAAGAAAGAAGTTGTGTCTCCCAATCCAAGAACGTTCAAGAAAAGTTATTTTTCTTTATACATTAAAGCTTTTAAGGTATGTTTGATGTACATGCTTGGGTACTTTTCACACATGGAGCCCAAGAATAATTTTTCAAGATTTAAAATCATGAATTTACATGTTTGCAATAAACTATCTCCATGAATCCTTATGAATCTCTATTTTAAATGGTCTTTACATGTAATTGTTGTTGAAGTTAAACCTTTCAAGTTGTAATGATGATGTTTTCATGTTAAATCTCAAATTTATAGTTTAGTATTATAGTCACATGATTAATTACATGTTTTAAGCTATTTCAATGCTTTAAATTTTTGACCCTTATGTGTTTAATGAAATGACTAAGAGATGAGTATTTTTGCAAAATGGTTCCTATCATGGTTTTAAAGTGTTCATGTGTTCCTATAGTTATTATTATCGAGTGCTGGGGGGTTATGAATACCCAAAATCTTAGCTAGTTACTTAGTCTGAGTAGTTTTAGAATGGTTCTGGATATGTAAAGAACATTAACAATTATTCAAATATCATATTCAGTTAAACATAGAATAGTTCAAAAAATAGTGTCATTCAGTAGGGAGTAAAACTTAGCACCAAGGGAACGTAGGGATGGCATCTCCCTCATTTGTAGGCATGAGGAACTTGTCTCCCCTATTAGTAGGCATGAGATATTAGTAGCAGTCCCTAGGTTCAAGACCTAGATGCCGTCATAGACTTTGAGGGGTCCCCCATCAGTTATGCATGACGCCCTCGTCCTTTGTGATTTCAGATTAGTAGATCCATACAAATAATGTTAGTAATCGTGGAACGATACTAACACCCTTCAAGCAGGGGTTACAGGGTAGAAACTGATAGGGCATGTCAATAATAGCTAGCTCCCACAGTCTTAGTCCAGTCTCGGTTAGAAAGATAGTACAGGTTTGCTTGACCATAGCATATAGTTATAAGTTATTCAGTTATCAAACTTCAATATTTCAGTTAATAGACTACTTCAGTATCATGTTATATGCTTGGTCATGCATTCAGAGACTTTATAGCTTCCACGCATACTATGCACTTGAGCCTATGCATATCAGCTTAACCCCATATAGCTTACTAGTACATTCAAAGAACTGACTGGATACTTATTTCATATGCGATGATTTATCATATAATAGGTTTGGACTCTGAGGTTCCCGATCGGACTTAGACACTCTAGCACATCAGCAGAAACAACAGTAGTGAGTCCTTATATTTTGAGGACTGATTATGTTTATTTCAGTGTTTATGGTTTAGTATTCACTTGGAGTTAGTCTGGATCTATCCCATAAACTCTTATTCATTCAGTTTTAAAGGATTTCAAACACTTCAAACAGAAAGTTAGTTTGTCATTATTTTTGTTAGTTTTCTGATAGTTATTTTCTGGCAGTAGTTTTCAGGCTTATGATTCATAAATGTTTTAGTATTTTAAACCTTATGGTGTATTCAGTTATTCCAAACATGTATATTTTATTATAATTATCCAGTGCTCACAGCGGGTACCAGCTCATGGGTTAGTTTGTGGTATTTCGGAACCGTAAATATGTGGCGTCTAGTATGTACTTCCATGGTGTTACAAACTTATTACAAGAGTCTAAGGTTTTAAAGTGTCCTAGAAAATCTCAAATCCGCTTTGAGTAGAGTCTTGTGCATGGGTGTGAAGTACACCACACTTATGGACACGAGGCTACAAGACATTTTAGGAAAAGTTTCTCCTCTTTCAGTATTCATGTTATGTGAAAGAGCATGAGCTCTATTTAAACTCTCTTATCAACTCATCCATCTTTCTATGTAAAGAAGAATCCTCCCAGAAAGAAAAATGGAAGAAGAAACGAGATTCATCCCGCACCGCCGCTTGTTCAGGAAGATCCCCTGAATGAGCATGACTCTCACACCAAATTCGGAGCTTCTTTCACTACCTTAGCTTATTCAGTAGTTTCTCAAAACAGTCTGCAGGTTGTTTTCCTATCAAGGCTTTTTATTCATGCTCAGCAGAGTGAGGGGGAGCATAAAAATGTAAAAGAGAAAGAATAAGAGTACCAGAACAAGTGGTTTCAAGCCAGGGTCAGAGGATTGTAACCACTTCTAACTCCATTTAAAATTCTCCGCCCCAGCTCTACATTCAGCTAGGGCACTAGTGCCTATGTTTAAGTGTGATAGTTAAGTTGGAGCACAACCTCTAAGTCACATGGTATTGGATAGGTGTTCCTACTAATCTACTTTACGGAGAATATGGTAGAAATCATAAGGGTGTGTGTAGAGCTAGCACTGATATGTGTTTTGGGTGTGGCAAGCCAAGCCATAGAATCAGATATTGCCCAAAGAGCAGTCTGCAGGGCCATTCCAATTGTCCCCAGTTCTATCCGGTCACCTAACTAAGTAGGGTGCTACTTCCAGCGCATCTAATGTCTTGCATTAGAATAGGATATATGCACATCAGTCCCGACAGACTCAGGAAAGTTCTTCTAATGTGCTTACGAGTACGTTAAAGGTTTTTTATTCACATGTTTATTCTTTGTTATACCCTGGAGCTTTTATTTCTCTTGTAGCCCTATATATGTCTATCGAGTTTAGTGTCAGTCCCGAACCATTAGCAGGTATCTTCTCAATATCTACCTCATTGAATAAATCTATCCTATCCATACTGGTATACAAAACATACCCGATTTTAGTATCTTATAAAATTATTTCAGTTGATTTTTAGAAATTAAGCCATTTAGTTTTAGTTTCCTAATAGATTAGTCAATGAATAGAGGGGTAGTACCTCAGTGCTTAAGGGTCACCTAATTTTTCAGAATCGTTCCCAGAATCTTATGACAGTAGATAGCCTATAATTAGAAGCATGAACCCAGAAGTTTATTAGCAATAGAGTGGGGATAGTATTGTCTGAATTTGGTGGATTTAGATCCTTGGGGCTAGTTGTATGAATGGTGAACTAGTAGGCTTGAAATAGTGTATGCAAGAAGTTGAGCTACGTATTATGCTGTGGGTGTGCTTATATAGAATCCTTGAATGCTATGTTTGAATAGGGCTAGTAATATAGTAATTGATGTTCTTACCAGCTATGTTATGGGCTATAGCATGTTGATGTCTTATGTCCAGGTGTGATTGTAAATCTCATAATTTAGGGAAAAAATAAGTATAGAGAAGTGATATTAATAGGCTATAAAGGATGCTAGTATGGTTCACTAAGGGGTTGAGAATATCTATGTTAACTGATAGAATTTAATCTAGAATCTCTAAAGATTAAGCTAATGGAAAGTAGAGTTGAAGAACTAGATGGTGTGAACTTATGGTATGGTGATAATATTAGAATTTCTGAGATAGTCAGTGTTTTAGTTATTGTACGATGATTGTTGATACTATAGAAAGCAAAGAATAATGTATAAGAACGAAGTACTATTAGTGGGCCTTACATTATCAGGTATAGTCTTTTAGGGTAAGTATAGTGTTTATGTGCATTATTCTACCCTAGAATTAGAGTAAGGTGGTAATAGTTTATTTTAGAGTTATTTATTAAGTGGTTCAGAGACTTAGAATGATGGCTTTAAGCTAAGGGGGAGATTATAGGACAAGTAACCAAGCCACGCTCTCAGATCCTAGTAGTGGTGCCGGTATGTGTATAAAAGCAGTACGAGAGAAAGGCGCCCGACCCATTTTTATTTCACTCTTTGTGATAAAGTTATCATGATTTCTACTCATTCCTTACATGTCAGATCTATGATCATAGCTCATATTCGTGCACCGTGTAGAAAATCATGTACTCTGCCAATTCTGAGTATGAGGAGTTCTATTTCACACATCTGTATGAATCATGTTCAATGAATTTATGAACTCCAAATATAGGTCGTATAGCTCATGACTCATGTACTAATGCTTTAGTGTATGTTAAGTTTCAGGCACTCATGCTACACTCTTAATGATTAGCGACATTCAGATTATGTCATATTATCTGCAGTTTTAATATCTTTAATGAATCAATGTCATGAATACTCTATTTATCAGGCCTCAGTTAAGTGTTAAAGTTATGCATAGTATCCATTCATGCTTCAGGATCTCATGTTCTGAATTTTCAGTGACCTACCTTTTATGAAATAATGGTGATGATGAGTAATTTGTTTAGATATTAGAGTGTAAATGTTTCATGTTATGGAAAAATTGTTTCATGCTTGTTTTACATAAGTATATAGGCTTGAATAATGATTAAGGCAAGGCTTTTGATACATATCATAGTTAGTTGAAACATCGTGTGTGTTTTCTTGGGGAAGGCGCCTAGAAGTTTTACTGATAGAGGTATTAAAGAATATTAGAAAGATGTTTTTATGGGTGTTGTTTAGAAGTTCATATGTAGTTATGATGATAGGATTGAATGTCATGTTTCTGTGTAAGTGGATAAATGCATTGTGCCTTAGTTAATGGCTAGTAAGATGGTAAATATAGTTGATGAAGAGGTAATAAGAATTATTATTGAGATGAGAAGTTATGAAAGCACAGGGTGTATTGAATTCATGAGTTAGACTAGTATTACAGTGTTATGTGTACACTTGGTAGATTCATGTAAGCTTGAACATAGAGAGAGAATTCAGTTTAGCCCATATTTTAGTAGGTAGAATTATCTATGCTCATGTGAGTATCTTCTGTAGCCTCGAGTATAGTGCAGTATTGAAGTAGAATGTATAGTTGAGGAAGCATTTGGGGAGTATGTATAATCTTGAAAATGGAAGTTGCATTATTTAATACATAGTAATTTTATCCTAGCTTATGTTTGGTGGGTCTATGTTTGATGTCCCAGAATTATAGCCATTTCGGGACTCCTTATTCAGATGACTTGTACAAATCATGCCAAAGATTCTATGCTTCCTAATGTTATTAGTACTTACTAGAAAGAGCATTGAAGAGATATTCTAGTTGATTATAAGCTTTAAGTATGAGGTAGATCATAAAGCAAGCAATTCAGTCTAGTAGTTAGACATACAAGTTCAAACTGTTTTTCATCTTTCCGTCTAGTCATACTATCTGAAGTCTTATGAATATGGCTATTCCAAGAGGTAAAAAATTTTGTATCATGGTAATTTGTGAATTCATCTTAGTTCGTACATCATGCATCAGTTTCAGATTCCAGATATTCAGTCATGATTCATCCCGTAAGTGTTCCATGCATTATCTCAATCTTTCCTTACTATTTCAGCCAAGTCAATATCATTCAGGGGACGAACTGTCCTAAGAGGGGAGATGTTGAAATACCCCCGAGTTATCATGTACTAAATCTTTCAACTTTTATTCATGGACAAGATGCAGCTTGAAGTAATGGGTACTCATAAGTTGACTCTCTCATTTTTATCTCAGCCATAACAATTCTCATGCCATTGCATATATTTGTGAAATTTAGTTAAGTTTTGTATTATGTTTAATACTCAGTCATGTAATCATGTTTAAAGTCATTCAGGTTCAATATATGATCACAGCTCTGACAGTATTCTCAACTAATAAGTCTCATTCGAGGATTAATATTCCCAAGGAGGGAGATAATGGAACACCCCACATTTTCTGGCTAGAATTGAAATCATTGTCCCCATACGTACAGAATTGAACCTAATTGTTCTATGTATATACATGTGTGATGATAAAAAATATGATGTAGGGATATCTTTGTATATTGATCGATGTCATAAAACCCTCCTAACTAAAAGAAGAGTTGAGGACTTTTTCATCGATAGAGTTTTGACAAATGCTTTAGCCAGGGTCCAATTTATATGAGTGTATTTCCTAGAATATATCGATTCAGGTATCTGAACATCTAAGTCTGAGATCAGTCCTAGCTAACGAGTGATCTATGAAACTGATAATGAGAATACTCGACTGAATCTGAGATTGAGATCAAGCCTGTCAGCCGGGTGACCTCTAGATCTAATAATAAGCATCTGAATATGGGACCAAGCCTATCTGATGGGATGGTCTAGGAATAAATGGAGCTATCTGAGTTCCTTACTGAGATCGATGACTGTATCTAACAGTCCTGATTCCTAATTTCTACACTGAAGACTGATACTGAAACTGTAACTATAACTGTGACTGTAGGAGGTAGTAACCAAACCGACATGCCCCGATACTGTACTAGTAGGGTCCAATCCTTGCCCTAATTGGAAGGGTGTCAATACCGTGCCACGGGTAGAGACCTCTAATATGGTCAAGCCTCTCTGACGAGTGACCCTGAACAGGAAATCAGGCCTAAGGCAATATAAAAGTCAAGTATAGCCTTAATCTGATGGGTGACTACTATCCTGCCCTGGCTACACAGTTTTGGATTACAGGTATTGTTGCTAACGGCTCTGCCTTTATAATGGGAAAACCTCCATCCCTGCACTCGCTCGGTGCTAGTCCTTACTCCTAACTGAAAGACTCTAAAAATATTAACTGCGCTGAACTGACTAACTGAACTGAACTGATTTATAAACTGATTAACTGAGCTGATAATATTTTCTTAGTTGAACTAAGCTGAATTCACTGAGTTTCGTTGACTGACGGAAAAGTTACTTGAGATCTGAGGTATGACTGAGAGTACTGAAACTACTGGGACTACTGAACTACTGAGATTTCTGAGTTTTTCTGAGTCACATGACTAACTGAAATCTATGGAGCATAGCTTGACTGAGGATGTCTTGAAACATGACACTAGATCTAGGCACACAGCTATAGTTTTCGGGTACAAGTATCCCCAGGACTCGATGGAAGGAAACTGATACACATGATTGACATGATCATAAGAGTAGAGTCCATAATTCACAATATCATAAGTAAGCATTTCATAATAAGAATGATTTTGAACAAACTATCACATGATCGGGAATGCACACAACATGTATATACTTGCATGGCTTCAATAACATGGTCATTCCATATCACAACAATATGATGAGCACCTTATACAACATCTTCAATTCAAGACAATAGCATGGGGATCACGTTGAACATAAACTTAGAACATGGAATAGTCATTTAGGACTTAATATGTCATAAAAGCATGATTTATATTCCCTTAGGTATTTTCAGAAACACCTTAAATATACATCTTAGGCATAGGTGGATTCATCAAGATTACAAATATTCAACCACCAATTTCACATATTTATACATTAAATACCACCATATCCTCACACAAAACATACAAAGATCCCATCTTAGGCATCATCAAACTCCAACCACATGAATATCAACCACCACCAACATAAACATCATAATACATAATTTATAAGATGGTTTTTGAGATTCATGGATGAAAGGAGTTCATGAATCAACTCACGCAATACCTTAGAAGGAAGATTCTTGATGATTGACGGAGGAATTTCCTTGAAATTGGATCTTCAAGCTTAATTATGCAACCTTAGTTGTTTTTCTCCTATGGTGCTCTTGGATAATGAACTTAAGATGTTAGTAGGGTTGTAATGTAATTAGGAGCTATATATTTCGTAGGGTTAAGTTTAGGGACGTGTAAGGAGTGTTAAAAGACTTAATTACTCTCAAAATAACTCAAAACGGAGTGTTTTTGGCACTTGGAATTGACTTAGGCGGCGCCCAAGTAATCGTACAAGACAGGTTGGGCGGCGCCTAACCAATTGCTTAAGTTTGGTTGGGCGGTGCCTAACCAATCGCATACCCTTACTGTCTCTGACGAAAATGAGCATAACTTTTCGCTCGGGTATTGTATTAAGGTGAAATTGGTATCATTGGAAAGCTAATTCAATTATCTAAAATTTAGTCAGTAGAAATATGCAGAAATACCACATTAACATCAAGTTATACTCGTTCAAATATGGCCCTTATGAAATCAAACACTAAAACTTGATGGATTCAAAAACTCTTAGCTTGTATTACCTTAAGTGACTCATATGAACAGGATTAACGCATCATAAGGTATCTTATCGATAGGATAATTATTGTAAGTCATGTAATCAAGTATGAATCATAGGATAGAAGATTTCATATGTAGGAAAAAATGGTTCATCTCCTAGCTTAGAAACATGCGGGGTATTATAATATCTCCCCCTTGGGAACATTCGTCCTCAAATGAAAATTAACTGAGGTGGGAGAGATGATAAAATAAAGTAAGTACAAGTCATACACTACTGAAACATGGGTTCATGTCTGACATGACTTAAAGCTGAGCACAATATGCCGAACATGCATATCTAATGCATGGGAAGCTGATTCATGAATATAAGACTGACGATTTCTAATAAAGTGAGTTTTCTCAAAATGAGAATGCATATCTGATGCACAGCTGAAAGGATAAATCCATGCATCTATGATGCATGATTACATGAGTGACATGATATGTAAATGTATAAGTGAAGATACTGATAAATAGTACTTTCTCTACTGAACACGTATATCTAATGGTTGAATATCTGACTGAGCTGACTCTTGAAAGCTTGATTGATTATGCCATGGCACTTGATAACTAATTTATAACGGGAACATGAAAGAATAAAGAAAAGATGGGGTATCTCCCCCTTGGGACACTATGTCCCTCTAGGAATGTTTACCTTGCTGAGATACTGGGGTAATGCACAAGGCATCTACGAACTAGATTATAACTAAATATTGGAGAGCTGAGACTAATCCATAATGTATGAACTGAACTAGACCTGCTAATGTTACTGAATAACTCATGTGGAAACATAAGCTCAAACGAGCGCAAGATATCTAACAATGCATACAATGATCATGAAAAACTTGTAACGTACTCGAATTTAGGTTGGGAAAACTTTTTGTATCATGGTGATTCTGGAGTGAATAGAGTCGATTCTGATGCTGACCACTATTGGTGATGGGATTTGCGGCCTGCTCATGCGAATCTCTACCTTTCTGAGCTAACACTCTACACTCCCACATTCTTTGGCCTATCTTACCGCACCCAAAACATACCTGAATATTATCTCAACATGCACCTAGATGATTCTTGCCACACTCTCCACAAAGAGGATAAGTACGCTCACTTCTAACACTACTCTGGGCTTTGAAGCCTGACGCCCCACCATGACTAACATCTCCAACGTTAGGTGTGGGCACACTAGCTGAAGATGGAATAGGGGCTGAATTTTTCTGACTATGGTAAGAACGATTACCACCCTGTGACCCAGCCAGAGAAAAGATGTAACTACCTGTTCTGAATCTCTTATTAGATCTCTCCCTGTCCTTAGACTTATCTGCCTCTATCTGCTGAGCTTGCATCATTAACCTAGCAAGGTCCATCTCCCTATTGAGCATAACTATTCTACACTCTTTCAATACTAACCCGGAAACACCTGTCACAAACTTACTCATACTCGCTCTGGGGTCAGCTATCAAGTCAAGAGCATACTTAGCTAACTGGTTGAACTTAAGACAATACTCCTTCACTATCACGGAGCCTTGTCTCAAGTTCATAAACTTTTCTAACTTAGCTTCTCTCATCTCTAACGGGAAAAATTTATCTAAGAAGGCATCCTGAAATATCTGCCATGTTATGGGAGTTGCATCTTCCCCTCTACTCTTCTTCCACAACACTACCCAATCATGAGCAATATCTTTCCACCTATAGGACGCTAATTCCACTCTCTCCTCCTCTGACACATGCATGATTTGGGTGATCTTCTTTACCTCTTCTAGATACAGTTATGGGTCCTCACCTGTTACTGACCCAAAGAATTCTGGAGGGTTTATTCTCATAAAATTTCTGATTCTGGCTGCAGCTGAATCCCCATCTTGCTAGGTTGGGGAAGCAGTCTGTCGGTTGCCCTTAACACTAGTGGTAATAGCCTGGGCTAGCGCCTAAAAAGCTGCCCAAAATTCTGCATGTGACACATTCTCATTCAAAGGATCTGCGGGATTAGGGGCTGACTGATTCCCTGTTCTCTTCTTAGGAGGCATGTTCTGCAAACAAAAGAGGAACAAGGATTAAATTGAGAGTTCAACTTGAGCTTTTGCTCACGGGCATGATAGAAGTACTGAAAGAAGGAAAACTGTTCCTAAAACATCTTATTGCCTCCTGTACATAAATGTGGCGCGCAACACACCCATGTACAAGACTCTACTAGATGCGACTTTCAGACTTCCTAGGACTCTATTGAACCTTAGGCTCTGATACCAAGTTTGTAACGCCCTGATTTTTCTAAACCGGAATGCTACATTGTGCTCATGACCCCAAAGGGCCAAAATCTAACCCATGACTGATATCTGTACCTGTAACTGCATAATATACATATAAAATGCGGAAACATGAACAAAGAGGGCGTAAGATTCAATCTTGAATAATAAAATATCTGAAATAAGGTTGTATCACAGTACCAAAAAAAAACTGAAAATACTAAAGTCTAAATATGAAAACTCTATAATCGTCTGAAAGCCTCTAAAGTATCTTAATAAGGAGTTGAAGGAACATGTCTCCAACGAACTCCCTAAACTGAAAATAAACTGAAATACTGGAATAATAAATGTAACGATCATGTCCTCGAAAGATGAGGACTCACTACTTACTGAACTGCTACTACTGATCTGGAATCTACACCTCAGAACCTATGGTGTAACATAGAAAGAAAGCACCATAGCGCAAATGCGTCAGTACAACTAAAGTACTGAGTATACCTAGGGGTAGGCTAAATGTATGGGGTTTATATGCATGAACATGCTGACTAATATGAATGTGAGAATACATACATACATACATACATAACTGCAACTGAACTCGTGGAGATATTGACTACTTGAGTTTGAACTCTGACAACATGAGTTTTGTGATACTGAGATACTGAATGACTTATAATATGGATGACTGTATCTAACAATCCTAATTCTGGGGAAAACTATCTGAGTCCCAAACTATATCCGAAAATCTATGTCTGAGATCAATCCTATCTAATGAGTGATCTCTGAAACTGATAATGAGAATACTCGACTGAATCTGAGATTAAGATCAAGCCTTTCTGCTGGGTCACCTCTAGATCTAATAATAAGCATCTGAATATGGGACCAAGCCTATCTGATGGGATGGTCCAGTAATCAATGGAACTATCTGAGTTCCTTACTGAGATCGATGACTATATTTGACAGTCCTAATTCCTGATTTCTACACTGAAGACTGATACAGAAACTGTAACTATTACTGTGACTGTGGGAGGTAGTAACCTAACCAACATGCCCCGATACTGTACTGGTGTGGTCCAATCTTTGCCCTGATTGGAAGGGTGTCAATACCGTGCCATGGGTAGAGACCTCTACTATGGTCAAGCCTCTCTGACGGGTGACCCTGAACAGGAAATCAAGCCTAAGGCAATATAATAGTTAAGTATAGACTTAATCTGATGGGTGACTCCTGTCCTGTTCTGGCTACATAGTTTTGGAGTACAAAGATTGTTGCTAACGGCTCTGTCTTTATAACGAGAAAACCGCCATCCCTGCACTCGCTTGGTGCTAGTCCCTACTCCCAACTGAAAGACTCTAAAAAGATTAACTACGCTGAACTGACTAACTGAACTGAACTGATTTATAAACTAATTAACTGAGCTGATAATATTTTCTTAGTTGAACTAAGCTGAATTCACTGAGTTCCGTTGACTGACGGAAAAGCTACTTGAGATCTAAGGTCTGACTGAGAGTACTGAAACTACAGGGACTACTAAACTACTAAGATTTCTGAGTTTTTCTGAGTCACGTGACTAACTGAAATCTATGAAGCATAACTTTACTGAGGATGTCTTGAAATATGACACTAGCTCTAGGCACACAACTATAGTTTTTGGGTACAAGTACCCCCAGGACTCGATGGAAGGAAACTGACACACATGATTGACTTGATCATAAGAGTAGAGTCCACAATTTACAATATCATAAGTAAGGATTTCATAATAAGAATGGTTCTCAACAAACTATCAGATGATCGGGAATGCACACAACATGTATATACTTGCATGGCTTCAATAACATGGTCATTTCATATCACAACAATATCATGAGCATCTCATACAACATCTTCAATTCAAAACAATAGCATGGGGATCACGTTGAACATAAACTTAGAACATGGAATAGTCATTTTGGACATATTATGTCATAAAAGCATGATTTATATTCCCTTAGGTATTTTCACAAACACCTTACCTGCACATCTTAGGCATAGGTGGATTCATCAAGATGACAAATATTCAACCACCAATTTCACATATTTATACATTAAATACCACCATATCCTCACACAAAACATACAAAAATCCCAGCTTAGGCATCATCAAACTACAACCACATGAACATCAACCACCAACAACATAAACATCATAATGCATAATTTACAATATGGTTCTTGATATTCATGGATGAAAAGAGTCCATGAATCAACTCACGCATACCTTAGAAGGAAGATTCTTGATGATTGACGGAGGAATTTCCTTGAAACTGGATATTCAAGCTTAATTATGCAACCTTAGTTATTTTTCTCCTATTGTGCTCTTGGATAATGAAATTAAGATGTTAGTAGGGTTGTAATGTAATTAGGAGCTATATATTTTGTAGGGTTAAGTTTAGGGACGTGTAAGGAGTGTTAAAAGACTTAATTACCCTCAAAATAACTCAAAACGAAGTGTTTTTGGCACTTGGAACTGACTTAGGCGGCGCCCAAGTAATCGCACAAGCCAGGTTGGGTGGAGCCTAACCAATCGCCTAAGTTTGGTTGGGAAGCGCCTAACCAATCACATACCCTTACTGTCTCTCACGAAAATGGGCATAACTTTTTGCTCGGGTATTGGATTAAGGCAAAATTGGAATCGTTGAAAATCTAATTCGATTCTATATAATTTGGTGGGTAGAAATATGCAGAAACGACACAATAACATCGAGTTATACTCATTCAAATATGACCCTTATGAAATCGAACACTAAAACTTGATGGATTCAAAAACTCTTAGCTTGTATTACCTTAAGTGACTCATATGAACATGCTTAATGCATCATAAGCTATCTTATCGCTAGTATACTCATTGTAAGTCATGTACTCAAGTATGAATCACAGGATAAAAGATTTCATTTGTAGGAAATAATGGTTCGTATTCTAGCTTAGAAACATGCGGGATATTACACTATTTCAGAGTGGAAAGTTATGCTCATTTACCTCATTATGTCCGTCTATCAACAAGGTAATGACTTAAGGTGATAAGCAATCTACTAAGTGATGACATATCAACAAAGTCATCAGGCTTAAATAAAATGTGATCCACTATAGATACAAAGTGATGACTAGAGGTAATAGGCTTTCACCTAAGTGACGACTTATCCACCAAGTTGTCACCCATAGAGAGAATATGATCAACCTCGGCTACAAAGTGAATACTTAAGGTGATAATCCATAAACTAAATAACAAATTATCAACCAAGTTGTCACCCTTATACAGAAAGGGCCCAAGTCAATCTATGGGTTGATGAATTAAGTTGATAAGCCATCAGCTAAGTCATCAATTTAAAAATTTCAGAAATGCTTATTTAGCTTCGGAGGGTTATTCTAGTAATTTCCTTACCTCAAACCTTACCCTTCCCCCCATGACTTAAATCACCTCATATGCGTATTTAGTCATTATCAATTAGTTTTCAAAAGCCTGTAACCCTCTTTATTCTAAGAACAATATTAGGGTTTCCTTTCAAGATCATATCCAAAGAACAAGAATCAAACCATTCTTTAAAGGAACCAAGAAGTTGTGTTTCCCAATCAATGAACGTTCAAGAAAAGTAAATTTTCTTTCAATATTAAAGCTTTCAAGGTATGTTTGATGTTTATGTTTGGGTCCTTTTCACACATGGAGTCAAAGAATCCATTTTCAAGATTTAAAATCATTAATTTACATGTTTACAATAATCTAGCTCGATGAGTCCTTATGGATATCTATTTTACATGGTGTTTACATGTAATTGTTGTTGAAGCTAAACCTTACAAGTTGGAATGATGATGTATTCGTGTTAAATCCCAAATATATGGTTTAGTATTATAACTATGTGATTAATTATATGTTTTAAACTATTCCGATGCTTTAAATTCATGAACCTCATGTGTTTGATGAAATTTCTAAGAGATGAGTTTTTGAAAAATAGTTCCTATCATGGTTTTAAAGTGTTTATGTGTTTGTATTGTTATTGCTATCGAGTCCTGGGGGTTATGAATACTTGAAAACTTTGCTATTTACTTAGTCTTAGAATTATCAGAATGGTTCAAGATATGTAAACAACATTAACAGTCAATCAACTATCATATTCAGTAAACTTAGAACAGTTCAAAAATCTGGGCCATTCAATTGGGGGTAAAACATAGCACCGAGTGAACGTAGGGATGACGTCTCCCCCATCAGTAGGCATAAGGCACTTGTCTCCCCTGTTATTAGGCATGAGAAACTTTTCTCCCCCGTCAGTAGGCATGAGACGTTAGCATCAATCCCTAGGTTCCATACCTATGGTGCAATCGTAAACTTCGAGGGGTCCCCTGTCAGTTAGGCATGACAACCTCATCCTTTGGGATTTCAGATTAGTGGATACACATAGCTAATATTAGTACCCGTGGCATAATACTAACACCCTTCTAGCTGGAGTTACAAGTTAGACACTGATAGTACACTGGGGTATGTCGGTTATAGCTATCTCCCACAATCTCAGTCAAGTCTAGGTTCAAAAGTCAGTTTAGGTTAGCTTTATCATAGCATACAGTTATCAATTATCAGACTTTGGTATTTCAGTCTATAGATTACTTCAATATCATGTTATATGTTTGGGCATGCATTCTCTAATTTTACAGCTTCCACACATACTATGCATCAGTTATTTCATGTTATTCATTCAGTCAGTTATTATTCATGCACATGAGCCCATGCATATCGGCCTAACCCTATCAAGCATAATAGTACATTAAAAAAATTGACCGCATACTCATTTCTTATTATATGATGTCTCATATCATAGGTTCGGTTTCTTAGGTCCTCGACCAAACTTAGACACTCTAGCGCATCAACAGCTGCAACAACAGTGGTGATTCCTCATATTTTGAGGACTACTTATGTTTATTTCAATGTTTTAGGTTTAGTAGTCGCTTTGAGTTAGTTGGGTCCTATTCCATCAACTCTTATTTTGTTAGTTTTAGAGGCTTTTGTACACTTTAGATAGTCAGCCAATTTGTCATTACCTTTGTTAGTTTTTTGATAATTATTTTCAGCAGATGTTTTTAGACTTATGATTCAAAAATGTTTTAGTATTTTAAACCTTATGGAATATTTATTTATTTCGTATAAGTGTATTTTATTATAATTAATTAGTGATCAGAGCGGGTACCAGCTCATGGGTTAGCTCATGGTCTTTCAGGACTGTAAGCATCGTCTGGCACCCAGGGTGTACTTCTATGGTGTTACAAACTTGCTATCAGAACCTAAGGTTTTAAAGTGTCCTAGTAAGTGTTAAAGTCGGATTGAGTAGAGTCTTGTGCATGGGTGTGAAGCGCGCCTCACATATGGACAAGAGGCTACAAGACATTTTAGAAATAGTTTCCCCTCTTTCAGAATTCATGTTATGTGAAAAAGCATGATCTCTATTTCAACTATCTTCTTAACTCATCCCTCCTTCTGTGTGTAGAAAAAATCTCCCAGAAATAATAACGAAAGAAGAAATGGGGAATCAGCTCGCACCTCCGCTTGTTCAGGAAGATCCCCTGAATGAGAATGACTCTCACATTGACTTCAAAGCTGCTTTCACTGCCTTAGCTTATTTAGTAGTTGCTTAAAACAATCTGTAGTCTATTGTCTTATCCAGGCTTTTGATTCACACTCAGCATAGTAAGGGGGAGTATAGAAAGAAAAAAAGAAAGAATAAGAGTGCCAGAAGAAGTTGTTTGAAGCCAAGGTCAAGGGGTAGTAACCGCTCCTAACTCCATCAGAAATTCTCAGTCCTATCTCTGCCTTTATCCAGTGCACTCATGCTTATGTTTAAGAATGATTATTGAGATGAAGTACCAGTCTCTAAGTCATGGGGTAGTGGGAAGGGTGTTCGTATTAATCTTCTTTGCAAAGAATATGGTAGGAATCATAAGGGTATGTGTAGAGAAAGTAGTGATATGTGTTTTGGGTGTGGAAAGCCAGGCCCCAAGTCAGACATTGCCCAAAGAGTGATTTGCAGGGCCATTCCAACCATTCCTAGTTCCATCCAGTCACCTGACTCAGTAGGATGCCACTTTGAGCATATTTAGTAGCTAGCATTAGAACGGGATATATGCACATCAGTCCCATAGGATCAGGAAAGTCCTCCTGGTGTGGTTACGGGTACATTATAGGTCTTTTATTTACATGTTTACGCTTTGTTAGACCCTGGAGCATCTCTTTCTTTTGTAACTCCCTAAATGGCTGTCGAGTTCAGTGTTAGTCCCAAAACCATAGCAGGGCCCTTCTCAGTGTCTACCTCAGTGAATAAATCTATCTTAGCCATACGAGTATAAAGAAATTATCTGATTTTGGTATCCTATAAAATCACTTCGGTTGATTTTTAGAAATAGAGTCATTCAGTTTTAGTTTTTAAAATGAATCAGTCATTGAATGGAGGAAAAGTACCTTAGTGCTTAGGGGTCATTTTTGTTTTCAGAACCCTTCACAAAATCTTATGATAGTAGATAGCCTAGCATTTGAAGCATGAACCCAGAAGTTTAGTGGCAATAAAATAGAGATAGTATTTTCTGAATTTGGTGGATTACGATCTATGGGTAGTTGTATGAAAGGTGAACCAGTAGGCTTGAAACACTGTATCCAAAAATTTAAGATAATTATTATGGTGTGGGTGTGCTTCTGTAGCATCCTTAGAACTATGTGTGAATGGCGATAGTAATATAGTAGATTATGTTCTTAGTAACTAAGTTATGGGCTATAGCATGTTGATGTCGGATTTCCAGGTGTAATGGTAATTCTCATGGTTTCGGAAAAAAGAATAAGTATAGAGATGTGATATTAGTAGTCTATAAAGGATTTTAGTATGGTTCATTAAGAGGTTGAGAATATATGTGTTAAGTGATAGAATTTAATCTTGAATCTCTAAAGTTTGAGCCAATGGAAAGTAGTGTTAAAGAACTAGACGGTGGGAACTCATAGTATGGTGATACTCTTGGAAATTCAATGTTAGTTAGTGTTCAAGTTATTCTACGATTATTGTCAAGACTATAGAAAGCTAAGAATAATGTATCGGAATGAAGTACTAGCAACGAGCCTTACATTATCAGATATAGTCTTTCAACGTAAGTATAATGTTTTTGTGCATTATTCTACCCCATACTCTAGAGTAAGGTGGTGACAGTTCAATTTAGATTTGTTGATTAAGTAGATAACAAACATTGAATGATGGCTTTAAGCTAAGAGGGAGATTGTAGGACAAGTAACAAAGATGGGCTCTCAAATCCTAGTAGTGGTGCCAGTATTTGTAGGAAAACAGCAGGAGGGGAATATGCCCGACCCATTTTTATTTTAGTCTTTGTTCTTCAGTAATTACGATATCTACTCATGCCTTACATGCCAACTCTGTGATCATAGCTCAAATTTGTGCACTATATAGAATATCATGTACTCTCACAGTTCCTATTACGAGGAGTTCTAGTTCACTCATAAGTATGAATCATGTTCCATGAATATATGAACTCCAAACATGGGTCATGCAGCTCATGACTCATGTACTCATGCTTACAGTAAGTTCAGTTTCAGGCACTCTTGCTAAACTCTTAACGATCAGCGAAATTCAGATTATTTCATATTATCCTCAATTTTGATCTCTATAATGAATCAATGTCGTGGATACTATATTTCTCAAACCTCAGTTATGTGTTAAAGTTTTGTATAGTATTCTTTCATGCCTCAGGATCTCATGTTCTGACCTTTCAGTGACCTCCCCTTAATGAATTAATTTTGAGGATGAGTAATTTCTTTAGATATGAGAGAGTAAATGTTTCATATTAAGGAAAGATTATTGCATGATTGTTTTACACGAGGCTATAATCTTGAAGAATGATTGAGGCAAGGATTTTGATACACGTCATGGTTAGTTGAAACATCATGCGTGTTCTCTCAGGGACAACGCCTAGAAGTTTTATTCATAGAGGTATTAGAGAATTTTAGAAAGATAATTTTACGGGTGTTGTTTAGAAGTTCATGTGTAGCTATAAAGATAGTCTTTAATGTCATGTTGGTGTGTAAGTTAATAACTGCATTGTGCGTTAGTTAATGTCTAGTAAGAAGTTCAAGGTAGTTGTTGAAGAGTTAATTAGAATTAGTCATGAGATGAGAAGTTTTGAAAGCGCAGGGGGTATTGAATCCATGACTCATAATACTATTACAGTGTTATTTGTACACTTGGTAGATTCGACTAAGCTTGAACATAGAAAGAGAATTCAGTTTAGCCCAGATTTCAGTAGGTAGAATTATCAGTTCTCATGTATGAATCTTCTGTAGCCTCAAGTATAGTGTAGTATTGAAGAAGAGTCTATAGTTGAGGGAGATTTCGGGTAGTATGTCTAAGCTTGAAAAAGGTAGTTGCATTATTTAAGGCTTTGTAATTCTATCCTAGCTTATATTCCATAGGTTTATCTTCCATGTCCGAGAATTATAGCCATGTTGGGATTACTTATACAGATGTCTTGTTCAAATCTTACCAAATATTCTTTGTTTTGTAATGTTATTAGGACTTTTAGAAAGTGCATTTAAGAAATACTCCAGTTGGGTATAAGCTTTAAGCAACAATTAGGTCTAGCAGTCAGACAGACAAGTTCCAATGGTTTTCCATCTTTCCATCTAGTCATACTATCTGAAGTCTCATGAATATGGCTATTCCAAGAGGTAAAAATGTTTGCATCCTGGTAATTAGCAAATTCAGATTAGTTCTTACATCTTACATCAGTTTCAAATTCAAGATATTCAGTCATGATTCAACCCATAAATGTCCTGTGCATCATCTGAATCTTTCCTTAGTATTTCAGCCAAGTCAGTATCATTCGGGGGAGGAACTATCCCAAGATTGGAAATTCTGAAATAAACTCGAGTTTTCATGCACTAAATCATACAACTTTTATTCATGAAACAAGATTCGGCTTTAAGTAATGGGTACTCATAAGTTGATTCTTTCATTTCTAACTCAGCCTTATAATCATTCTCATGTCATTGCGTATATTCATGAAATTCAGTTCATGTATTATGTTATAGACTGAGTCATGTAATCATGTTTCAAGTCATTCATGTTCGGTGTATGATCACAGCTCTGCCAGTATTCTCAGCTAACCAGTGTAACACCCCAAAATCTGGTTCCCAGGATGCCACACGATGCTCTGAACTACAAGTAGTCCTGAGCAAACCCTGGATTCTTTCTACTAAATCTAAATCTCAAAATAGGTTAAATATGGGTATGGAAACATAATAAATGCAGAAGTTTTATCTAAAATATAGAAATCAAATAAATCTAGGTAAGAAAAATACTGAGAATCTTAATACTGAATCAAAAGTCTAACACTGAAACTAGTAGTCTAACAAGCCTCTACTATCTGAATTTAGAGAGTCACTGGACAGGCCCCAGCTGAGTCAAACTGTCTAAAAGGAGTAAAGAAATATCTACTAATAAACCGAAAGTAAGAATAACAGTCACCAAACTATGAGGACTTACCAACTGCAAGAATGTAGATAAGATGCTCTAAGATTACTCGCGCTGCCGAGACTGAGCACCTGAACCTACATTATGAGACAATGTAGCACATAGACATATATATGGATCTGTACTTTGATGATGTACTATGTATATGAGGGTGCATGAAATATGTAAGCAATATCATCACAGTTTATAAAAATCATGCATGCAAAATGTAAATGTCTCACACAATCTTAAGTAATCTAAAATATGAAGATCATAAAAAATAAATAATAGAGCATGTAGTATAAATCTTACGAGCCATAACATTTAGTTCTAAAATCCGTTTTTTCTGAAAGCAGCTACATTATCTTATCAATTTGTGAGGGAGATACTTCATCTCAAGAATTAAACAATCTTAAAGCCATAGCTTTCAAAACATATGTTTTTATCTTAAGGCTTTGTGAAAATAGGTTGTTTTAAAGGTAAGGGACATCTTATTGGGAGGTTCTTCTAAGTGACATACACCATGTGAGCATTCATGGACCATATGAGGGGCTATCCTAAACTCCATGGGCATAAATTTATAGTTCAAACATTGTTTTAATTTATATGGTTTTACACATGAGGTGGGTTTTTTTTTAAATAAAGAGAAAGTATTGTAAACCTATTTTATGAAGAAATCTTGTATAAACTAAGAGGTTATTTATCAAAACGTGGTTTGTTTTTATGCGTACATAAGTTATCAGTTTGAGAAGTTATATGAGATCAAGATATATTTAATTCCCTCTCTTGTTATGAAACCCATTGTTTAAACAATGTTATGGACTGTTTACACTGATGGTTAAAATATTAGTTTGAATGTTTTGCCAATGTTTATGGATTGTTATAGTCATATGAATAAATTGAGAGGGGTTATTCCTTGTTTTATAAATGCTCATGTTTCCTAATAAAGGACTTGCATGTGATTGATGAATGAGATGACCACACTGTGTCAAAATATTGGAAAGAATAGTATTTTTCGTGAGTTTCATATGTTTTGAAATAAAAACTCTCTTGCAGTATTAAATGTTTTGGTGGTAAAATTACATGTTTTGATTAAAATGACTAAGACATGATATAATATTCCTTATATATAGCTTGAAAGTCTTGTTATGACCATATAAAAATAGATGAATGCCATGACACACTCAAAATAGAATAGACTACAGACTTTTCAAACTTCAGATCATGATTTTAGTGAGATACATAGTATAAAAAGGTAAAATGTGGGATCTAAAGGAGTTAGGTGGTTACTCGTGGAAGGCATGAGTTCAGGTAACCTATTTCTTTAAATCGTGTTTTGTCGATATGGGTTTTCTTATCTCACAAGATAGGGAGTGTACGCTGGCCCTGTGCCCCTTTGGCATATCAGAATCAAAAACTCCAACCCTTGTGGAAAACAAGGGTTATGGGCTTGGCCGCCGAGTAAAGGACGGATCCCATATAGCCCGTGGGTTACTTTTCTGAAATATATGGTATGCCACCTAGCTCAAAAGTAAGACAAAGGATTGTGTCGTGATTTATAGAAATGTGTTTTTGCTTATTGATTATGCCCATGTATTTCTTGATATATTCAGATAAATTCATTAAAAAATGCACTCACTTATTTTCTATAAAGTATGTGTTATTTTTTATTGTTCTATTTACCAGTACTTTCGAGTATTGACCCCCTATATTTTAGGTTTTGAGGCCCAGTCCCCTGGTCCCGCTAAGCAGTAGATTATTATTAGACATTCAAAGTTGGTGAGCCCACCTTACTTTGGAAGTCATCTTTTCACATGTGTTGGTGTCTTTTGATTTTGGTATATCGTCCGACTGGGTGCCTTTTTTAGGTTTTAGACAGATTATTATTTTTCATTAGGTAGAGACTTCGTAGACTAGTTGTAAGTGGATTTGGGTTTTCTTATGGGCATGTGACCCGAATTGTTAAGTTTGAATAATAGAATTACTATGTTTTGTTTCTTTTATGTAACGCCCCAGAAGTACACCATGGACGCCACACGATGCTTTCGATCAAAAAAGATCACAAGCTAACCCATTAGCTGGTACCTTGTAACACACCGATTTTCTGAACCGGAATGCTACACGGTACTCATGACCCCGAAGGACCAAAAGCTAACCCATGACGGATGTCTGTACCTGTATACTGCATAATATATCATAAAATGTGGAAATGTGAACATGAAAGGCCATAATGTTTGAACTGAATAAACGTCTGATAACAAAATGTCTGAAAAAGGTATAACAATACCAAAACAAGTCATAAATACTAAAAATAATGAGATCGAAATATCTAATCGGACATCTAGTCTGAAAGCCTCTAACTGAACTGAATAAGGAGTTGAAGGAACATGTCTCCAACTAACTCCATCTAGCAACTGAATAGTAAATGTAGCAATAATCATATCGTCCTCGAATGAGAAGGACTCACTGCAAACTCTGAACACTAGAATGATCCTGCTATTTGGAGCTCGTGCCTCTGAACCTATGGTGTAATATAAGAGAAAGCACCATAGCGCAAATGCGTCAGTACGTCTGAATATACTGGGTATACGAGTGAGGTAGGATAAATGCAAAGGGTTATATGCATGAACAATGCTTACTAATATAAAAGTGAGAATACATACGTGCATACATAATTGTAACTGAACTCATGGAGATACTGACTACTGAGTCTGAATACTGACAACATGAGTGTACTGATATTGAGATACTAAATAGATGAACGACTATTTTTGACAGTTTGAATTATGAAAAACTAGTCTGGTTAACTGTGCCTGATAGTCCTGAAGTTGAATACTGATATCATGAATTTTGATAACTGATATGACTGATACATGAGTTCAGAAAACTGATATAACTGATATAACTGTGATGATCGGCCTAATCGATGTAACTGATACTGAGCGACTGTAGCTGACAGTCTAAGTTTTGAGCGAACTATCTGAGTTCTATTTATATGGAGTAACTGAATTTGAGATCAATCCTGTCTAGCGGGTGATCTTTAAATTTGATAATTCTGATACTATTTAACTATAGTTGATATCAGTCCTGTCTAATGGGTGATCTTTAAGTCTATTTATTATGATAAGGATTGATTGTCTCTAACAGTACTGAGTCTGTACTACTGAACTGAGTTGACTGTATCTGATAGTCCTGAATCTTTAACTGAAACTGTGGGATGTGTTCATCTAACCGATATGCCCCAAACTAAGCTGACTGGGGTCCAATTTCTTCCCTGACTGGAAGGATGTCAGTACCGCACCACCAGTAAAGACATCTACTGTGGAGTCAGTCCTAATCTAGCGGGTGACTCATGGGATCAGTCCTTTATGTATAAATGTTCTAATGGGTGACCCCTGAGTATGTCAGTCCTATAATGGGTGACATCTCATACCTACGCTGGCAACATAGTTCTGGAACTTAGAGATTGCTCCTAGGGATCTCAGTCCTATTCTAGTGGGTGAGTCCCCATCCCTGGACTCACTCAGTGCTGAATCCTACTTCCATCTGAAATTTACGAAACTGAATAACAAAGATGAACTGAATAACTGAACTGCACTGATTAGCTGAACTGATACTAGTGGTAATATTTAGCAGAGCTAAACTGAGTTTACTGAATTCCGATGACTAAAAAAATGTACTAAGTTCGGAGGAATGATTGAGAGTACTAAAGTTACTGAGATTGACTGTGAATACTGAAATTACAGGCTGAGTACTGAAATCACTGAGATTACTGAACTACTGAGACTACTGAGATTTCAGAGTTTTCCTGAGTCACATGACTGATTAAATTCTATAGATCATGGATTAGCTGAGTATCATGATAACATGACATGTCTCTAGTCACACATCTATGTTTTTTGGATACAAGTACCCCCAGGACTCGATGTCAGGAAACCGACACACATGATTGACTTGATCATAAAAGTAGAGTCCATAATCCATAATATCATAAATAAGGGATTTCATACTAAGCATGGTTCTAAAAAATCTATTTCATCGAAGGGAATTTCATATAACATGTATATAATTGCATAGCTTTCAATATCATGCTCATTACATATTACAACCACAATCCATAATATCATAACTTGGGGAATTTCATGAAGTACATGGGTATTCTACATCTTGTACATGAGTGGGTTTTGCAAGTAAGCATAGCATAATTCTATAAGACTTTCATGAGTAATCCAACAGTGTTCACAAGACACATTATCAACATGAATGACATTGAATCATAGAGGCCTATCATGAATCCTTCACTTAGTCACAATTTAGCTATAATGCACGATTTCTAGTCTCTTAGGTTTTTTATCAAACACCTTATATGCACAACTTAGGCATAGGTGTAAATCATACAATTACTCATCATAAATAATCAAATTTACATGTTTTCAACTCATATGATGTCATATATTCATAAGAACACATAAATATTCTATTTTGGCATCATTCCACACATAAACATGATCAACAATCCTTTCATAACATGAAAACCATAATATATAGTTTTAGAAAAGGGTTCTTGAACATCATGTACGAAAGGAGTCCATGAATGAACACACGCATACCTTAGAAAGGAAACCTTGATGATATGCTGGTGAGTTCTTGGATTGGGAAACTTAATTCTTGATTATCTTGGAAAAAGGCTTGAATCTTTCTTTTGAGAGATGAGTTTGATGAAAACCCTAATTTTGTGGTTGAGAGTGTAAGCGAGGGTTTTTAAGATGCTTAACTGAAGAAAAATGGAAAAAATTATGCCTCTTTAGGGTTATAAGTCGTGGAAGGGGAAGGAAAAGACCAAAATACCCTTATGAAATAATTTCCCAGTTGCTGAAAAATCATAGCTGACGACCTTCATGATAGGGCATCACAATTGTGATAAGCTATCATGAATTTCGTCACTTAGGAGCTAGTTTATGCCTAAGGCTGACGACCTTCGTGATAGGGCGTCACAAATGTGATAAGTTATCATGAATGTCGTAACACTGTTTCCAGCCTGACATGTTGGAGTAAAATAGGTATAACTCTTTTCTCTGATATCGGATTTAGGAAAAATTGGTATCGTTGGAAAGATAATCCAAAGATATTTCATTTTATATATAGTAAACCACCCTGTTCATCATATACAATAAGCTATGATCGATTAAAGTTGACCCAAGTTTTGACGTTCACTAAAACTTGAACGATAGGAAAACTTTCAACTTGTACTTGAGTTAGGGGACCTATATCATCTAAATTCATGCTCAAATAGATTTCCACACTATATAATTGATTAACTCTTTAATTTTATATAGCTTTGAGGATTTTGAAACATCCACGCATAGGAATGATGGATTTTCATTCTAGTCCAAAATATGGAATATCTCCCCCTTGGGAACATTCGTCCTCGAATGATACTGGCTAAGATGAGTGAAAAGAAAACTTACACGAATATATAGAATGAATGACTGATCATGATTTCATGGCTTACATGACTGAAAACTGAGCATATCATACTGTACATACATATCTGATGCATGGGTAGCTGATTTATAATGTATGACTGAGTGTTCTGATAAATTGAGTTTCTCAAACTAAGAATGCATATATGATGCATAACTAATAAGCTGAATCCATGCATATCTAATGCATGATTATATGACTAACATGATACGTGCATGCATGACTGAATGTACTGATAAGCTGACCACACATATCTGATGCTGGAATACATGACTGAACATGCAATGGTAAAGGCACTAAGATTGAAATGAAACATAAGAACATGAATAATGTTGCTACGTGACATATGGACTGAACATCATGAACTAAACTAAACCTCTGAATACTTGACTTACAGCTAAGGTATAACTTAAAGTTCAACTTATGAGTACCCTCTATTCTAGACTGAATTCGTTATGCAAGGAGAAATTGAAAGATCTAAGACATGAGAGCATTAAGAGAAGGTGGAGTATCTCCCACTTGGGACGCTATGTACCTCTAAGAACTCTTACCTTACGGAGATACTGGGTGATGCACAGGGCATCTACGAACTAGATTATAACTAAACTTTAGGAGTTCAAAACTAATGCTTGATGCATGAGATGAACTAAACTTGCAACTACTAGGAGGTTCTATTTTGAAATAGTTACATTCTCTGAGATTTTGGATAGCATTAATAGATGCAAGGATTAGAAAATAAGATATACAAATCTGACTGCTCACAGACACGACATGAATACTGAAAGAAGAGAAACTGTTCCTAAAATATCTCATAGCCTCCTGCACATAAGTGTGGTACACAACACACGTATGTTCAAAACTCTACTAGATGCGGCTTTCAGACTTCCTAGGACTCTATTGAACCTTAGGCTCTGATACCAAGTTTGTAACACCCTAATTTTCTGAATCGGAATGCTACACGGTGGTCATGACCCCGAAGGACCACAATCTAACCCATGACTAATATCTGTACCTATATACTGCATAATATATCATAAAATATGGAAACCTGAACATGAAAGGCCATAAGGTTCGAACTGAATAAACGTCTGATAACAAAATGTCTGAAAAAGGTATAACAATACCAAAACAGGTCATAAATACTGAAAATAATGAGATCTAAATATCTAATCTGACATCCAGTCTGAAAGCCTCTAACAGAGCTGAATAAGGATTTGAAGGAACATGTCTCCAACAAACTCCATCTAGAAACTGAATAGTAAATATAGCAATAATCATATCGTCCTTGAATGAGAAGGACTCACTGCAAACTCTGAACACTGGAATGCTATTGTTGATCTGGAGCTCGTGCCTCTGAACCGATGGTGTAATATAAGAGAAAGCACCATAGCGCAAATGCGTCAGTACGTATGAATGTACTTAGAATACGAGTGAGGTAGGCTAAATGCAAAGGGTTATATGCATGAACAATGCTGACTAATATGAACGTCAGAATACATATATGCATACATAACTGTAACTGAACTCGTGAAGATACTGAATACTGAGTCTAAATACTGACAACATGAGTGCACTGATACTGAGATACTGAATATATGAACGACTATTTCTGACAGCTCGAATTATGAGAAACTGGTCTGGTTGACTGTGCCTGATAGTCCTGAAGTTGAATACTGATATCATGAATTCTGATAACTGCTATAACTGATACATGAGTTCAAAAAACTGATATAACTTTGATGATCGGCCTAACTGATATAACTGATACTAAGCGACTGTATCTAATAGTCTAAGTTCTGATGGAACTATCTAAGTTCTATTTTATATAGAGTAACTGAATTTGAGATCAGTCTTATCTAGTGGGTGATCTTTAAATCTGATGATTCTGATACTGTTTAACAATAGTTGAGATCAGTCCTGTCTAATTGGTGATCTTGAAGTCTATTTATAATGGAAAGGATTGATTGTCTCTAACAGTACTAAATCTGTACTACTGAACTGAGTTGATTGTATTTGACAGTCCTGAATTTGTAACTAAAACTGTGAGATGTGTTCATCTAACCAACATGCCCCAAACTAAGCTGACTGGGGTCCAATATCTACCCTGACTGGAAGGGTGTCAGTACCGTGCCACTAGTAAAGACATTTGTTGTGGAGTCAATCCTAATCTAGTGAGTGACTCCTGGGATCAGTCCTATACATATAAATGTGCTAACGGGTGACCCCTGAGTATGTCAGTCCTTTCTAATGGGTGATATCTCATACCTACACTGGCAACATAGTTCTAGAACTTAGGGATATCTTCTAGGGATCTTAGTCCTATTCTAGTGGGTGAGTCCCCATCCCTAGGCTCACTCGGTGCTTAATCCTACTCCCATCTGAAATACACTAAACTAAATAATAGAGATGAACTTAATAACTGAACTAAACTGATTAGATAAACTGAAACTAGTGGTATTTTATAGTGGAACTAAACTGTGTTTACTGAATTTTGATGACTAACAAAATGTATTAAGTTCTGAGGACTGATTGAGAGTACTGAAGTTACTGAGATTGACTGTGAATACTGAAGTTACAGACTCCGTACTGAGATCACAGAGATTACTGAACTACTGAGACAATAGAGATTTCTGAGTTTTCCTGAGTCACATGACTGACTGAATTCTATAGATCATGGCTTAACTGAGTATCATGATAACATGACATGGCTCTAGGCACATAGCTATATTTTTTGGGTAAAAGTACCCCCAGAACTCGATGTCAGGAAACAATTCGAACTGTCAAAAATAGTCGCTCATCTATTCAGTATCTCAGTATCAGTACACTCATATTGTCAGTATTCAGACTCAGTAGTCAGTATCTCCACGAGTTTAGTCACAGTTATGTATGCATGTAAGTATTCTCACATTTATATTAGTCAGCATTGTTCATGCATATAACCCTTTTCATTTAGCCTACCTCACTCGTATACTCAGTACATTCAGATGTACTGACTCATTTATGGTATGGTGCTTTCTCTTATGTTACACAATAGGTTCAGAGGCATGAGCTCCAGATCAACTGTAGCATTCCAGTGTTCAGAGTTTGCAATGAGTCCTTCTTATTCAAGGACGATATGATTATTGCTACATTTACGATTCAGTTGCTAGATGGAGTTAGTTGGAGACATGTTCCTTTAACTCCTTATTTAGTTCAGTTAGAGGCATTCAGACTAGATGTCAGATTAGATATGAAGATCTTATTATTTTCAGTATTTATGACTTGTTTTGGTATTGTTATACCTTTTTCAGACATTTTGTTATCAGACGTTTATTCAGTTCGAACCTTATGGCCTTTCATGTTTATGTTTCCGCATTTTATGATATATTATGCAGTATACAGGTACAAATATCATTCATAGGTTAGATTGTGGTCCTTCAGGGTCATGATCATCGTGTAGCATTCCGGTTTAGAAAATTGGGGTGTTACAAACTTGGTATCAGAGCCTAAGGTTCAATAGAGTCCTAGGAATTTTGAAATCCGCATCTAGTAGAGTCTTGTACATGCATGTGTTATGCAGCATACTTAGGTGCAGGAGGCTATGAGATGTTTTAGGAACAGTTTCTCTTCTTTCAGTATTCATGTCGTGCCAGTGAGCAGTCTGATTTGTATAACTTGTTTTCTCATCCTTGCATCTATTTATGCTATCCAAAATCTCAGAGAATTTAACTATTTCAAGGTAGAACCTCTTAGTAGTTGAAAGTTCACTTCATCTCATGCATTAGTTTCAGACTCCAAAAGTTTAGTTATAATCTAGTTCGTAGATGCCCTGTGCATCACCTAGTATATCCGTAAGGTAAGTGTTCTTAGAGGGACATAGCATCCCAAGGGGGAGATACACCACCTTCTCTTAACGCTCTCATGTCTTAGATCTTTCAATTTCTCCTTGCGTAACGAATTCAGTCTAGAATAGAGAGTACTCATAAGTTGACCTACAAGTTAGACCTCAGCTATAAGTCAAGTATTCAGAGGTTCAGTTCAGTTCATGATGTTCAGTCCATATATCACGTAGCAGAATCAGTCATGTTCTCATGTTTCAGTTCAATCTTAGTACTTTTACCATTGTATTTTTAGTCGCATGTTCGTGAGTCAGTTCAGTCATGTATTCACGCATCAGATATGCGTGGTCAGCTTATCAGTACTTTCAGTCATGCATTCACGTATCATGTTAGTCATCTAATCATGCATCAGATATGCATGGATTCAGCTAATTAGTTATACATCAGATATGCATTCTCAGTTTGAGAAACTCAGTTTATTGGAACACTCAGTCCTACATTCATAAATAAGCTACCCATGCATCAGATATGCATGTACAATATGATATGCTCAGTTTTTAGTCATATCAGCAATGAAATCATGATCAGTCATTCATTGTATATATTCATGTAAGTTGTCTTTTCTCTCATCTCATCCAGTATCATTCGAGGACTAATGTTCCCAAGGGGGAGATATTGTAATACCCCATATTTTTGACTAGAATGAAAATTCGTCATTCTTATGCATGGATGTTTCAAAAGCCTCAAATCCTATATAAATTTAGTGTGTTAATCAATTATGTAGTGTGGTAATCTATTTGATCATGAATTTAGATGATACAGGTCCCCTAACTCAAGTACAAGTTGTAAGCTTTCCTATTGTTCAAGTTTTAGTGAGCGTCAAGACTTGGGTCAAATTCAATCGACCATAACTCATTTTATATGATAAGCTGTGTGGTTTACTATATATAAAATAAAATATCTTTGAATTATCTTTCAAACGATAACAACTTCGCCTAAATCCGATATCGGAGAAAAGAGTTATGCCTATTTTACTTCAGCATGTCAGGCTGGAAATAGTGTGACGACATTCGTGATAGCTTATCACATTTGTGATGTCCTATAATGAAGCTCGTCAGCCTTTGGCAGAAACCAGCTCCTAAGTGATGACATTCGTGATAGCTTATCATATTTGTGATGCCCTATCACGAAGGTCATCAGCCTTAGGCAGAAACCAGCTCCTAAGCGACGACATTCGTGATAGCTTATCACAATTGTAACGCCCTATCACGAAGGTCGTCAGCCATGATTTTTAAGCAATTGGGAAATTATTTCGTAAGGGTATTTTGGTCTTTTCCTTCACCTTCCACTACTTATAACCCTAAAGAGGCGTAATTTTTCCCATTTTTCTTCAGTTAAGCATCTTAAAAATCCTCTCTTACACTCTCAACCACAAGATGAGGGTTTCCATCAAACTCATCTCTTAAAAGAAAGATTCAAGCCTTTTTCCAAGATAATCAAGAATTAAGTTTCCCAATCCAAGAACTCTCCAGCAAATCATCAAGGTTTCCTTTCTAAGGTATGTGTGTGTTCATTCGTGGACTCCTTTCATCTATAAAGTTCAAGAACCCTTTTCTAAAACTATATATTATGGTTTTCATGTTATGAAAGGATTGTTGATCATCTTTATGTGTGGAATGATGCCAAGATAGAATCTTTATGTGTTATTATGAATATATGACATCATATGAGTTGAAAACATGTAAGTTTGATTATTTATGATGAGTAATTGAATGATTTACACCTATGCATAAGTTGTGCATGTAAGGTGTTTGATAAAATACCTAAGAGACTAGAAATCATGCATTATAGCTAAATTGTCACTAAGTGAAGGATTCATGATAGGCCTCTATGATTCAATGTCATCCATGTTGATAATGTTTCTTGTGAACACTGTTGGATTACTCATGAAATAGTCTTATGGAATTATGCTATGCTTACTTGAAAAACCCACTCATGTACAAGATATAGAATACCCATGTACTTCATGAAATTCCCTAAGTTATGATATTATGGATTGTGGTTGTAATATGTAATGAGCATGATATTGAAAGCTTTGCATTTATATACATATTGTATGAAATTCCCTTCTATGAAATAGATTGTTGAGAACCATGCTTAGTATGAAATACCTTATTTATGATATTATGGATTATGGACTCTACTCTTATGATCAAGTTAGTCATGTGTGTCAGTTTCCTTCAATCGAGTTTTGGGGGTACTTTTACCCAAAAAATATAGCTATGTTCCTAGAGCCATGTCATGTTATCATGATACTCAGTTAAGCCATGATCTATAGAATTCAGTCAGTCATGTGACTCAGGAAAACTCAGAAATCTCTGTTGTCTTAGTATTTTAGTAATCTCTGTGATCTCAGTACGGAGTCTGTAACTTCAGTATTCATAGTCAATCTCAATAACTTCAGTACTCTCAATCAGTCCTCAGAACTTAGTACATTTTGTTAGTCATCAAAATTCAGTAAACTCAGTTTAGTTCCACTCTAAAATACCATTAGTTTCAGTTTATCTAATCAGTTTAGTTCAGTTATTCAGTTCATCTCTATTATTTAGTTTAGTGTATTTCAGATGAGAGTAGGATTAAGCACCGAGTGAGCCTAGGGATGGGGACTCACCCACTAGAATAGGACTAAGATCCCTAGAAGCTATCCCTAAGTTCTAGAACTACATTGCCAGTGTAGGTACGAGATATCACCCATTAGAAAGGACTGACATACTCAGGGGTCACCCGTTAGCACATTTATATGTATAGGACTGATCCCAGGAGTCACTCACTAGATTAGGATTGACTCCATAACAAATGTCTTTACTAGTGGCACGGTACTGACACCCTTCCAGTCAGGGTAGATATTGGACCCCAGTCAGCTTAATTTGGGGCATGTCGGTTAGATGAACACATCTCATAGTTTCAGTTACAAATTCAGGACTGTCAAATACAGTCAACTCAGTTCAGTAGTACAGATTTAGTACTGTTAGAGACAATCAATCCTTTCCATTATAAATAGATTTCAAGATCACCCATTAGACAGGACTGATCTCAACTATTGTTAAACAGTATCAGAATCATCAGATTTAAAGATCACCCACTAGATAAGACTGATCTCAAATTCAGTTACTCTATATAAAATAGAACATAGATAGTTCCATCAGAACTTAGACTATTAGATACAGTCGCTTAGTATCAGTTATATCGGTTAGGCCGATCATCACAGTTATATCAATTTTTTTGAACTCATGTATAAGTTATAGCAGTTATCAGAATTCATGATATCAGTATTCAGCTTCAGGACTATCAGGCACAGTCAACCAGACCAGTTCCTCATAATTCGATCTGTCAGAAATAGTCGTTCATATATTCAGTATCTCAGTATCAGTACACTCATGTTGTTAGTATTTAGACTCAGTATTCAGTATCTTCACGAGTTCAGTTACAGTTATGTATGCATGTATGTATTCTCACGTTCATATTAGTCAACATTATTCATGCATATAACCCTTTTCATTTAGCCTACCTCACTCGTATTCTAAGTACATTCATACGTACTGACGCATTTGCGCTATGGTGCTTTCTCTTATATTACACCATAGGTTCTAAGGCACGAGCTCCAGATCAACAATAGCATTCCAGTGTTCAGAGTTTGCAGTGAGTCCTTCTCATTCGAGGATGATATGATTATTGCTATATTTACTATTCAGTTTCTAGATGGAGTTTGTTGGAGACATGTTCCTTCAAATCCTTATTCAGCTCTGTTAGAGGCTTTCAGACTAGATGTTAGATTAGATATTCAGATCTCATTATTTTCAGTATTTATGACCTGTTTTGGTATTGTTATACCTTTTTCAGACATTTTGTTATCAGAAGTTTATTCAGTTCGAACCTTATGGCCTTTCATGTTTAGGTTTCCATATTTTATGATATATTATGCAGTATATAGGTACAGATATTAGTCATGGGTTAGCTTGTGGTCCTTCGGGGTCATGACCACCGTGTAGCATTCTGATTCAGAAAATTAGGGTGTTACAAACTTGGTATCAGAGCCTAAGGTTCAATAGAGTCCTAGGAAGTCTGAAAGCCGCATCTAGTAGAGTTTTGTACATACGTGTCTTGTGTACCACACTTATGTGCAGGAGGCTATGAGATATTTTAGGAACAGTTTCTCTTCTTTTAGTATTCATGTCGTGTCTGTGAGCAGTCAGATTTGTATAGCTTATTTTCTAATCCTTACATCTATTAATGCTATCCAAAATCTTAGAGAATGTAACTATTTCAAAATAGAACCTCCTAGTAGTTGCAAGTTTAGTTCATCTCATGCATCAAGTATTAGTTTTGAACTCCCAAAGTTTAGTTATAATCTAGTTCGTAGATGCCCTGTGCATCACCCAGTATCTCCGTAAGGTAAGAGTTCTTAGAGGGACATAGAGTCCCAAGGGGGAGATACTCCACCTTCTCTTAATGCTCTCATGTCTTAGATCTTTCAATTTCTCCTTGCATAACGAATTCAGTCTAGAATAGAGGGTACTTATAAGTTGAACTTTAAGTTATACCTCATCTGTAAGTCAAGTATTCAGAGGTTCAGTTTAGTTCATGATGTTCAGTCCATATTTCACGTAGCAGCATCAGTCATATTCTTATGTTTCAGTTCAATGTTAGTGCCTTTACCATTGCATGTTCAGTCATGTATTCACGCATTAGATATGCGTGGTCAGCTTATCAGTACATTCAGTCATGCATGCACGTATCATGTCAGTCATATAATCATGCATCAGATATGCATGGATTCAGCTTATTAGTTATGTATCATATATGCATTCTTAGTTTGAGAAACTCAATTTATCGGAACACTCAGTCCTACATTATAAATCAGCTACCCATGCATCAGATATGTATGTACAGTATGATATGCTCATTTTTCAGTCATGTAAGCCATGAAATCATGATCAGTCATTCATTCTATATATTCGTGTAAGTTTTTTTTTCTCTCATGTTAGCAGTATCATTCGAGGACGAATGTTCCTAAGGGGGAGATATTCCATATTTTGGACTAGAATGAAAATCCATCATTCCTATGCGTGGATGTTTCAAAATCCTCAAAGCTATATAAAATTAGTGTGTTAATCAATTATGTAGTGTGGAAATCTATTTGAGCATGAATTTAGATGATATAGGTCCCCTAACTCAAGTACAAGTTGAAAGTTTTCCTATCGTTCAAGTTTTAGTGAACGTCAAAACTTGGGTCAACTTTAATCGATCATAACTTGTTGTATATGATGAACAGAGTGGTTTAATATATATAAAATAAAATATCTTTAAATTATCTTTCCAACGATACCAATTTTTCCTAAATCCGATATCAGAGAAAAGAGTTATGCCTATTTTACTCCAACATGTCAGGCTGGAAACAGTGTTACGACATTCATGATAGCTTATCACATTTGTGATGCCCTATCACGAAGGTCGTCAGCCTTAGGCATAAACTAGATCCTAAGTGATGAAATTCATGATAGCTTATCACAATTGTGATGCCCTATCATGAAGGTCGTCAGCTATGATTTTTCAGCAACTGGGAAATTATTTCGTAAGGGTATTTTGGTCATTTCCTTCCCCTTCCACGACTTATAACCCTAAAGAGGCATAATTTTTCCCATTTTTCTTCAGTTAAGCATCTTAAAAACCCTCGCTTACACTCTCAACCACAAAATTAGGGTTTCCATCAAACTCATCTCTCAAAAGAAAGATTCAAGCCTTTTTCCAAGATAATCAAGAATTAAGTTTCCCAATCTAAGAACTCTCCATCATATCATCAAGGTTTCCTTTCTAAGGTATGCGTGTGTTCATTCATGGACTCCTTTCGTACATGATGTTCAAGAACCCTTTTCTAAAATTATATATTATGGTTTTCATGTTACGAAAGGATTGTTGATCATGTTTATGTGTGGAATGATGCCAAGATAGAATATTTATGTGTTCTTATGAATATATGACATCATATGAGTTGAAAACACGTAAGTTTGATTATTTATGATGAGTAATTGTATGATTTACACCTATGCCTAAGTTGTGCATGTAAGGTGTTTGATAAAATACCTAAGAGACTAGAAATCGTGCATTATAGCTAAATTGTGACTAAGTGAAGGATTCATGATAGGCCTCTATGATTCAATGTCATTCATGTTGTTAATGTGTCTTGTGAACACTGTTGGATTACTCATGAAATAGTCTTATAGAATTATGCTATGCTTACTTGCAAAACACACTCATGTACAAGATGTAGAATACCCATGTACTTCATGAAATTCCCCAACTTATGATATTATGGATTGTGGTTGTAATATGTAATGAGCATGATATTGAAAGCTATGCAATTATATACATGTTGTATGAAATTGCCTTCGATGAAATAGATTGTTGAGAACCATGCTTAGTATGAAATCCCTTATTTATGATATTATGGATTATGGACTCTACTTTTATGATCAAGTCAGTCATGTGTGTCAGTTTCCTGACATCGAGTCCTGGGGGTACTTGTACCCAAAAAACATAGATGTGTGCCTAGAGACATGTCATGTTATCATGATACTCAGTGAAGCCATGATCTATAGAATTTAATCAGTCATGTGACTCAGGAAAATTCTGAAATCTCAGTAGTCTCAGTAGTTCAGTAATCTCAGTGATTTCAGTACTCAGTATATTCAGACGTACTGACGCATTTGCGCTATGGTGCTTTCTCTTATATTACACCATAGGTTCAGAGGAACGAGCTCCAAATAGCAGGATCATTCTAGTGTTCAGAGTTTGCAGTGAGTCCTTCTCATTCGAGGACGATATGATTATTGCTACATTTACTATTCAGTTGCTAGATGGAGTTAGTTGGAGACATGTTCCTTCAACTCCTTATTCAGTTCAGCTAGAGGCTTTCAGACTAGATGTTAGATTAGATATTTCGATCTCATTATTTTTAGTATTTATGACTTGTTTTGGTATTGTTATACCTTTTTCAGACATTTTGTTATCAGACGTTTATTCAGTTCAAACCTTATGGCCTTTCATGTTCACGTTTCCATATTTTATGATATATTATGCAGTATACAGGTACAGACATCCGTCATGGGTTAGCTTTTGGTCCTTCGGGGTCATGAGCACCGTGTAGCATTCCGGTTCAGAAAATCGGTGTGTTACAAGGTACCAGCTAATGTGTTAGCTTGTGATCTTTTTTGATCGAAAGCATCGTGTGGTGTCCATGGTGTACTTCTGGGGCGTTACATAAAAGAAACAAAACATAGTAATTCTATTATTCAAACTTAACAATTCGGGTCACATGCCCATAAGAAAACCCAAATCCACTTACAACTAGTCTACGAAGTCTCTACCTAATGAAAAATAATAATCTGTCTAAAACCTAAAAAAGACACCCAGTCGGACGATATACCAAAATCAAAAGACACCAACACATGTGAAAAGATGACTTCCAAAGTAAGGTGGGCTCACCAACTTTGAATGTCTAATAATAATCTACTGCTTAGCGGGACCAGGGGACTGGGCCTCAAAACCTGAAATATAGGGGGTCAATACTCGAAAGTACTGGTAAATAGAACAATAAAAAATAACACATACTTTATAGAAAATAAGTGAGTGCATTTTTTAATGAATTTATCTGAATATATCAAGAAATACATGGGCATAATCAATAAGCTTCAACACATTTCTATAAATCACGACACAATCCTTTGTCTTACTTTTGAGCTAGGTGGCATACCATATATTTCAGAAAAGTAACCCACAAGCTATATGGGATCCGTCCTTTACTCGGCGGCCAAGCCCCTAACCCTTGTTTTCCACAAGGGTTGGAGTTTTTGATTCTGATATGCCAAAGGGGCACAGGGCCAGCGTACACTCCCTATCTTGTGAGAAAAGAAAACCCATATCGACAAAACACGATTTAGAGAAATAGGTTACCTGAACTCATGCCTTCCACGAGTAACCACCTAACTCCTTTAGATCCCACATTTTACCTTTTTATACTATGTATCTCACTAAAATCATGATCTGAAGTTTGAAAAGTCTGTAGTCTATTCTATTTTGAGTGTGTCATGGCATTCATCTATTTTTATATGGTCATAACAAGACTTTCAAGCTATATATAAGGAATATTATATCATGTCTTAGTCATTTTAATCAAAACATGTAATTTTACCACCAAAATATTTAATACTGTAAGAGAGTTTTTATTTCAAAACATATGAAACTCACAAAAAATACTATTCTTTCCAATATTTTGACAAAGTGTGGTCATCTCATTCATCAATCACATGCAAGTCCTTTATTAGCAAACATGAGCATTTATAAAACAAGGAATAACCCCTCTCAATTTATTCATATGACTATAACAATCCATAAACATTGGCAAAACATTCAAACTAATATTTTAACCATCAGTGTAAACAGTCCATAACATTGTTTAAACAATGGGTTTCATAACAAGAGAGGGAATTAAATATATCTTGATCTCATATAACTTCTCAAACTGATAACACATGTACGCATAAAAACAAACCACATTTTGATAAATAACCTCATAGTTTATACAAGATTTCTTCATAAAATAGGTTTACAATACTTTCTCTTTATTTAACAAAAAACCCACCTCATGTGTAAAACCATATAAATTAAAAGAATGTTTGAACTATAAATTTATGCCCATGGAGTTTAGGATATCCCCTCATACCTTTTTGATGTACAAGAATTTGAAATAGCTTGAAATTTAATCTTGGGACTATGAGCCTTGGAGGAAACCCTAATCTTTCTTTCTCTTGAAAGTGGTGAGGATATTGCATGTTTAAAACTGATTAGCGATATGTAACAATGCTTATTGGTTGATTTAAGTCATGGGGGGTAGGGTTTGAGGTTATGAAAAGAACAAAATACCCTTAAGGAACTGAATAAAATTATTGGAATTTCTTTAGTTGACGACTTGGTTGATGGATTGTAACCTTGTTGACAACTTTTTAACCTAATTGTCAATTCCTCTCCATGTTCTAGTTATGGTTAATGACTTGATCCAAGGCTTTTCAACTAGTTGGCAAATTTTAAACCTAGTCGTCAACTCCTTCATTGATGCTGGTGCTTCTAGTCAAGGCTGAAGAGGTTGATAGCTTGTTACTTAGTTAACATATTATCACCTCTAGTTCTCAAATTTAAGATAGATGTACAATATAAGGTAAAACGGGCATAACTTTCCACTCTTATTCGGATTAAGGTCAAACCTGATGCATTGAAAAGACGACTTAAAGATCTTTAATTTGATATATAGTAGGACACCTGAATCGATAAATTCTAGGATATACACTCATCTAAAGTTGACCCTAGTTGGTGCATCCATCAAAACTCTATCGATAAAAAAGTCCTCACCTATCTGTGAGTTAGGACATTCTTATGACCTCGATTCATATACAAAGATATTTCCACACCATAGACTTGATAATCACACATATATATACATTGAATAATTGGTTTCATGTCTTTATACAAATGAACAATGGTTAATTTTCTAGCTTGAAAATGTGGGGTGTTACATCATGACTCTATCTTGACTCGAGTTTAACTGGTAACCGGGTCATATAAGCTAATGACCAGTGGTTAAAATTTAATGAAGGATAGTGAAAGTCTTAAAGTTATCTATAATTTTCTTTATGAGTGATATCAACCTGCAACTACAAACTCAAGAAAATCTATAAGTGAATCGATTAAATAATACAACATATGTAACAACCTGCATTTTTTAGACTAGAACTGAAACCGTCATTCCTACATGTATAGACCCCAAAGAAAATGACTCCTATGTAAATATAAGTATTTTTTCCAATTATATAGTACAAAAATCTATTTTGACATAAATTGAGGTCATAAAGGCTTCCTAACTGAAGGATGAGTGAAAGATTTTTCTATCGATAGAGTTTTAGTGTACGTTTAAACTTAGATAAAGTTCCAACGACCACTACACATATAATACAATGATTTACGTAGCCTAATACATACCAAATAAATTATTTTTAAGTCATCTATCTAACGCAACTGGTTTCACCATAATATGACATCACAGTAGAATGTTATGTTCATATTACATCGGGGTATCTATTTATCAAATGGTGATGACTAAGTTGATGAGTTTTAAAGTAGGTGACGACTTAGTTGATGAGTCGTCAACCTAAGTAATTAACCTTAACTAGAAGAGATAAAAATTTATCTAGAGTTGACGACTAGGGTGACAGGACGTCACCAAGTTGACGGCTTGTCAACCTAGTCGTCTGTTGAGTAAGTACTAGAATTTTTGTTGGTTTCTTTAGGGGTGTTTTGGTCTTTCCCTAGCCCCATAATTGTCCCCCAAGACTTAAACCAACGAATAAGCTTCATGATCCATCTCTAATTAATTTTAAAACACTCAAAACTCTCTCCACTCTCAAGAATAATTAAAATTAGAATTTCTGATGAGGCTCATACTTCAAAGATTACATTTCAAGATGTTTTGAATTCTTATTCATATGAAGGTATATGGGACAATCCTAAACTCCATGGGTATAAATTTATCATTTAAAAAAGCCTTTAAGGTATATAATTACATGAGATGGGTTTTGGAATTATTGAAGAGCATGCATTGTAAACCTCATTTTATGATGAAATCTCGTCTTTACTATGAGGTTGTTTCCCTAAAATTGAATTATTTTTGTGTGTACATGTATTATTAGTTTTAGAATTTATATGATAGAATGGTTTGCGTAATTCCATCTCTTGTTATGAAACACATTATCTTAACAATGTTGTGGATTGTTTTACATGAATGGCTAAAAAATGAGTTTAATGATTTTTATAACGTTCATGGGTTGTTATTCTTTCATGAATAAATGAGAGGGGTTTTTCCTTGTTTAACAAATGCTCACATTTCATAATAAATAATTTGCATGTCATTAATGAAAAAAGAGGCCACCACGTATTAAAGTCTTTTTAAGAGAGTGTGTTTTCATAAGTTTCATATGCTTTTGATAATAAGAACTCTCATGTGATTTGATAAATATTTTTGTGTTCATTTTCATGTTTTGAATGAGAAGGGCAATGGATTTGATATGACATGATTGACTTGCAAGTATGGGTATGACGATACCTTGTGATGATATGCCCTTAACAAAATAAGCACTAAACTTTTTATGAATGAAGCATGATTTTTAAAGGACATAAATTGGGATTAAAGAGAGATACATGGTTACCCAAAGAAGGCATTTGAGTGAAAGTTCTCATTGCTTGAAACCGAGTTTTGCAGATTTGTGAGACATGATTAGCAATGGCCAATGTATACTTCCCCCCGAGGAACTAGTATACTAGAATAGTATTTTGGACCCCAATCCTTGAGGAAAAAATGGATTTGGGGGCTTTTCCAATGAGTTAATGATGGACCCATATATACCGTGGGTATAAGAAATGTAGGGTGTACCATCTAGTTCAAAAGTAAATTAAAGAAAAGAGTCATGATTACAAGAAAATATTTTGAAGCTCATCAAATTATGCCCATGTGTTTTCATTTACCTTATGCTAAATTGGTTTATAAAATTCTCTCACTTATTTTGTATAAAAATGTATATTTTTTATGATTGTTCTACATAGTAGTACTTTCGAGTATTGACCCCCTATATTTTAGATTCTAAGGCCCAGTTTCATAGTCTCACAAACCAGTAGATTATTTCTAGACTCTCAGAGATTAGGGAGTGTAATACCCCTTATTTCTCAAGATTAATTTAACTCTAAGTGCAGGAGTATTCCTACTAAATTTTTTTAAAATACTCAATATTTTTCAGTTTAGAGCTTACCAATGCGTTGCAAATTTAGTCAACTTTCCAACGATATAAAGTTGCCCAAATCTGATACTTGGGTGAAGAGTTAGAGCCATTTTTGTAAGACAGTGTACCAAATTGGCACCCAACACATTGCAGAGACTAGACAAATAGAAATGGTCATTTTTCAGTAAGCCAACGCGATACCACTGCATCGCGTCACCGGCTAAATTCTCAATTGTCATTTTCCAGTGTTTTGTCGCAATTATGGTGCGTCGATACAAGAGGTAAATTTGCATGCAGTGATTTGGCGCGATGGCACCGCATCACACAAAACCTCCAGTTCCCAGTCGTCCAATTTACAGTGAGCTGGCGCGATTCAACTGCTTCGCGCCAATATGAAAAATTGGGATTTTTATTTTTTCATGATTTTAATTTAGGGGCTATTTTGTCAATTTCTAAAAACCCTAATCAGCCTAAACATGGGATTAAAGCCCTAAATACCCTAATAAATCATTATTTCCTCACTTTCTCTCAAGATTAAAACACTCTCTCTAAAAGGGGAAAAACCCTAGCTTTAAAAAATCAAGAACAAACTCTAGAATTTCTCCAAGAACCTTCAAGAACTAATATTCTTAGGTATGTTAGGTGTTTATCTATGGATTCCTTTCACCCATAGAGTCCAAGAATCCATTTTTTTTAAAACCACAAGATTGTTTATTTATGATTTACATCCTTAAAATTGAATTGTATTCATCTTCATGACATTAATTGAGTTTCAATCCATGATTAGTTATGGTTTCCATGAAATTGAAATAGCATGTATATTGAATTGTGAAAATTTCCATGTTATAACCCTTGAATTTGCAAGTTTGGGAAATGTAGTTGCAATATTTTTATGATATCGATGATTATGTTCATTAAGTTATTCTCCCCAAGTGTCTGATAGAATTTCCATGTGAATTAAATGGTGAAATTATGATATTATAGTATATGTACAAGCTTTTTCCCTACAAGTGTTTGATAAAATGTTGCTATGAATGAATTATGAACAAGCGTACATTGTTATACTTTTCAAGATCATGCTATGCTTTACTTTTTATGCTATCAAGTCCTGGGGGTATCTAATACCCGCCAATCTAGAGGTTTAGCTAGAGCTACCATAGTTACAGAATAGTCTCAGTTATGTCACTATCAGTAGTACTCAGTCAGTTATAGAGATCAGTGAAACTCAGTATCAGTCCAGTTCAGCTCAGTCTAGTAATCAGTCCGTGGTCTATTTAGTTAGGAGTAGGATTTAGCACCGAGTGAACCCAAGGTTGGGGGTTCACCTACCAGTAGAAGGTGTGATCCTTAGAAGAAATCCTTGGATTCCAAAACTACTTATCCAACGTAGGTTGAAATATTAACCTGCCTGTTGAGGGTTGATGAGGTGTTTTAACCTACCAGTTGAGGGTACCACTATTCTCGTTAGAGTACCTACCAGATTAGGGTAACTCTTTAACTTGTCTTTACCCGAGGCATGGTACTGATAAACTTCCTACTAGGGTTACATGTTGGACCCTAATTACCTTATTTGGGGCATGTCGATTAGATGATTACGTCCCTCAGTTTCAGTCTCAGTATAGGTCTCAATTCAGCCTTACAGAATCAGGACTGTCATACACAGTGTAAAGCAGTTATCAAAAATATCTCAGTTATTCAGTTATCAAAACACAGTACTCAGCTTCAAAAAATCTCAAATACAGTATACAGGTATATGCATAATATTGCATACTTAATGTTTATAGTAGTTTTAGTTACTCTATATCATGTTATTCAGTCAGTTATATTTCAAACATGTGAACCCATGCATTGAGCCTTACCTCATCTAGCATACAAGTACATTCCACGTACTGATGCATACTTTTTAATTGCACAATGATGTCTCATATCATTGGTTCAGACTCTCAGGTTCCCTATCGCACATAGATAGACTCAGATTCAGGCAGCAGTATCAGACTTAGTAGTGAGTCCTCATCTATTGAGGATATGTTTTTGTTTTAGTATTTTCAATAGCTTCTTCGGTAGTTGGAGTTAGTTGTTGCCTTTTTCCATCAACTCCACTTTTAGATAGTTCAATTAGAGGCTTTTCAGACTAGACTTTTAGATAGTATTTCAGATGTTTTATCAGATAATATTATAGTTATTATTCTTTATCAGTATTAAGATTTTTAACCTCATGGTATTTCATCCTATTTTTTTTATTTATTACATTATTATTATTTAGTGCTCACAGTAGATATCAGTCATGGCTAAGTTTGTGGTCCTTCGGGGTCGTAAGCACTGTGTAGCATTCGGGGTATAGACTCGGGGCATTACAACTTTGATATCAGAGACTAAGGTTTTAAAGTGTCCTAGGAAGTCTGAAAGTCTCATCAAGTAGAGTCTTGTGCATGCGTGTGTAGAGCACCACACTTATGGGTAAGATGCTCCAAGGCATTTAGGAAAAGTTTCCCTTCTTTTAATATTCATGTCGTGCGACTGAGCATGAGCTCATGTTAAACTCTCAGTCTAATCCATTTCTTCCTTCCGTTTATAGAAAATTCCTTCCAAAAAGAATAACAAAAGTGGAATAGGAAACCAGCCAGCACCTCCGCCCATTCAAGTATATCCCCTGGACGATTATGTCTCCCATGCATAATTCAGAGCTGCATTCACTACTCTAACCAATTTCGTAGCAACTCAGAATGAACGTCCAACTATTTTTTAGGACAACCCAATGGATAATACTTCTACAGCCAAAATTTGGGACTTCAACTGAATGAACCCTCCTTCCTTCATGGGATCTAAGTCTAAAGAGGATCCACAGGAATTCTTAGATATTGTTCAGAAGGTAATAGTTATTATGGGGGTGACAACTAGTGAGAGTGAAAAGTTGGATAGATATCAGTTGCAGGATTAGCCCAAAAATGGTTTAAGAAGTGAAAGGTAGATAGGGGTGTAGACGCAAGGCCTGTATAATGGGAAGAGTTTGCTACAACTTTCTTAAATAGATTCTTTCCATTAGAGTTGAGGGAGTCTAAAGTGTTAGAATTTATTAACTTGAGGCAGGTCAGCATAAACGTACTGGCGTATTCCATCAAGTTTACTCAGTTAGCTAGGTATGCCTCTCATGTGGTAGCTGACAGTAAGTCTAAGATTAGTAAGTTTGTGTCTGCTGTATCCGTTAGAGTGGTCAAAGAGTGTAGGACTGCAATGCTGATTAGGGAGATGGACTTTTCTTGGTTGATAATCTATGCTCAACAAATTGAGGTGCAAATGATTAAGGAGAGAGAAGAAACAAGAAGGCTAGAATGGGTAGCTTTAATTTAAGTCAGGCAAGGTTAGAAGGTGGTAACCGTCCTCAATTCCATCAAAGGTATTCATCCCCAATTCCATCGTAAGCTAGTGAACCAGTACCAAAATTCAAAAATGATTATAGGGATAGGGCACCAGGCTCTAAGTTCTAAGGTAGTGTCAACAGTTCCTGTACAGATCCTATATGTTAGAAGTATGGTAGAAACTATTAGGGTGAGTGTAGAGTAGGCAGTGATGTGTGCTTTGGATATGGAAAGACAGGCCATCGTATTCGGGAGTGTTGTGTAGTTTCTTAAAAAGGTAGGGTTTTACGCCAATAGGGCCAGTCTCATCATTTATCAGTTCAAGTCGGTCACCTAAATCAGCAGGGTACCACTTCATGTTCTACCAATTGTCAGTGTCTGAATAGATTATATGCCCTTCAGTCCTAAAAAGATCAAGAAAATTCTCCTAATGTGGTTACTGATATGTTATAGGTCTTTCATTAACATGTTTATGCTATACTAACCCCTAGAGCTTATTTTCTTTTTGTAAGCCCTTATATAGATGTCAATTTCGGAATCAATCCTGAAACTCTAGCAGAACACATTTCAATGCCTACCCTAGTAGGCATTTCCATTGTAGCCATGTAGGTATACAAGAACTGTCCTATCATAATATCTCAGAAAGTCACTTAAGTTAATCTTGTGGAGTTAGTGATTATGGATTTTGACATTATTCAAGGCATGGATTGGCTCCACTCATGCTATGCCTCAGTCGAGTGTAGAAACATAATAGTTCATTTTCATTTACCAAATGAAATAGTCCTTGAATAGAGGGGTAGTACTACAGTGCTTAAGGATCAGTTAATTTTATCCCTTAGAGCGAGAAGAATGATATCTAAGGGATGTATCTACCATCTAGCGTGAGTCAAAAATCTAGTTCAGAGACTCCTAGTCATGGGTCAGTTCCAGTGGTAAATGAATTCTCAGATGTGCTTCCAGAAGATCTTCCTGGCATTCCTCCCAAAAGGGAAATTGACTTTGGAATAGACCTTCTTCCAGATACCCAACCCATATTTATTTTGCCATACAAAATGGCACTAGCAGAACTCAAGGAATTGAAAAAACATTTAAAGAGTCTCCTAGATAAGGGATTCATCAGACCCAATGTTTCCCTGTCGGGCGCACCAGTTCTATTGTGCGTAATAAAGACGGTTCTCTCAGAATATGTATAGACTACCGTTAGTTGAAAAAAGTCACAGTCAAGAATAAATATCCTCTTCCAAGAATTGATGACTTGTTTGATCAACTTTAGGGTCCTAGTTACTTTTCTATGATAGACCTCAGATCAGGCTATCATCAGGTCAGATTAAGAGAATGTGACATTCCAAAAACAACTTTCCAAACCCAGTATGGTCACTTCAAATTTCTAGTCATGTCCTTTGGTCTCACTAATGACCCAACATATTTCATGGACTTATTTAATCACGTGTTCAAGTAGTACTTGGACATTTTCATCACAGTCTTTATTGATTACATTCTTGTCTACTCCCATAGTGACAATGATCACGCAGAACACCTTAGAATCGTACTTCAGACTCTCAAAACTCATTAATTATTTGCCAAATTCAGTAAGTTTGAATTTTGTACAAGATTAGTATCTTCCCTTGGCCATATTATTTTCATTGATTGCATTAGAGTTTACCCTCAAAAGACCAAAACGGTGAGAAACTAGCCCAGACCCATTTCTCCATCAAACATCAGGAGTTTCTTGGGTTTAGCTGGATATTACAGATGATCTTTTGAAGGTTTTTCATCAATTGCATCCCTCATGTCCAGATTAAATCAAAAGAAAGTTATATTTTAGTGGTCCAATTCTTGTGAGAAGATTTTTCAGGAGTTGAAGACTCGACTCACTACAACTCCAGTTTTGACATTGCCAAATGGTTTAGATGGGTTTATTGTGTACTGTGATGCCTCCAGAGTAGGTTTGGGTTGTGTCCTCATGCATAGAGTTAAGGTCATAGTCTATTCCTCTAGACAACTTAAGCCCCATAAGAAGAATTACCCTACCTATGACCTTGAGTTAGAAGCTGTAGTATTTGCCTTAAAGATTTAGAGGCACTACTTTTATGGGGTACATGTGGATGTGTTCACAGATCAGAAAGCTTGCAGTATGTTTTCTCTATGAAAAATTTTAACTAGCGTCAGAGAAGGTGGTTAGTGTTATTGAAATATTATGACATCAGTGTTCTGTACCATTTGGGAAACGCCAATGTAGTGGCACACGCCCTAAGTAGACTGTCTATGGGTAGTAGTGTTCATGTTGAGAATGATAAGAAGAAGTTAGTGCAGGAAGTTCATTAGCTTGGACAATTAAGAGTGCATTTGGTTGATTCAGTAGAGGTTAGTGTGTGGGTGCAAAATAGTTCAGAATCATCTCTAGTTTCTGAGGTGAAGGAAAACCAAGATAGAGATGCCAATCTAGTGAAGTTGAAAGAGTCAGTCAGACATCAGAAAGTGGAGTTTTTCTCCCAAGGGTGAGATGGTGTATTCCATTGTTAGGGTAAATTATGTGTCGTGTGTTGATGAGTTGAGATAGAAAATTCTTGCAGAAGTGCATGGTGTGCATTACTCGATTCATCCAGGGGTCACTAAGATGTACCAAAACTTGTGATAGATTTATTGGTGGAGTGTGATAAAGAAAGATATCGCAGAGTTTGTATCTAAGTGTACTACATGTCAGCAGGTTAATATTGTGCACCAAAAACCTAGTGGATCCATGCAGGAGTTTAGTATTCCCACATGGAAATAGGAAGAAGTTAACATGGACTTTGTGATGGAATTTCCTCGTACTAGTCGTCAACATGATTTGGTTTGGGTTATCATAGACAAGATAACCAAATCGGATCATTTTCTCCCAGTTTATACCTCTAACTCAGGTGAGGACTATGCTAAACTCTACCTCATAGAGTTGGTTAGGTTGCTTGGTGTTCCCTTATCCATCATCTAAGATAGAGTTACTCAGTTTACCTTTCTATTCTGGAAAGCATTCTAAAAGGGTATTGGTAACTAAGTTCACCTCTATATAACCTTCCACCCTCAGACAGATGGTCAAGCAGAAAGGACCATTTAGACTCTAGAAGATATGTTAAGAACCTACATTGTTGATTTTAAAGGTAGTTGGGATGACCACTTTCCTTTGATTGAATGCACATATAATAATAGTTATCAATCCAATATTCAGATGGCTTCATTTGAGGCTCTCTATGGTAGGAGATGTAGATCTCTAATTGGTTGGTTTGAGGTCAGTGAGGCCACTGTTGTAGGGCCTGGCTTAGTGTTTGATGCCTTAGAGAAGGTTCAGCTGATCAGAGAAATGCTTAGGGCATCCCAGAACAGACAGAAATCATACGCAGATGTGAGGAGAAAAGACCTCGAGTTTTAGATCGGTGATTTTGTGTTCCTAAAAATCTCTCCCATGATGGGGATGAAGAGGTTCGACAAGAATGAAAAGATGAATTCCCGACATGTCAGTCCTTACAGAATTTTCAGCTATTTCAAAAATGTAGCTTATGAGCTCGAGTTGCCTTCAGATCTTCTCCGCAAACATAGATTTAGCTTAAGGTAACAGTCTTCCTTAGCTTTATTCAGTTCCATGTTCAGTTATAGTTATAAACTTGATATTATTTACTGTTGCCTATTCAGTCATGCATTCATTAATTAGTTCAGTCATGCATTCCATGCATTATATATGCATGTTCAGTGTGTAAACTCAGTCTATCAATTTATCTGACCTTAATCAGTCTCATTCGAGGATGAATGTTCCCAAGAGAGAGATTGTAATAACCCTATTTGTCAAGCTTAATTTAGCTCTAAGTACATGAGCATTCCTACCTAAAATTTTTAGAATACTCAGTATTTTTTAGTTTAGAGCTTAACAATGCATAGGAAATACAATCAGTTTTCCAATGATATAAAGTTAGTCCAAATCCGATACTTAGGTGAAGAGTTAGAGAAAATTTTGTAAGAAAGTGTACCAAAATAGAACCCAGCACGTCACGAAGACCAACAAACTGGAAATGGTCATTTTCAAGTAGGCCAACGCAATACCACCGCGTCGCGACACCAGCCAAATTCCCAATTGTCATTTTCCAGTGTCCCGTCACGATCATAGAGTGTTTGCAACAAGAGGTAAATTTACATCCTTTGATATGGTGCGATGACACCACTTCACATCAAACCTCCAGTTCCCATTTGTCCAATTTCCAGTGAGCTGGCGTGATTCCACCACATCGCACTAGCATAAAAAATCAGGATTTTTATTTTTCCGTGATTTTAATTTAGGGGTTGTTTGGTAAATTTCTAAAATACCTAATCATCCTAAACATGAAATTAAATACATAAATACACTAATATATCATTATTTCCTCACTTTCTCTCAAGATTAAACGCTCTCTCTAAAAGGGGCAAAACCTTAGCTTCAAGAAATCAAGAACAAACTCAAGAATTTCTCCAAGAACCTTCAAAAACAAGTATTCCCAGGTATATTAGGTGTTGATCTATGAGTTCTTTTCACTCACAGAGTCCAAGAATCTATTGTTTTTTAAAACCACAAGATTATTGATTTATGATTTACATGCTTAAAATTGGATTGTATTAAAGTTCATGACATTAATTGAGTTTCAATCCATTATTATTGTGGTTTCCATGAAATTGAAATAGCATGTATATTGAATTGTGAAAATTTCCATGTTATAAGCCTTGAATTTGCAAGTTTGTGCATTATAGTTGCAATGTGTATATGATATCCATGATTATTTGTATTAAGTTGTTCTCTCTAAGTGTTTGATAGAATGTCCATGTGAATTAAATGGTAAAATCATGATATGCTACAATATGTACAAGCTTATGCCCTACAAGTGTTTGAGAAAATGTCGCTATGATTGAATTATGAACAAGCGTACATTGTTATTCTTTTCAAGATCATGCTATGATTTACTTTTCATGCTATCAACTCCTAGGGGCATTCAACACCCGACAATCTAGCTGTTTACCTAAAGATACAGTAGTTATAGAATAGTCTCAGTCAGGTCACAATCAGTAGTACTCAGTTAGTTACAGAACTCAGTGAAACTCAGTATAAGTCAAGTTCAGCTCAGTCTAGTAATCAGTCCACGGTCTATTTAGTTAAGAGTAGGATTTAGCACCGAGTGAACCCAAGGATGGGGGCTCATCTGCCAATAGAGGGTGTTATACTTAGATGCAGTACTTGCTTTCTAGATCTAGGTAGCCAGCATAGGTTGAGACATCATCCAACCAGTTTATTGTTGATGAGGTGTTTTAACCTGCCAGTTGAGGGTACCACTGTTCTCATCAGAGTAACTTCCAGATAAGGGTAACTCTTCTTCTTGTCTTTACCCGTGGTATGATACTGATATTATTCCAGTTAGCGTTATAGGTTGGACCCTAATTACCTTATTTGGGGTATGTCGATTAGATAATTACGTCCCATAGTTTCAGTTTTAGTCTTAGTATAGGGCTCAGTTTAGCCCTACAAAATCAAGACTGTCAGACACAGTCATTCAGTATTAGTAAATCAGTTATCAAAACTCTTAGATATTTGTTATTCAGTTATCAAAACTCAGTACTCAGCTTCAGAAAAGCTCAAATAATGTATACACGTATCAATATTGCATACTCAGTATTTACTGTAGTTTTAGTTACTCTATACCATATCATTCAGTCAGTTGTTGTTCATACATATGAACCCTTGCATTCAGCCTTACCAAATCTAGCACACCAGTATTTTTCATATACTAACGCATACTCTTTCTTTGTGCTATGATGTCTCATATCATATGTTCGGATGCTCAGGATCCTGACCGCACATAGACAGACTCAGAATCAGTCGCAATATCAGACTTAGTAGTGACTCCTCATATATTGAGTATATGCTTTTATTTTAGTATTTTTAGTAACTTTAGTATTTCAGCAGTTGGAGTTAGTTGGGGGCATATTCCATTAACTCCACTTTCAGATAGTTTAGTTAGAGGCTTTTCAGACTAGACTTTTAGACTGTATTTCAAATGTTTTATTAGATATTATTATACTTGTTATTATTTATCAATATTAAGATTTTGAACCTTATGGAATTTCATCCGATTTTATGCATTTATTACATTATTATTATTCAGTGCTCACAACAGATATCAGTCATGGGTTAGCTTGTGGTCCTTTGGGGTCATAAGCACCGTGTAGCATCTGGGGTACAGACTCGGGGTGTTATAGTGAGCCTCCATTACATCAAAAGACATCTATCCCCTATGTTATTTCTTTCTTTAGGTTGTTAAGGTCCAGTCGGGGGCCTTGTCTGACTATTGTTTTTAGTTCAATTGAGACTTCGAAGACTTGTACAGAATGGATTATGATTTTATTATGGATTATGTCCTAAATTCTTAGGTATTAAGTAATGGTATTTTTATGTTTCATTTATCATCTACATTTTATCTCTTATGAATTATGATTATGATTACATATTTAGGGGTTTCTCGGACCTTGATGGTTCGGGATGGCCATCGCAGACAGGGTATCTACTTAGGTCATGAAAAGATTTGTATCAGAGATAGGTTATAGGTTCCAGTGTGTATACAAAGTTGCGTTGAGTAGATTCCTTTTTATGGGGGTGTAGTGCACCGAATTTATAAGATGGAAGCTACTAGGCGTTTAGGAATGTTTCTCATTTCAAAATGTAATAGTTTGTGCTATAAAGTTTAAATGTTCCCTAACTAGGAATTATCTACATTTCAGATCATGACTCCCCATAAATCTAATGAGAAGAATACCCATGATAGGGATGTCCTCCCTACTCATGGGACCCAAATCCATTAAAGAGCCTGTACCTCAGAATGTGTTGCAACTCTAGGAGTTCCTCTGGTCAAAACTAGCCTACCCCGGGCTCCTCGGTCCAGTGTCAACCATACCCATTATCCAAAAATAGATGTCTCAAATGCTGAGTAATATCAATCCAAGTATATGAGATCTCATCTTGTGGCTTCCCTGTCCCTTCGATTTGGAGATATAAGTACTATAACTGGTTCCTCTTAAATTACTCGAGTTGGCAAATTAATGAGGCTAAATCCATCCACCTTTATGGGTACCAAGGTTGAGTATGACCCCTAAGGGTTCATAGATAAAATGTAGAAAATATTAAGAGTCATGGATTCTAGTGTCATAGAGTGGGGTAGAATTAGCAGCCTGTCAACTGAAGGACGCAACCAACCAGTGGTATGAGGAATTGGATGAGTTGAGGGGTGAGGGTGTTGTACAATCTAAGTGGGAGGATTTTTTTTTAGCCTTCCTGGATCACTTGTTCCTCAAGAATTATGGGAAGCTAAGGGTGTAGAATTTTTCAATCTAAAATAAAGAAAGATGATCGTCAAAAAATACTTATTGAAGTTTACCCAACTATCTCATTATTCTCTAGAGTTAGTGGGCAAAATAAGGGCTCATATTAGAATGTTTGTTGCTGGTCTCTCGAATTATTTGATGTTAAAATGTTAGGGGCAATGCTGAACAAGGACATGAATATCTTGAGGTTAGCTGTGTATATACATCAGGTAGAATAAAAGAAAAAGAGGTCAATAGAAGTAAGGGAAAGAGAAAGATAGGCTAAGAGAGCTTGGTCTGCAGATCCTAATATCAGTTAGTAGCAAGGTGTAAAATGGGATAAAAAGTTGTCTAATATCAAATTTTGGAGCAATACTCAATCTTCATTTAGTTCCCCGATGCCCAGGCCTCCAGTCAATCAGCATTCCATAGCTCCTAGCATAACAGTGGGGCGGGGATGCAGGGTACTCAATCTTAGTGGACTGTAGCCAGTCATTCAAGAAATACCATCATAGTATTAATCATGGGGAGAATCACCTAGGGATGTGTATATTTGGTTAGCGTGTGTGCTATACTTGTGGTCAGCCAAGACATTTCAAGAGGGGTTGCCCCTCATCTAGAGAAAACATTAGGCATGCTAAGTCCAATGTTAATTCCACAACCCTTCCAAGATAGGGTACTATTTCTGCTACTTGAGGTGGTCACAACTGGTTGTACGCTTTGTCTATGGGTATGTTATAAATTTTCTTTAGTGATGTGTATGTGTTATTTGATTATGGGTCAACCTTGTTTTATGTGACCAAGGATGGTGGTTAGCTTTGGTTTTGAACCCTAAAATATTTTTTAAACATTTTTCATTTCAACCCCTGATAGAGAATCTATTGTGGCAAGGAGAATATATTGAAATTATGTGGCATCTATTTTTAATCGTGATACTATGGCTGATCTGGTAGAACTTGACACAATTGATTTTGATGCTATTTTGGCAATGGATTACCTCCATTATACTGTAAAACATAAAAGGTCACCTTCTCTTTTCCTAATGAGTCAGTGATAGAGTAGGAGAGATATTCTCTTGCACCTAGAGGTGAATTCATATATTATCTTAGAGCCGTTAAGCTAAGAGCTAAGGGTTGTTTGCATCATCTTGTCTGAGTCAAGAATTCTAGCTCTAAAAGTCCTTCCCTCCAGTCTGTTCTTGTAGTTAATGAATTCCTAAAATTCTTTCCTGATGACCTCCCTAGAATACCCCCGGATAGGGAAATTGATTTTGGCAGTGACTTATTACCAAACACCCGACCTATTTCTATAATTTAATATAGAACGACTCCTGTTGAATTGAAGAAGTTAAAAGAGAAGTTAAAAGAACTTCTTGAAAAATGCATTATCATCCTAGTGTCTCTCCCTGGTGTGATCCGGTGCTCTTCGTACCTAATAACGACAACTACCTCCGTATGTGCATAGATTACCGCCAATCAAACAAAGTCATAGTTAAAAATAAATAACCTCTTCCCAGAATTGATGACCTATTTGACCAACTCTAAGGTGGGAAATGTTTCTCCAAAATAGAACTTTTTTCAGGGTACCTTCAACTAAAGGTTAGGGAGGCTGACATTCCCAAAATAGCCTTTTGAAGCTAATATGGTCACTATGAATTCTTAGTTATGTCTTCTAGTAGATTAAAGCCCCCAAAACATTTATGGTTATAATGAATAGGGTGTTTAATCAGTTTTGAGATCTATTCTTCATAGTCAATATTGATGACATCTTGATTTACTCTAAGAGTGAGGAAGAGCATCCCAATCACATTCGAATCGTCCTTTAGACTCTTAAGGACCATGAGTTGTATGTGAAGTTTTACAAGAGCGAATTCAGGCTTAGAGCTATTAATTTTCTGGGGCATATTTTTTCTAGTGATGGAATTAAGGTTGATCGCCTAAAAGGGTTAGGCAGTAAGGAAGTTCCCCAGACCCACGACTCAAACCGACATATGGAGCTTCTTGCGTTGGGCATGGTATTATAGGATATTTGTAGACAAATTTTTATCTATAGATGCTCCACTTACTAGATTGACTCAAAAAAAGGTGAAATTCTTTTGGTATGAATCTTGTGAGAATAGTTTTGAAAAACTAAAATACAAGTTGACTAATGCACCACTTTTGACCATTCCTGAGGGTACATAGGGATTTTTGGTTTACTGTGATGCATCCCAGGTAGGACATGGGTTTGTACTTATCCATCATAGTAAGGTGGTGTCTTATGTATCTAGATAGTTAAAGGTGCATGAGAAGAACTGTCCCACCCATGATTTAGAGTTAGCAGTTGAGGTGCTTGCACTTAAAATTTAGTGTCATTATCTTTATGGGGTGTATCTTGACATCTTTACTGATCACAAAAGTTTGAAGTATGTCTTCACACAAAAAGAGATAAATCTTAGGCAGAGATGCTGGTTGGAGTTGTTGATGTATTATGACATGAGCCAGCATTATCACCCAGGTTAGGACAGTGTGGTGGTTGACGCCCATAGCATGTTGTCCATGGGCAGTCTTTCTCATTTGGAGATAGAAAAGAGGGCTATGGTGAAGGATATTCATCGACTTACTAATTTGGGAGTTTAAATCCTGAATTCCAATGATGGAGAAGTGTTCTTACAAAAGATAGCTAAAACATCCTTATGTACAGAAGTTAAGGAAAAGCAGACCAAAAATCCTAATTCGATGCAGATTAATGAAGATGTTGGTCAACAAAATGTCATGGCTATTTAAATTGGAAGTGATGGTATCGTGAGATACTAGGGTAGGTTATGTATGTTAGATATGGATAGAATGCGAGGAAGGATCCTTGATGAAGATTATACTTCCAGGTATGTTGTTCACCCTAGATCCACTAACATGCATCATTATCTCAAGGAGATTTACTCATGGAATAATATGAAAAGAGATGTTTCAAGCATTGCCGTTAAGTCCTTGAATTAACAACAAGTTAAGGTGGAACATTTGAGACCACATGGCATTTCCCAAGAGATAGAATTTCCTTTAGGTAAATGGGAGATAATCAACATGGACTTTATTAGAGCACATCTGAGATCCCGAAACCAATACGACTCTATTTGGGTGATTGTACACAAGATGACTAAGTTTTCCCATTTTCTTCTAGTATAGATAAATTATTCGGATAGGATTGTGCAAAGCTTTACATTCATGAAATAGTCCCATTTGCTTGGGGCTCCAGTGTCTATTATATTCGATTGAGTTATGAAAATCGCATCCCAGTTTTGGCGGTTTTTTCAGAGGTTTTTTTTTACCTAAGTAAACCTTAGCACAACATTCTACCCTCAAATACATGGGCAAGCAGAGCGCACTATTCAGACCTTGGAGGGTATGTTGAGGTCTTATGTGATTGACTCCAAGGGTAGTTGGGTGGATCACTTGTCGTTAATAGAGTTCTCCTATAACAATACTACCACTCTAGCATACAGATGCCCCTTCTAGAGGTGCTTCATGGGTGGAGGTGTAGGTCACCAATTGGTTGGTATGAGCTTGGTTAAACACATTTTCTTGGACCTGACCTTGTTCATATGGTGATGGATAAAGTGAAAGTAATTAGTAAGTGACTTAAGACAGCTCAAAGTCTCCCAAAGTCCTAGGAAGATATTATAAGAAAAGATCTAGAGTTTGAGGTTAATGATTGGGTGTTCCTTATGGTATCCCCTATGAAGGGAGTTATGAGATTCGGGAAGAAAGGGAAGCTTAGTCCTCTGTACATATGTCCCTATGATATTATAAAGAGGATTGGTGGATTTGTGTATGAGTTAGATTTTTTGGTAAGTTTAACTTCTGTTCATTCGGTAATCCAAGTACCAATACATAAGAAATGTATTGGAGATCATTCACTTATGTTTCCTAATTCTATAGCGTATAAAGAAGAATCCATGGCTATACTATATCAGCAGCTTAGGAAGTTGAGGAGAAAAGAGATATCTTTGGTTAAAATATTATGGAAGAATCATAGAGTAGAGGAAGCTACTTGGGAGTCAAATAATGATATTCGTGTAAGATACCAAACACTCTTTGAATTCACAAAAAAAGATATGGAAGGAATTGATCTTATCTTACTCATATTAGTTCATGCACTACTTTAAATCATTCTTAATGTGTTTGGAACCATCATTCGGGGACAAATGATCCCAAGAAGAGGGATAATGTAACAATTCACACTTAAACTTAAGCCGTTATTCCTACTCGTATAGACCGGAAAGACAATGAATCGTATGTAAATATAAGCATATTGACCAATTATATAGCGCGGGAATCTATTTGTTCATGAATCGAGATCATAAAGGTTTCCTAACTCAAAGATGAGTGTATGCTTTTCAGCTGATAGAGTTTTAATGGATGTTTCAACTTAGGTCAAGTTCCTACAACTATTACTCCTTTAATACACTGATTTATATGTACTGCTATATGCCAAATGAAAAATCTTTGAGTTTTTTTTCAAACGCAATTGGTTTCACCTAAATCCAACATCGAAGTAGAATGCTATGCTTATTTTACTTTGGAGTGTTTACCGATGAAAAGGTGATGACTAAGTTGACGATTTGTCCACTAGGTGATGACAAAGTTGACGAGCTGTCAACCCTAGTCATCAAAATTAATCGGAAGATAGTAAAATCCATCTATAATTGATGACTAGGGTGATGATACGTCACCAAGTTGACGGCTTGTCAACCTAGTAGTCATTTGAGGAAGCACCACCATTTTTGTTGGTTTCTTTAGGGGTGTTTTGGTCTCTTCCTTACCCCAAAATCCTCCCCCACGACTTAAACCATCCAATAAGTATTATTTTCCATCTCTAATCAGTTTTAAAGCACTTATAATCCTCTCCCCTCTCAAGAACAAGAAAAATTAGGGTTTATTCCAAGGCTCATACTTCAAGGATTAGATTTCAAGCTGTTTCAAATTCTTGTACATCTAAAAGGTGTGTGGGACTATCCTAAACACCATGAGAATAAATTTATCATTTTAACAAGCCTTTAAGGTATATAATTTCGTACATTAGATGAGTTTTGAAATTGTTGAACAACATGCATTATAAACCCCATTTTATGATGAAATCTTGTATTAACTGTGAGGTTGTTTCCCTAAACATAAACTTTTTTAATGTGTATATATTTTAATAGTTTTAGAAGTTATATGAGAGAATGATTTGCATAATTTGCTCTCTTGTTATGAAACCCATTATCTTAACAATGTTGTGGATTTTTTTACACGGATGGCTAAAAATTGTGTTTAATAATTTCGGTAATGTTTATGGATTTTTATTATTTTATGAATGAATGAGATGGGTTTTTCCTTGATTTACAAATTCTCAAATTTTCTAATAAAGAATTTGCATGTGATTAATGAAAGAAGGGACCATCATATATAAAAGTCTTGCAACGAGAGTGTGTTTGCATAATTTTCTTATTCTTTTGATTATAAAAACTTTCATTTCATTTGATAAATCTTTTGGTGGTCATTGTCATTTTTGAATGAGAAGGGATATGGATTTGATATGATATGAATGACTTGCAATTCAGGGTATGATGATACCCAGTGAGTATATGCCCTTAACCGAATAAGCACTAAAAGTTGTAAGCATGAAACATGATTTGAAATGACAAAAATTAGGCTTAAAGAGAGTTAGATGGTTAACCGAAGTAGGCATTTTGAGTTTAAGGTCTTATTTCTAGAAACCGAGTTTTGCCGATTTTGGAGAGATGATTGGAAATAGGCAATGTATACTATTCCTCGAGGCACTCATCTACTAGAATAATATTTAGGACCCCAATAATTGCGACAAACATTGATTTGGGGGCTTGGCTGATGAGTTAATGCTGGACCCATATAGCTCGTGGGTACTATAAATGTTGGGTGTACCATCTAGCTTAACAGTAAAATAAAGAGTGGAGTCATGATTACTTGAAAATGTTTTGAAGCTCATCAAATTATGACCATGTGTTTACATTTATGTTATTCTATATTTCTTTATGAAATGCTCTCACGTATGTTGTATATAAATACATGTTATTTTGTTATTATTCTACGTACCAATACTTTCGAGTATTGAGCCCCTGTATTTTAGGTTCGGAGTCCTAGTCCTTGGTACTTCAAACCAGTAGATTGTTTCCATACTTTTAGACATTGGTGAGCCTCTCATACATCGGAAGACGTCTTTTACATATGTTATTTACTTGTTATGGTTGTTATGGTCTAGCCGGGGGCCTTGTCCCAGCCTAGTCTGACTATTATTTTCAGTTCATTAAGAACTTCGTAGACTTGTTCAGAATGGATTTGGGTTTTGTTATGGATTATGTCACAAATTGTTAAGTTTAAATCAATGGGATTCCAATGTTTAATTTATCTTCTGCATTTTATTTCATATGATGTATTCTTATGATTACATGTCGAGGGGTCTCTTGGGATTTGATGGTTTGGGATGGACGTCACCGCTATGGCCTCGCCTCAGGTCGCGACAACATGATTGTTAGATTATCTACAATCCTAGATTAATTTCCTTCATCGAAATCATAAAATTAGCTTTTCATTTGGTTATTCTTTGATAGTCCAAGGCCTAATTCTCACAATTTGTAATTATCATAAAGCATATCACACTAAAACTTTCCTTCAACTTCACCTTCTTTGAATCATTCATTTTTTAAGTAGAAACATCCTTACTTTCCTAAAACAAAATATGATCTCATCATAATCTTCCACATTCTAAAGCTAGATCAACCTATCGAGTTTCTTCACTTTATATGTTGTTGAAAATGATGAAGAGATCTTAACCTGTGATTATGTATAAGAACCTAGCCTTGCTTTGATGTCTTTTATTGTAGAAATATTGTTCGTTAACCAACACACAATCATACATAGAGAAGAAAAATAAAATAGGGATCTAATGAGGTGTGGTTGAGCCTAATCCTCCAAGAATCACAAGAAGCAAGTGATTTTCTCCATAAAATAGAAGTGTACAACACTTATAAATTCCAAACTAACATACAACCTAGATCCAAATAGTCTATAACCAATTAGACAAAAAAATCAATCCGACAAGAATAAAATGTTTTCCTTTCTCAAATTTTTAGGAAAATGGCCTTTCTAAATATACAAATTAAAATTTCAAAACATAATTCACACCATTGTTACTTTACGATAAAATTTTGGTGGAGGGAAATGAATAAAATGCCTTTATTTGTCTCATTTACGAGTATATTCTTCTTCTAAGCTTCCCATGAATTGCTATGTTCGTAAAAAAATCACAAAAAATAGCATGCTTAATTTATTAAACAAAAAGATATATTATAAAATATGAATTACTAAAAATTCATTTTTTTGGTAAAATATAATCAATTAGCTAATGAAATTTACTTTGATTCTTAAATAATTCAACTACTAGTAAATCACCTACTATGTTGGTTGATTAGTGCTTGAGTTCGTTTGTTTCTTCGCCCTTTTATTTTTGCGTATTCTAGTTTTTAATTGGTCGTAGCTTTTTGACTCACATCCATATATATTTTCATTGAGTATTTCCAAACATGAATCCATTCTGTCCACATTAAGAGATTGACCCCTTATGACTACAAAAGTATAATCAATACAAAAAATTCGCTAATCTAATTGTGAGGTGTACAAAGGAGAGCATCTTACGAGGGTTGGTGAGGAGATTTTACTACAAATTTTGTTTGTTCATTTTCTATGTAGAAGGAGTTAGATGAAAGTATGTCTTTAGTATCCTCTGGAACATGTGGCTATGACATAGGAGGCGATGATTGTGGTGAAGAAAGTTAAGGCTATTACGAAGATGGACAATATGGAAGCTATGAATTTAGCCATGATCAAGAGTTGTGTGAGAATGGGGGCTATTATTCTTAAAAAGAATATGAGATGATTCTGATCCTAGTTCCTATAGAGAGTATGGAGATAATGATGAGCCTATTGATGGTTCTTATAAGGAATAAGGGGTATGTGAGAGTATTACACTTCCCAATCCGAGCATGAAGATGATGTAGAGTATAACCTTCCTTCTTATGCACCATCTAATGGTTATGGTGAGAGTGCATATGTGAGTTAAGAAGATTAATATTCCTATATTATGGTACTTCTTATCAAGGTCGAATTGGTGGGATTGGTTATACTACCAATAGTAGAGGTCGATCCATAGTAATAAAAGAGTGTGCATATCTAATGCCTTGAGATAATACATCCCATCCTTCCTGTTCTAGTGCCCAAATGTTTGGAAATGGGAACCAAGTTAAATATGGATGGTATAGTAGTAGTCATGATCTTCATACTCTTTCTATCTTCTGACGAAAGTGAGATCCAAAAGATTATCCTTATTGGGAATGGAAGTGTTAAAGGATCTTCAAGGATTATGATATGAGTGACGTCGTACAAGCTACATATTCCCTTAAACGCATTCAACGGTTGGCATAAAGATGGTACGAACTTGTAAGAAATTCTTGTCAAACATGGAGTACCTTAACAGGGTTCAAAAGTAATACCCATATACCTAAGGGAAAGGTATGCACTTACGGTGTCTTGGGATGCATCCTTGTGATTGATTATTTTAACGCCCCGGGAGTATACCTTAGACGCCACATGGTGCTTACGGTAACTAGTTACCCCAAGCTAACCCATGAGCTTGTACCTGATGAGAGCACTGTTAATAAATGATACACATGTGTGGAATAACTAGATATGCCATAAGTTTTTAAAACAATAAAACATCACTGAACTTTTATGTCAGAAACAACTTTCTTAAAACAATACGGTAAAGACTATCAATAACAATTGAAAAACTGACCAACTGTCTGAAAATATCTTAAATCCTCTAACAGACTGACTATGGAGTTAATGATACAAGTCCCCAACTAACTCTGGCTGACTACAAAACTGAAATGGGGAAATAAAAATAATCGACACTTGGAATATCAAGACTCACCACTGCTACTGATGTTGATGCGCAGGAATATCAAAGTATGGTTGGGAACCTAAGTGTCTGAAGGTATTGTATGAGACATCATAGTATAAGAAATAAGTACGTGGTTAGCACTTTGAATGTATTGGTATGATAAATGAGGTTAGGCTAATATGCATAGACTCATGTACATGAATAATAACTGACTGAATGAATAGCACGAGATAACCGATGCATAGTATACATGAAAGCTATAAAGTATGATGATGCATGACCAAGCATATTACATAAGAGTGAAATAGTCTTTAAACTAAAGTACTAAAATATTGATACTGAAAAATTGATAACTGTATGCTATGGTCAAGAAAACATAAAACTCTACTCTTTACTGAATACTGAACTAAGACTGTGGGAGCTAGCTATAACCGACATGCCCTAATACACTATAAGGGTCCAGCCTATAACCCCAATTGGAAGGGCATTAGTACTGTGCCACAGGTTCTAGCAATGGCTGTGTAGATCTACTAATATGATGTTCCAAAGGACAAGGGTTTCATGCCTAACTAACGAGGGACCCCTCAAAGTCTACGGTGGTGTCGTAGTTCTAGAACCTAGGGACTTCTACTAACATCTCATGCCTACTGACCGGGGAGACAAGTGACTCTTGCCTACTGATGAGGAAGATTTCATCTCTATGTTCACTCGGTGCTAAGGTTTACTCCTAACTGAAAGACACTAAATTTTGGACTAATCTAAGTTTAACTGCACCTGATAAAAGACTGGACACTGACACTATGTATACAGCTAATTTTTTGGGTATTCATAACCCTAAGGACTCGATAGCAATAACAACAAGAATACATGAGAGAATTTGAAACCATAATAAGTAAGCATTAGTCCAAAATCATTACTTAGGCATTTCATCAAACACTTGAGGGTCATGAATTAAAGCATGGAAAAGTTAAAACGTGATGGTAGCATAATTTCAATACTAAGACAATGAATTAATGATTTTACATGACAAATTCCATCACTCAAATGTGTAAGGTTAATTCAATAAAAAATCACTTGAACACATCATGTATTTTCGAAATTTGAAAGAGTTTCATGAAGATAATCCATGTAAACATAAGAATTTATGATTTAAAACATAAAAATAGGTTCTTGGACTCCATGGGTAAAAAAGGCCCGTGGATGAATATTTAACATACCTTAAAGCTTTAATCTTGTAAGAGAGTTAACTTTCTTGAATGTTCTTAGGGGGTGAAGCTTGAATTCTTGAGCTTTCTTGAAGGAATAATGATTGAACTTGATGAATGTGGGTGGTGGCTAGGGATTATTTTAGACAGAAAAATTGGCATATAATGCCTTAACTAGCGATAAATCCCATGTTTTCATGGATTAGGACAATAGGATAAGACCAGACTACCCCTATAGGATTTTAAATTATTAATGGAATGCCGATTAAGACTCCACCATGGCGCAATGAACCCCTCATCTCTATACTCACCGCGACGTGATGCAATCATGTTGAGGTTCAAGAAATGAGATCTAAACGTTCCTCAATCCTCGTTAGAGAAATACTAATCTTCCCCAAGACATGCTACTTATACTCCTCAACATGAATTAACATAGTCATCGTCTCGAGGTCGGGAAGGTCACTTTAAAAATCATCGAAGTTAAGAGGTCAAAAATAAAACTAAGGCCCAAACACTTAACTAAATTTTCAGGTTCTAAGCCTCTTGTACATTCTATATAGGTTGAACTGAGCTAAGTCTAATATGGGGTATTACAATGTCTCCCCATTGGGAATATTCATCCTCGAATAATACTGATTAAGATAAGAAAAATACTGAGGTACTGGGATTACATACTGAGTATGAATAACTGAAAACATGAGTACATGACTGAGTCTGAAACATGGATTCTGACCGAACTGATTCATGAATACATATGATGACATAGAGATTATTATAAGGCTAGAACTAAGAATGGAGAATAGATAATCTAAGGAAAACTATTACCTTAAACTAAGTCTGAGTTGGCAGAGAAAAGATGAGGGTACTTGGTAAGCATGTCTTCTTCTGCTTCCCAAGTGGCTCCCTAAACAGACTGATTCCGCCAAAGAACTTTGACCAAGGGAACTTCTTTGTTCCTAAATCTACCAACCTTTTGATCAAGGATTTCAACTGGGACTTCTTCATTAGAAAGGTCGTCCTAGACGCCTATACTTTCTAAAGAGACTTCTACAGTAGGATTTCCAATACACTTCTTTAATAAAGAAACATAGAATATTGGATGCACTGTTGCTAAATTTGCAGGCAACTCAAGCTTATAAGCTACCGTCCCATAGCGACTCAAGATCCTATAAGTGACAACATATTGAGGGCTAAGTTTCCCCATTTTTACAAATCTATTCACTCCATTCAAGGGAGAGATTTTCAAATAAACCAAGTCTCTAATTGCGAACTCGAGATCTCTCCTACGTATATATGCATTGGAATTTTTTATAGCTCTACATTGTCTTTAGCCTCTCTCTGATTAGCTAAACTTTATCCAATGCATCAAATACTAAATATAGACCTATTAATGCGGTCTCACCTATCTCAACCCAAAGAATAGGAGATCTACATATCCTCCCATAAAGGGCCTCAAATTGAGCCATCTAAATACTAGAATGATAACTGTTATTTTAGGAAAACTCAATCAATGGCAAGTTATCATCCCAACTGCCCTTAAAATCAATAACGCAAGATCTCAACAGGTCCTCTATGGTCTGGATAGTCCTCTATGCTAGACCATCTATGTGAGGGTAAAAGGTTGTACTTAGACAAATTTGGGTACCAAGACCATTCTAAAAAGATTTCAAAAATTGATAGGTAAATTGAATAACTCTATCTTAAATGATGAACCATAGGACTCCATGCAACCTAAACAACTCTGAAATATAGAGATTTGCATATTCCTCAGCTAAATAAGAAGTATAGATTAGTAAGAAATAGGCTGATTTGGTAATTCTGTCCTCAATAACTCTAATTGAATCATGCTGACGACGTAAACGAGGAGACCCTATCACAAAATCCATGTTCACCTCTTCCCACATCCAGGTGGGTATGCTGAACTCCTGCATAGTTCCACTAGGCCTTTTGTGCTCAATCTTAACCTACTGACAATTAGTACTCTTATCTACAAACTCTGCAATATCTCTTTTCATACCACTCCACCGATAGATTTCATGCAGATCACGATGCATCTTAGTATCCCCTAGATGAATTGAATAACGTGCACCATGGGCTTCTACAAGAATCCATAGCCTTAAATCATCAACAACTGGAACACACAGTCTACCCTGACAATGCAACATACCATTTTCCCTTTGGGAGAAAACCTTAACTTTCTGATCTCTTACTAACCCTTTTAGCTTAAGTAAACTGGGATCCCTATCTTGTTACTCCTTTACTTCGAAAACCAATGAAGATTTTGAACAACTCTGAACCCAATCACTACCCTCAGCTTAATCAACCAACCGAATACCTAATCTAACAAGATGATGAATCTCCTAAAATAAAATCTTCTTATAATTCTCAACATGAGCAACACTACACATCAACAATCTAATACGGGCATCTTCCATTACATTGGCCTTGCTCGAATGATACAATACACTCATATCATAGTCCTTTAATAATTCAAACAACCTTCTCTGAAGGAGATTAAACTCTTTCTATTAAAATATATACTGCAAACATTTATGATCCGTAAGCACATCAACATGCACCCCATACAGATAATGACTCCAAATCTTAAAGGCAAACATAATAGCTTCTAACTGAAGATCATGGGTATGATAATTCTTTTCATAGGTCTTAAGATATCTAGAGGTATAGGCTATTCCCTTACCTCTCTATATCAAAACACAACCCAAACAAACTCTGTAAGCATCACAATAAATAACAAACCCATCTAAGCAATTAGGCAATGTTAAAATTGGGTCTGAGGTGAGTTGTGTCTTGAAAACCTAAAAACTCTTCTAACAAGAATCTGAAAACTAAAAATTCAATTTCTCCTGAGTCAATCTAGACAAGGGGAAAGCAATAGACGAAAATCCTTCAAAAAACTATCAGTTATAGCCAGCCAAACCCAAGAAATCCTATTTTTATGGAGAAATAGGCCTGGGCTAGTTTCTCACTACTTCGGTCTTTGAGGGTCAACTCTAATTCCATCACTGGAAATAATGTGGCCAATAAAAGGTACTAATATTATCCAAAATTCGCACATACAAAATTTGGCGAACAGCTGATGGGCTCTAAGAGTCTGCAATACTATTTTAAGGTGGTCTGCATGATCATTTTCATTACGGGATAAACAAGAATATCATCTATGAAGATGATGACGAGCTTGTCCAAGTACTGCTTCAGCACTCTGTACATCATGTCCATGAAGGCTGCTGGGGCATTTTTTAGTCCAAAGGACATAACTAGTAACTCAAAGTGACCATACCAGGTTCTGAATGTGTTTTTAGAATGTCACATTCTCCGACTCTGGGCTGATGATAGCCAGATCTAAGGTCTATTTTAGAGAAATTATAGGCGCCCAAAAGTTGGTTAACATGTCATCAATTTTGAGGAAAGGATACTTATTCTTGAATGTGACTTTGTTTAATTTATGGTAATCGATGCACATTCAGAGAGAACTATCTTTCTTTAGCATGAAAAGGACTGGAGCAGCCCATGGGGAAATTCTAGGCCTGATGAACCCCTTATCAAAGAGATCTTTCAATTATTCTCTTAACACCCTATTCTCAGTTGGAACCATTTTGTAGGGCGGAACAGAGATAGGCTGGGTGTGTGGAAGAAGGTCTATTCTGAATTCAATTATCATTTTGGGAGGAACTCTGAAAAGATCTTCGGGAAACATATCTTGAAATTCCCTTACTACTGAAAATGAATCAAGGCTAGGAGTCTCTAAACTGGAGTCTTTAACTTAAACAAGATGGTAGCCACACCCCTTGGAGATTGTTTTACTCACTCTGAGGTATGACATAAGATAACCCCTAAGTACTAAAATACTACCCCTCTATTCAAGGACTGATTCATTCAAAAATTGAAAATGAACAACTCTATTTCTTCCATCAACTAAATCATAGCAAGAGTGGAGCCAATCTATACTAAGAATGACATCAAAATTCATTATCTCTAACTACACAAGATCAACTGAAGAGAATTTCTAGTATATCATGACCAGAAAGTTCCTGTATACCTTCCTGGCTACAATAGAGACATTCACTGGAGTGAAAACTGAGAAGGGTTCTTCTAAATTCTGAGGACTGACACAAAAATTAATAGCTATATAAGAGGTTACAAAAGTAAGAGAAGCTTTGGGATATGATAAAGCGTAAACATATAAATAAAATACCAACAACATACCTGTAATAATATCAGGAGATCTTTCTTGATCATGACAGGACTGGAGTGCATACAACCTATTTAAGGTTGACTGTTAGTAGCACTAGAAGTGGCACCCTATTGAATTGGGTGACATGTTGTTTCTGCTGAGGAATTAGTCTTACCTTGCTGGCGATCACTCCCACCCTTCCACATACCAGTTTGAAATTTTCTTGACCTGTGGCATGGCTTGCCACATCCAAAGCACACATCAATTCCAGCCCTGCATACACCTTGATAATTCCTACCATACTTTTGGCTAAGGGGATTAGTCCAACTACTATTAAAATACCCTAAGTCTTAGAACCTAGCGCCCTATCCTGATTACCATTTCTATACCTTAGGACCGTAGAACTAGATGAAGACGAAGCTGGGGCTATAGTTTTCTTGTGGAATTGAAGGCGGTTACCACCAACCAACCTCATCTCATCAAACCTGAAGCTACCTGTTCTAGCCCTTTTGTTCTCCATTTTTCTTTTCATAAAAATTTTACTCCTCAATTTGTTGAGCATGGACCATCAACATAGACAAGTCTATCTCCTTAATCAGTATCACGATCCTAAAAACCTTAACCACACTATCATCTACACTAGAGACAAACTTACTCATCCTAGACCAATTATTAGACACCACATTAGGATCATACCTGGCTAGCTGAGTAAGCTTTAGAGAATTCTCTTTTAAACTCATGTTCCCCTGCTTTAAATTGATAAACTCCTGAACCTTAGCTTCCCTTAAATCCAAGGGAAAGAACCTATCGAAAAAGGTCATAACAAACTTCTCCCATTCAACTAGCCATGTATTTGTGCCTCTATCTCCCTTCCACTACTTATACCAGCTATGAAAAATATCCTGTAACTGGTAAGCACCCAACCCTACACTCTTACTAGAAGTCACACCCATAATGTCTGTTACCTTCTGGAGTATGTCAGGGAACTCCTATTGATCCTCATCAAACATGGATCTCTAAAACATAAAATGGTTCATTCAGATAAAGTCCCAAATCCTCGATGCGGCAGTATTAGGTACTGGAATGGCTGGTATAGCAGCTTGCTAATTATTCTGAGATGCTACTAAGTAAGCCACAGTGGTTAATGCAGCTCTAAACTCAGGATGAGAGACATGGTCTTTTAAGGGATCTTCCTAAATGGGTGGAGGTGTGGACTGATTCCCGTATCTACTTTCGTTATTCTTTCTAGGAGGCATTCTCCATGAATGGAAAAAAAATTGAATTAGAAAGAGAGTTTGAATTGAGCTCATACTCATTCGCATACCTTGAATACTAAAAGAAAGGAAACTTTTCCTAAAATGTCTTGTAGCCTCTTGTCCATAAGTATGGCGCACTTCACACCCATGAACAATATACTACACAATGCGGATTTCAGACTCCCTTGGACACTCTAAAACCTTATTCTCTTATACAAAGTTTGTAATGCATTGAGAGTACACCCTAGATGCCACACAGTGCTTACGATCACAAGTGACCCCAAGCTAACCCCTGAGCTTGTACCTACTGTGAGCACTGAATAAAACTAATAATAAAATATACACATGTGTGGAATAACTAGATATTCCATAAGGTTTTAAAACACTAAAAGATCAATGAAATTTTAAGTCTGAAACAACTGTATAAAAATAATACGGTAAAGACAGTCAATAAAACCTGAAACACTGACTAACTATCTGAAAATATCTAAAAGCCTCTAACAACTAACTGTGGAGTTGATTGGATAAGTCCTCCACAAACATTGACTGACTACTAAACTAAAATGTTAAAATCAACATAATCGACCCTCAAAATATGAGGACTCACCACTGCTACAGATGTTGATGTGTTGGAATATCTAAGTGCGGTCGGGAACCTGGGCATTCAAACCTATGATATGAGACATCATAGCCCAAGAAATGAGTATGCGGTCATTACTTTGAATGTACTAGTATGCTAAATGAGATTAGGCTGATATACATGGGCTTATGTACATGAATAATAACTGACTGAATGAATAACATGAGATAGCTAATGCATAGTATCAGTGAAAGCTATAAAATCTGAGGATGCATGACAAAGAATATAACATGATACTAACACAGTCTGCAAAAACTGATGTACTAAAATAATGGTATTGAATACCTGATAATTATGTAAAGAAAACCTAAAACTATACTATGTATTGAATACTAAACTGAGACTATAGGAGCTAGCTATAACTGACATGCCCTAATATACTATCAGGGTCAAACCTATAACCCTGTAGGATGGATATAAGTATCAGGACATTGGTACTACTAATGGCTGTATGTATCCACTAATATGTTGTCTCAAAGGACTAGGGTGTTATTTCAAACTGACAGGGGACCACTCAAACTTTAAAGTGGGGCCATATCTCTAGAACCTATGGACTGCTACTAACTTCACCTGCCTACTAAAGGAGAAGACAAGTGACTCATGCCTACTGAACGCAGAGACTCTATCCCTATATTCACTCGGTGCTAAGGTTTACTCAAAACTGAATGACACTGAATTCTGGACTGATATAAGTTTAACTGAATCCTATAACTGACTATACTGATGAATCTCATGGTTTATCTTAAAATATTAAGAAAATACAGACACTATGTAAACAATTAAGTTTTCGAGTATTCATAACCCCCGGGATTCGATAATAATGACAATAAGAACCCATGAGAGCATTTGAAATAAAAATAAGCAAGCATTACTCCAAAATATTTACTTAGGCATTTCATCAAATACTTAAGGGTCATCAATTAAAGCAAGAAATAGTTAAAACATGTGATGGTAGGATAACTTCAATACAAAGACAATGAATTAATTATTTAACAAGACAAATTCCATCATTCAAACGTGTAATGTTAATTCAATCGAAAATCACTTGTACACATTATGTATATTCAAAATTCATAAAATTTCATTAAGATATTCATGTAAACAAGTGAATTTGTGATTTAAAATATGAAAATAGGTTCTTACACTCCATGTATGAAAAGGGCTCATGGATGAACATTTAACATACCTTAAAGACTTAATCTTGTAAGAGAATCAACTTTCTTAAACTTTTTTTTGGGGGGGGGGGGTGAAGCTTGAATTCTTGAGTTTTCTTCAAGGAATAATGATTAAAGTTGATGAATGTGGGTAGTGGCTAGGTGATGTGTGAGCCCATGCTAACACATTTACAACTTTTAACTCTAAATAATTGCAAAGTATTGAGCAACTTTAGTCGTTTTTGATTAGTTTAATTAATTTGCAGTAAAAGTAGAGAAGAAGGGGAACCACAAATAAAGAAAGTAAAAACCATGAAATTGGAAGCAAATAAAGAATTAAGTGTGGCTGACGACATCCATGACACGCCGTTAGCCTGGTGATAGGCTGTCAAGGATGCCGTCAACCTTAAATAGAAAATGGAACTTGCAGGAAATTCTGTGATGACATTCATGACACGCCGTCAAGATGATGATAAGGCGTCACCGTCGTCGTCACTCTCAGGCAGCAGAAGCTCAACTTGCAGAGAAGACGACGACGTCCGTGATAGGCCGTCAAACTCCTGATAGACTGTCATGAGTGCCGTCATCTATTTCAAAAAAAATCTGAACTTTAATTTTATTTACATTTTTAGGGTTAACTATTTAAAGCCTTGTTTTAGTTTTTTTTTTATGCATTGGATCATTAAGGATTGACATATCCCACAAGATAGCATATACGATTTTTCTCCCTCTCTATCTAAGACTAATATTTTGGAGTTTGCCTTGTGATTCAATTCAAAGTATACTTTTGATTTTATTCATCATTGTAAGTTAATCCTTTCAGTTATGAATTCAATTTGCATACTTGTTTCTGACAACATGAGTGGCTAAACACCTGTAACCTGGATCATGGGATCTAGGGTTAGGTCATGATAAAGTGTTAACTACTCAAGATTTAATATATGTTAGTATTTCTTGGTAATTCTGAGATTATAATTGACGTCTATTAGTTGCAAAAAGTAGGTGTACCTAATTTGGTTTGCTTGAGAAAGAAATCATAAACAATAGGAAGTGAATTATCAACAGGGACTCGGAAAGGTTTCGTTTAATAATCAGCGTTGTAACAACGTTGATTAACCTAAGGTAAAATCTGGACAATGCATAGAAATTCCCTAAGTCTGAGAGGATTAGGAAATTAGACGCTTGAATAGGTCGAGAGACATTTGAGCATATCATCGATAACGATAGGTTGTGATCCTAAACACCGTGAGAGTCTTGAGTAAATTTTTGCATCTGTCATGTACCGTAAGCCCTAGTGAACATAATACTGGTTATTTCAAAAACTCTTGATTGACAAACACTGAAATTAAAGTGACCAAAAATTATTTGCTAATCTCCAAAACCCCCATTTTATCTTTTTATATCGTTTGTTTGAATTTAACTTGTAGCTTTAGTTTCAAACTAGTTTAATCGCCACTCACATTATTTCCTGTGGGATTTGACCCCAACCTAGTTAGGTTTTATATTGACAACGATCGCTTACACCCATTCAAGAGTGTGATTTGAGCGTTATCAAAAATGGCACCGTTGCCGTGGAACAATTTGGCGTATTGAGTTGGTTTGGAATTTTTGACTACTAGCTTTAATTAAAACTTGTAAATATTAGTTTTTAGTTTTCTTTTATTTCTTTTGTTAGGTATATTTTTATTTTAGTTTACTTAGTACTATGGCATCGTGGAATCAACATGAACTTGGTGGTTGGAAATCTTATCTTGATGATCCATGTCTATATTGTGATGGACCTCACTTTTGACAAGATTGTAGATATGCTCTGCGGAGAGAGATGTGTGTGCCATCTCCATCCTATCGAGAGTATGATTGTTCTTTATGTGGTGGTTGAGATGGACATTGGAGTGATTTCCCAAATGCCCCCTCCTCCTATTGCGCTAACCCAAATTCTATTTTTTCTTACTAGTTTGATAGGTCTTAGAATGAAGCACCGATAAGAGAGGCATTGAAGCTATGTTTCAACAAATGTTGGATCTCCATAAAGAAACATATAATATCGTATATGATATGCGTCAAAACATAAAGCCGATCATTCATGAGGAGATGGATATACAGGTCAATTATTCAAAGAATTCTTCTATATTATGTTTAGATGATATCTTGTCTGTGGAATCATTTAACATAATGAAAGAGTGTGAAGATGAGGAGAAAGAATCCTATACTGATAATGATCTTGATGTTGATCTTCCATTGGAGATTTCCCAACCAACCGAACCATTCATAAACGAAGATGCCAAATATGAGGAAATGGTACTAGAATTGAAAGAAGAAATCAAGAACAATCCTTGTGAAGACTATAGTCCATTTCGAGGTAAAGATACTAATAGAGACGCTACTCCAGAATTGAGAGTCAGTCCTCATTTTAACCACTTTTCAATATTATGCTTGGTGGATATGATAAAAGTCGAAACACCCAAGTAAATGATGAATTTTGAAAATGAGGAGGAAAATTCTTACATTTTGGAGTTTATCTTTCCAAATGGGTATACTACAACCCCAGTCTTGAAGGAAAAGAAGCTTAAAGATCGATATCCATTTAGTGGCTTTTTAAGATCCTCATCGTTGCTCAACGAGCCTACATGAAAGTTTAATTCAAAATTGGGCAAGAGGTTCAAGTCTTTGAAGTGGCGTGATAGAACATTCCTTATCATGCCCTCACATTTGCCCAAAGAACCTAAAACATGTAAAGATCAAAAGATGGGCCGACAATTTAAATCATCAAAGTGGAGGGATAAAAGATGACTAGATGTTGTCGTGCCGCGACATTAATAAGCGCTTCTTGGGAGGCAACCCAAGGTATTTTGTTGTTTGTAGTTGTATTATATGATTCACATCAGATCTTCGCATCCATGGTCCCATAGGTATGTTTCTAACTCTCTTGTTTTGGTTTGCCGCATTAGGTACATTGCATGATATTAAGTTGAGGGTGTTGGGGCTACTTGTTGGTGTTGATTTTCTCCTGGGGTTTTTGTTGTCGTGCCTCTTTTCCCCGGAGTCTTGTTCCTAGTAGAGTCGGCATGTTTAGGCGTATTGCGTTTGTTTTGTGATGTGTTGTAGTTGACTAGGAGAAATAAAAGTAACTAAGGCAGTTAACTTGTCTTTGTGATTTTTGAGCACATCTCCATTGATCTGATATATTACTCTGTGAATTGCATCCATTTGTGACCACGGTGTATTTTTTGTGGCATTTGTCTGGCAACTGAATAACCTTTGTTAAACAAGTGCATGAACTGGATAAGTAGTGATATGCGAGATACTTGTGTGCCTTGTGTGTGTAAGGTCTTACTCAGTTCCCGTTGTGTGTTGAATCTAGAACTTGCCCTGTTAGTCTTGCCATGGTCATAGGATAGGAGTTAGAAAAAGATCATAGGCCATTTTTTTATTTTAGCCCACTTTAGCCAAAATGATCTTCCCTATCTGCATAATATCACTTGATCTCTGTTTTGAGCCTAATTAGTCTTTTTGTTTCTACGAAACCTCTCACCTTCCCATTTACATCACAATGAACCTGTTTTGGCCCTGGTCCTTCTTAGACACTGTGCACCTTGACTTAGGCAAAAAGCTTAAGTTGATGGTGGCTATCATAGGGGTGTGTGATACAAAATGAGTATGAAGAGAGAAAGAATAAAAGAAAAGAATAAAAAGTTGGGTACGGTGAAAAAGGAATAAGAAATGAGAAAGTTGTGTAAAAGATGATAAAAAAGATAAGGTGATAATTGAAAAGACCGCATCCATCTTGAGCATGTGTGATCAATAAAAGAGAGGAAGAAAATAAGGTTGGGATTTGAAAGCCCTAGAGTTTAGTGTAGTGTCAAGGAGGCATAGTCACTCTGAAATATCCATGAATATTATACCAGCCCCTAGCCTCCGTTACAAGCTTAGGAAAACCTCTATAGTGATCCTAACTGATCTGTCTGACAACTTGGGTACTGACTATAAGGGCAAGCCTATGGCATTTTGATGCGCAATACTGGAACTTCATTCTAAGAGTGAGTTTTTTATTTATCCCTGTGTTTATGTATGTAAATTCTGACATGAGTGAAAAAGGGATTTCTTTGTTGTGAGGGCACACTAGGTATGTTGCTAATCACAGCCTTATTCGGATAGTGTGATTTGGGTATGTGCTGGGTTGTTATTTCTAAAATTCTTTCCATATCTTGATCCTCGTGAGTTGCATGGGTGTTTTCAATAATAGACACAGTTGCTCTTAAATTGACAGACCTTGGAGATGGTGCATGTATTCTGAACTGATATGAGTAGTTAGCTTTCAACTTGTACTTTGGATACTCTTGGTTAAGTTCTGGTTTCTTGAGGACAAACAATTGTTTAAGTTGAGGGTGTTGATGTGTGAGCCTATGTTAACACATTTACAACTTTTAACTCTAAATAATTGAAAAGTCTTGAGAAACTTTAGTCCTTTTTGAATAGTTTACTTTGATTTTGCAGCATAAGTAGAAAAGAAGAGGAGCCACAAATAAAGGAAGAAAAAATAATGAAATTGGAAGTAAATAAAGATCAAAGTGTGGCTGACGACATCCATGACACGTCGTCATCCTGGTGATAGGCTGTCAAGGATGTCGTCAACATTAAACAGAAGATGGAAGTTGCAGGAAGTATTGTGACATCATTCATGACTCGCCATCAAGATAATGATAAGGCGTCACCTTCGTTGTCAACCTTAGGCATCAGAAGGTAAATTTGCAGAGAAGCTGACGACGTCCGTGATAGCCCATCAAACTCCTGATAGGCCATCACTAGTGCCGTCATTTATTCCGAAGAAAATCTAAACTTTAATTTTATTTCCTTATTAAGGGTTAACTATTTAAAGCCTTGATTTAGTTTTTTTTATGCATTCGATCATTAAGGATTGACATATCCCACAAGATAGCATATACGATTTTTCTCTCTCTCTCTAAGACCAATATTTTGGAACTTTGCCTTGTGATTCAATTCAAAGTATACTTTTTATTTTATTCATCATTGTAAGTTAATCCTTTCAGTTATGAATTCAATTTGCATACTTGTTTCTTGCATCATAAGTGGCTAAACACCTGTAACCTAGATCATGGGAGCTAGTGTTTGATCATGATAAGGTGTTAAATAATCAAAATTTAATAGGTGTTAGGATTTCTTGGTAATTCTGAAATTATAATTGACGTCTGTTAGTTGCAAACAGTAGGCGTACCTACTATGGTTTGCCTCAGAAAGAAATCATAAACAGTAGGAAGTGAATTATCAATAGGGACTCGGAAAGGCTTCGTTTAATAATCAGCGTTGTAACAAGGTTGATTAACCTGAGGAAAAATCTGGACAGTGCATAGCGATTCCCTAAGTCTGAGAGGATTAGGAAATTAGACCCTTGAATAGGTCGAGAGACATTTGAGCATATAATCGATACAGATAGCTTGTGATCCTAACCACCGTGAGAGTCTTGAGTAAATTTTAGCATCTGTCATGTACCATAAGTCCTAGTGAACATAATCTTGTCTATTTCATAAACTCTTGATTGACTAACACTGAAATTAAAGTGACCAAAAATTATTTGATAATATCCAAAAACCCCATTATATCTTTTTATATCGTTTGTTTGAATTTAACTTGTATCTTTAGTTTCAAACTAGTTTAATCGCCACTCATATTGTTCCCTGTGGGATTTGACCCCAACCTAGTTGGGTTTTATATTGACAATGATCGCTTACACCCATTCAAGAGTGTAATTTGAGAGTTATCAAAAATGGTGTCGTTGCCAAGGAACAATTTGGCGTATTGAGTTTGTTTGGAATTTTAGCCTACTAGCTTGAATTCAAACTTGTAAATATTTGTTTTAAGTTTTCTTTTATTCCTTGTGTTAGGTAGATTTTTATTTTAGTTTACTTAGTACTATGGCATCGTGGAATGAACATGAGCTTGGTGGTTGGAAATCTTATCTTGATGATCCATGTCCATATTGTGATGGACCTCACTTTTGGCAAGATTATAGATATGCTCTCTAGAGAGAGACATGTACGCCATCTCTATCCTATCGGGAGTATGATTGTTTTTTATGTTGTGGTCGAGATGGATATTTGAGTGATTACCCAAATGCCCTCTCCCCCTATTATGCTATCCCAAATTCTAGTTCTTATTATGAGTTTGATAGGTCTTATGGTCAAGAAAAGGAAGAACGAAGCCCCGGTAAGAGTGGCATTGAAGCTATGTTTCAACGAATGTTGGATCTCTAGGAAGAAACATATGATATCGTATGTGATATGCGTCAATACATAAAGTCGATCATTCATGAGGAGATGGATATAGAGGTCAATTATTCAAAGCATTCTTCTATATTATGTTTAGATGATATCTTATCTGTGGGATCATTTAACATAATGGAAGAGTGTGAAAATGAGGAACAAAAATCCTATACTGATGATGAGCTTGATGTTGATCTTCCATTGGAGATTTCCCAACCAACAAAACCATTCATGAACGAAGATACCAAAGATAAGGAAATGGTACTAGAATTGAAAGAAGAAATCAAGAACAATTCTTGTGAAGACTAGTCCATTCGGGGTAAATATACTAATCGAGACGCTACTCCGAAATTGAGAGTCAGTCCTCATTCGAACCACTTTTCAACATTATGCTTGGTGGATGTGATAAAAGTCGAACCAGCCAAGCAAATGATGAATTTTGAAAATGACGAGGAAAATTCTTACATTTTGGAGTTTATCTTTCCAAAAGGGCTACAACCCCAGTCTTGAAGGCCAAGAAGCTTAAATATTGATATCCATTTAGTGGCTTTTTAAGATCCTCATCATTGCCCAATTAGCCTACACGAAAGTTCGATGTAAAATTGGGCAAGCGATTCATGTCTTTGAAGTAGCGTGATAGAACATTCCTTATTATGCCCTCACATTTGCCCAATGATTCTAAAAGATGTAAAGATAAAAAGATGGGCCGACAATTTAAATCATCAAAGTGGAGGGATAAAGGATGACAGGATGTTGTCGTACCGCGATACTAAATTAGGCACTTCATGGGAGGCAACCCAAGGAATTTTGTTCTTTGTATTCGTATTATGGGATTGACATCAGATTTTTGCACCCATGGTGCCACAGGTATGTTTCTACCTCTCTTGTTTTTGTTTGACGCACTGGAGACATTGCATGACTTTAAGTTGAGGGTGTTGGGGATACTTGTGGGTGTTGATGTCCTCCAGGGTTTTTTGTTGTCGTTCCTCTTTTCCTCGAAGTCTGGTTCCTACTAGAGCCGACATATTTAGGTTTATTGCACTTTTATTGTGATGTGTTGTAGTTGACTAGGAGAAATACAAGTAACTAAGGCAGTTAACTTGTCTTTGTGATTTTTGAGCATATCTCCAATGATATGATATATTACTATGTGAATTGCTTCCATTTGTGAACACGGTGTATCTTTTAGTGGCATTAGTCTGGTAACTGGATAACCTTTGTTAATCAAGTGCATGAGCTGGATAATAGTGATATGTGAGATACTTGTGTGCCTTGTGTGTGTAAGTTCTTACTCAGTTCCCGTTGTGTGCTAAATCTAGAACTTGCCCAGTTAGTCTTGCCATGGTCATAGGATAGGAGTTAGGAAAGGATCATACGTCATTTTTTTTTATTTTAGCCCACTTTAGCCAAAATGATCTTCCCTATGTGCATAATATCTCTTGATCCCTGTTTTGAGCCTAATTAGACTATTTCATTCTATGAAACCTCTCACATTCCTGTTTACATCACAATAAACCTATTTTGGCCATGGTCCTCCTTAGATACTGTGCACCTTAACTTAGGCAAACAGCCTAAGTTGAGGGTGGCTATCATAGGGGTGCGTGATACAAAATGATTATGAAGAGAGGAAGAATAAAATAAAAGAATAAAAAGTTGTGTGCGGTGAAAAAGGAATAAGAAATGAGAAAGTTGTGTAAAAGATGATAAAAAGATAATGTGATAATTGAAAAGACCACATCCATCTTGAGCATGTGTGATCAATAAAACAGAGGAAGAAAAAAAGGTTGGGAGTTGAAAACCCAAGAGTTTAGTGTAGTGTCAAGGAGGAATAGTCACTATGAAATATCCATGAATATCATACCAGCCCCTATCCTTTGTTACAAGCTTACGAAAAGCCTTATAGTGATCCTAACTGACCTGTCTGACGACTTGGGTACTGACTATAAGGGGAAGCCTATGGAATTTGATGCGCAATGTTGGAACTTCATTCTGAGAGTGAGTTTTGTCTTTATCCCTGTGTTTATGTATGTAAATACTGACATGAGTGAAAAAGGGATTTCTTTATTGTGAGGGCATACTAGGTAATTTGCTAATCACTGCCTTATTTGGGTAGTGTGATTTGGGTATGTGCTAGGTTCTTATTACTAAATTTCTTACCATATCTTGATCCTCCTGAGTTGCATGGGTGTTTTCAATAATAGACACAATTGCTCTTAATTTGACTAACCTTGGAGATGGTGCATGTATTCTTAACTGATATGAGTAGTTAGCTGCCAACTTGTACTTTGTATACTCTTGGTTATGTTGTGGTTGCTTGAGGATAAGAAATTGTTTAAGTTGAGGGTGTTGATGTGTGAGCCCATGCTAATATATTTACAGCTTTTAACTCTAAATAGTTGCAAAGTCTTGAGCAACTTTAGTCGTTTTTGATTAGTTTACTTTGATTTTGAAGTATAAGTAAAGAAGAAGAGGAACCACAAATAAAAGAAGAAAAAATCATGAAATCAGAAGCAAATAAAGAATAAAGTGTGGCTGACGACATCCATGACAAGTCGTCAGCCTGGTGATAGGCTGTCAAGGATGTCGTTAACCTCAAACAGAAGACAGAAGTGGCAGGAAGATTTGTGACAACATTCACGACACGCCGTCAAGATGATGATAAGGCTTCACCATCATCATCAACCTTACTCAACAGAAGCTAAACTTGCAGAGAAACTGACGACGTCCGTGATAGGCCGTCAAACTCCTAATAGGCCGTCACGAGCGCCGTCATTTATTCCAAAGAAAATCTGAACTTTAATTTTATTTTCTTATTTAGGGTTAACTATTTAAAGCCTTGTTTTAGGTTTTTTTATGCATTCGATCATTAAGTATTGACATATCCCACAAGATAGCATATATGATTTTTCTCTCTCTCTCTATCTAAGACCAATATTTTGGAGCTTTGCCTAGTAATTCTATTCAAAGTAAACTTTTGGTTTTATTTATCATTGTAAGTTATTCCTTTCAGTTATGAATTCAATTTGCATACTTGTTTCTTGCATCATGAGTGGCTAAACACCTGTAACCTGGATCATGGGATCTAGGGTTATGTCATGATAATGTGTTAAATACTCAAAATTTTATAGGTGTTAGGATTTCTTTGTAATTCTGAGATTATAATTGACGTCTGTTGGTTGCAAACAGTAGGCGTACCTACTTTGGTTTGCTTGAGAAAAAAATCATAAATAGTAGGAAGTGAATTATCAACTGGGACTCAGAAAGGCTTCGTTTAATAATCAGCGCTGTAACAAGGTTTATTAACCTGAGGTAAAATCTGGACAGTGCATAGCGATTCCCTAAGTCCAAAAGGATTAGGAAATTAGATTCTTGAATAGGTCGAGAGACATTTGAGCATATCATCGATAAATATAGCTTGTGATCCTAACCACCGTGAGAGTCTTGAGTAAATTTTGGCATCTGTCATGTACCGTAAGCCCTAGTGAACATAATCCTTGTTATTTCATAAACTCTTGATTGACAAACACTGAAATTAAAGTGACCAAAAATTATTTTCTACTCTCCAAAACCCCCATTTTATCTTTTTCTATCGTTTATTTGAATTTAACTTGTAGCTTTAGTTTCAAACTAGTTTAATCGCCACTCACATTATTCCATGTGGGATTTGACCCCAACCTAGTTGGGTTTTATATTGACAATGACAGCTTACACCCATTCAAGAGTGTAATTTGAGCGTTATCACTAGGGTTTTTTTAGTGAGGAAATTGAGGAAATTTGTCATATAACCGTAGGCTTTGAGAGGTGCCCCATCAGTTAGGCATGACACCCTAGTCCTTTGGGACATCATATTAGTGGTTCCATATAGCCAAACCCATGGCATGGTACTTACACCATTCCAACTGGGGTTACAGATTGGAACCTGATAGTGAATTTGGCATGTCGGTTATAGATAGCTCTCATAGGCTCAGTTCAGTATTCAGTAATCGGTTATTCAGTATCAATATTTAAGTAATTTAGTTTACATACTTTTTCAGTATCATGATATATGTTTGGTCATGCATCCTCATTTTTTTTACAACTTTTACGTAAACTATGAATCAGTTATCTCATGCTATTCATTCAAGCAATTGTTATTCTTGTACATTAGCCAAAGAATATCACACTAACCTCATTTAGCATACTAGTACATTTAAAGTACTGACACATACCCGTTTATTGTGTTATGATGTCTCATATTATATGTTCGGGCGCTCAGGTTCTTGACCGCCCTTAGATATTCTAGCACATTATCATCAGTAGCAGTGGTGAGTCCTCATATTCAAAGGGCCGATTATGTTTATTTAAGTAATATAGTTCAGTAGGAGTTAGTTGGGTAATTGTCCCATTAACTCCACAGTCAGTCAGAGAGGCTTTCAGATACTTTCAGATAGATAGTAAGTTTTTTAGTTGTTGACAGTCTTTACCATATTATTTTCAAATAGTTTCAAACTTCAAAGTTTAGTGATGTTTTAGTGTTTTAAAAACTTATGGCATATTCAGATATTCTGCACATGTGTATCTTGTATTGTAAGTTTCATTCAGTTCTCATCGCAGGTACCAACTCATGGGTTAGCTTATGGTCACTTGTGACCATATGCACCGTGTGGCATCCAGGGGGTACTCCCAAGGTGTTACAATGATTGGCGTTACGGAAACTACCCCACTCATTCTATGGTTGACTATCTAGGGATACTTCAGGATTACTAGTTTTTCACATACATCTTGCAAGGCTATATAGTTTCTAAGAGATTTAAGGTTTCCTTCCCAAAGGTGGGCACTATGAGGACTTTTGGTGTGACATCCTTGACTTAGAATATGGACATTTATACTTTGGTTCCAATTGTTTTGCACGACAAAGAGTTCTAAATGAGACAAATTGGCTTAAGATTATAATTGAAAAATGGGAAATCATCTCTTTCCACCTATACTTCCAAAATTGCAAAGAAATATTACAACTTTCTCCAAGTCTAGTGAAAATAAGAGACAATTTTGAAAGGGGTAAGGGAGTGAACGGTGGAAATCCAAGAGAGAAAAATAGAGAGGATTAGAAGAGTGAAGTGAGGGGGTTTCCACTAATCCAATCTAATTTTGTTTGTCCTTCTCCTAGAAAGGACATATGTGTAGGTATCAACATGGAAATCGAAGAGAACATGAACCAAAAAAGGATACTACCTTTGAATATTTGATGAGTGAAATCTTAGATACTTCAAAAACATGTAAAGGACCTTCACCCTAAGGTAACGAAGAATATTCTAAAGAACTTTAAGGTAAAATAGATAAATCTTGCACTTTAGTAATTATGAATGATCATTGTGAGACTAGTAGAAAATTGGGTGTATGTGATAGCATGCCTATATAAAACTCTAATAATTTTGTACCTCTAATTGATGATGTACATTTTGAGAGTGTGTATACACTAGTTTATCATATTGATGACCAAATTGACTCTTTACGTAAGATCAATTTGTATCCACCTAGTGTTGAAGCCATTATGTTGAATGATAGTACATTGTCTTGTGGAAATTATGTTGATCAACTTTTGTGTAAAACTAAAACACCACTTGAGGATATTTGTGATGTGATCAATGAACCTTAAGTGAGTGATGATATTTAAATGTTGGTCAATTAAATAGGAGTGATCCTTTGAGCATACCCCTTCAGGAAGATCCTATTGTTTGTTTCACTCATACGAATGACCTAGTGTTCAAAACTTCTTTGAAAATTTATAGTTTTCCTTTTGACAGTTATATTTATATATAATTTCACCTTATGGGTCCATACTTCTCTCTTTAAGTACAATATGTTGTTTGAAGATGATGAAATCACTCCTAGTGAATTACATAGTAGTGTGGATACTGTTGATAATGTAGTCCTTATTAAGATCTATACTCTATTTGAAAACCCACTTTGGTGTGATGACACTCCTAAAAAGGATGGAAATCTCTTCTTGTAAGATAAGAGTACTCATTTGGAAAGGAATGATCATTCAGGTATTGATAAATTTAATTTACTTGAATATTTGAGAAACCCAATTAGTGGCTGTTTTTGTGAAAATGATTTTTCCTGTGATCCTTTTTATGACACCCCATCCTTGTTTGATAAATATGGGGATGAATTTCTTGATCTTTGTGTGAACTTGAGTCATGATCCCTTTGATCTTAGTTGTGGTATCTTACTACTTGAGCATTGTTTCATTGAAAGAGAAAGTGTTAATTGTTTAGAAATTGATTCTTCTTTGTGTTCATCTATTGACGAGAGTACTCATGGTCATGATAGTGAATCTAATAGTTATTACATGCACTAGGACACTTTAGTAGAAGTGAATTTGTGTGATTCCTTTCTCTACCCTTACTTTGCTTATGAAATTGAATGTAACACCCCGCATTGTTGAGCTAGAAATCTAAACTGTCGTTTCTATGTGTATAATCTCTAATTCCATGGTTTATATTTAATTTCATGTGTCATGATCATTATCCTAGTAAATTAAGTGATTATGAGGTGAAAAGTATTCATAGAAATCACTTAGAATAAAATTGAAATAACAATCATTCATTCATCCAAAATTGGATATTTGATTCTATAAGGGTCTACTTGGAACGTGTATAAATTTTGATAAACATAGAATTTTGCAGCTCAAGACCTGCGAAATTGTATATAATTTAATTAGATTTCTAAAGATATGAATTTCGCCTAAATCCGATAACCGAGTGAAAAATTATGCCATTTTTTGTGTGAGGCAGTAAGGGGCATGTATCCCAGTGACGTGAGGGCTACTTGACCTAAATAGGGGTCACATCGATAGGCTTCTTGACACAACTAGGGTCCACGATGTGGGGGGCTATTCCACCATAATTTTAGTTTATTAAGGGTCCAGGGTCACTTTGGTCCTTCCCCATGACCCCAAACATCCAAAACATAGAATTTCAGCCCCAAGAAGCCAAAATTTACCAATTATTCACTCTTCCTCTAAAATATCCTAACCCTAAGTCCACCCCTAAAGGTAAAGAACTCATCCACAAGATCAAGAATTCCAAGAAACGGATCAAGATCTGGGTTCCATCCATCATGATCCGGGTTCCACTTTTCAAATTAAACAACCTAAGGTGTGTGGGACTATACTCTAAAAACCATGGGCGTAAGTTTAAACATTTTATAAATATTAAAGATCCCCATTTCATAATGAAATATTCGATATTGTTTTCGAAACATATTCATCATGGGATTGTTTTGATGAAAATATATATTGTCTTGAACAACTTTTCATGGAAGTTGAACTATAACTATGCATATTTGATCTCGTATGTTTTGTAAAGTTTGAATGAGAGAATGAATGATCAAAACTCCATCTTTTATCATGATATTGTCGATATTGATTGTTATGGGTTGTTTAAAGGCATGAACTTTCTAAATGAAAAACTAATGAGTGAATGCTTGTTAAATGATAATGGTTTAGTACTATTTATGACATGTTGAGTATATGTTTTCACATGTTAAATGTTCATTGTGTAAAATTAACAACTTTCTTTGATTTTAAGAAATTACAAATATGAGGCGACCACCTATTTATTCTGTAATTGGGAGGAGAATATTTTAATGAAGATTTTTAATAAAAGATTAATTGCATAACATTCTCTCATCTGATGTTTAAAAATTAGGGTGGTCACTAATATGATAATAAGTGAAAAGGGCTATAGATTGATATGATGTGATTTGATTGACTTGCAAGTCCGGGTATGACGATACTCGATGATTACATGCCCTTAACAAGATAAGAATTGAATGTTTTGAAAATATGAAGCATGTTTTTTTAAAGAACTAAAAGTTAGTCTTAAGAGAGCTAGTAGGTTACCCGAAGAAGGCGTTTGACTGCAAGGGCTCATCTCTAGAAACCATAGTTGCCGATGCAGGACTTATGATATTGTATCCTACAAGGGAGGATAATAAAATAATTAGGACATCTCACATAGGGGGTTCCTGCGGTGTGCTCACATGGGGGGTATCACATGGATTCCGAGTCAAGGGCAGGTTCCACATAGCCCGTGGAATTTCAAATTTGTAGGTGTACCGACTAACTCAGAAGAATAATAAAGAGTGACTAAAGGTTGTCATGAACTATTTTGAAATTATTAAAGTATGCCCATGTATTTTACTTACGTATATGATCATTGTTTTTATGAAATACTCTCATCTATTTTGTATAAAAACATGTTATTTTGAGTTGTTCCACATACTAGTACATTTGTATTGATCCCCTATATTTCAGGATTTTAAAACATAGTCCTGGGGTCCTATTAAGCAGTAGATTGACTTTCAGAAGTTTGCAGCTGGTGATCCTCCCTTACTTCGGAAGGCCTGGTTATGAAACTTGTTTTTGTTACTTTATTTTTATTAATGGTCCATTTTGGGGCCTTGTCCCAGATTTCAGAAAAATGTCATTTCCAGCTGTTAGAGATTTTGCAGACTGATGTTAGGCGTTGTTAGAGGTTTATGGTTTCCATCCCAGATTGTTCAATTGAATTGTGATATTGACCATGATTTCATATTGTTTTATATTTCCATATTTTTCCTTCATATTATATGAAAGTGTGTATGATTTCCAAATAGATAAGGGCGCTCGGGCCTTCACGACTCGGGATGCCCATGACGGCTATGGCCCCGGCTTAAGTCATGACAAACTTGTTATTAAAGTATGGTTCATAGTCCCAGGGTGTCTTCAAAATCGAGTCGGGTAGAGTCCTGTTTATGGGTGTGCAGCGTGCCATACTTATAGGTAGGAGGCTATAAGGCATTTAGGAATATTTCTCTATCTTCATGTTCTATTTCATGCTATGGAGTCAAAATGTTCCTTTTTCATACTCTAGTTCGTTCTATGGTATCGTTCATATGAAAGTAAAGTTACCCCAATTCTTTTCTTACTTGTATGTTCTTAGATATGTCTCATTTTTTAGGTGATTAAATACAAAAGCTTAGAATCCAAATGATGTGGTACTTTTATGATTGTGATATAAAAGATTATAAAATTGTGCAAGGACTTGCGAAGAGTCCATTAGTTCTTCAAGTTGTATTGATTCTTGTGTGAACTTTGATTCTGATAAAATTGTGTTTTTCAGCCTGAGGTATTAAGTTTATTCAGTCCGTTTCACAATTTACGTTGCAGATGCCATGCATAAGGGGAATGATATGTAGCAGAATATTTAAACTGTATTTCCACCCGAGTAGTAGTATAAGTTAAATTATCAGTGTCATGACCCATTGGTAGTGAGATAGGACCAAGAAGTTGGTGATATGAAGTCACAAGGTTAGAAGTCAAAGTTAGGGTGACTTTTGTGTAAATAAATATTTTTAGTTGTATAATCGTTGATTGAGCGATGATTTGCCATTTTATAGTGATAGACTAATGTGGTAGTAATATTTGTAGATTGGAAGGTATTCCATAAAGGAAGTGTTTAGCTGTGATTATTATCTATTCAAGAATAGGGAAGGAGCCTAGAGTGGATAGTTATAGTGGTTATAGAAATCCCTTTTAAGTTGTGAACAGAAAAGTTTAGATTTACCAATAAGTTATAAGTATAGACTCATTGTTGTTTGTGTAGTTTGAAGGTGGTCTAAATGTATTCTTGGGTAAGTAAGTATGATGTGAGAAAGTAAAATATGTAGATAAGATTGTATGGGGTTATAATATAAGATTACGGTTAACCATGTCTATTATGTGACCTTACCCCCTTGACCTTCTTTTCTTTAGTAGTTGAAAACTAGTACTACTTGTGAGAAGGTATGTAGTAGATTTTGAGGTGTAGTAGTAATGTCATGGAGGTGATTTGGTTATAGGTAGTATATAGGAGAAATGAGGTGTTTGGGTAGAATTTCCTAATTTGATGGACTAGCATATTATGTTGCACTCTTAATTGTTGGTTGATGATTAATGCTAGACTATAGGCTTGAATTTTTGATGTAGAATGTGGTGGTAAGAATAGTAGCTTAAGATTAATGATGTATATTTTATGGTAATGAATTAGTAGTCTTGATGTGATTTGTGAAAGAGACTGGGTTGATAATTGATGAAAAGTTTAAGTGGTAATTGTGAGGTATATGTGTATATGCAGACTAGTGTTAAAATAATGAATTGTGGGTGAGTCATTAAGTGGATAAGGGCATAAGTATACAAGAATAAGTTGCAGCCCCTGGTAGTATGGCGTTACTCGTTAGGTAAGATTTTATGATATAAGTTATGTGATTAACGGTCTGATGTTAGAAGGTTAAGTAGTGGAGAGTGGATTTTTTTATGATAAAGAGTTAGGTTGTGTATGCTTATGAGATTGTGTGTTGTAGGTTGATAACGATAGAGGATAGCAAAAATTAAGAGTAGCGTTCTGGGAAAGCAATGCCATTAGAGTACACCTAAAAAGGGAAAGATTAATGTTTATATGTATAAGTGTTTTGTGTTCTTAAAATTGAAGTATGGAGAAGTCTGGCGAGTTGCTGTTCGGTGTTCATTAGAGTTGAATTGTGGAAAAACTTGTAGGCAATATGAGCCTTGGGTATGATTTTACAAATTTTATTAAGTCGTAAGTTATGTGATTACAGGTGTAATGAGAGTATTCTAAGGAGTTAAGGTAGAGTGTTAAGTGTTTGGAAGCGTGGATGTCCATGCCCATAATAATGTTAGTCATAAGTTGGTTAGTTTGGGTGTTAGAGGAAGTTATGATTAGTGTTCCTGAACGGATGTCCTAGAAAGAATTTAGTGGCATTGTATTAGAAATAAATGAGAGGAGTTATATTAATGTGTATATTGATACCCCTTTTTGATAAGGAGTGTGGATGCGTACGCTCATGTGAGTGGGAGTTGTAGAGTGATGAATATAGCGGTTAGCAAAATTTAAGAGTTCTATTTTTTGAAAGCAAGGCCTTTAGAGTATAGTTATTTAGGGAGAGTTTAGAGTTTAAGTATGTGGTGATGTCTCTTTTATGTTGAGAGTTGTGGCTATTAAAATTAATAAGACAATATGTCTGTAAGTCTAGGATTGTGACATTGATCTAAGGGGGAGATGGGGAATTAAGTTAGTTCCCGAATTTTTCTCAGTGTGGCAAGTTACGATGAGGATTCATGAAATTTTTTTTCCTACTCAAGCATACTCCTCCTACTTCCATTTCGCAGATTATTCTGCTAATGTCATACGTCAAGTTTTAAAGTCATGCCTATGCCTATGGTTCGAGTTCTCTATGGATTTATGTTTATGATCAGGCCTACAAACTAGAAGCAATTGTGTCTCTCAGTAATTCAGTCATTCATGTATTCCAGTCATATGTTATGTTGTTCGTGATCCATGAAAATCTATGTCTCTCAGCATGTTTTGTCCCAAGAAAATATATTTCTATATGTTGCGGAATCATTTTATGACGGAATCAGACAAAGTGATAAAGTTTATGCTAACTCATGGAAAAATTTCAGCTCTTTGAATGAGAAGCAATCACTTTAAGTGAAATCCTCATCTTAGTTGTTAACGACATAAATTTCAGCTTTATGCCACATAGCTCATGATATGTGCATCCATGTTTCTCATTTTGGTATGTCCTAAGGAAACCATGATGTGTTGTGTTCGTGTCGAATGACTCTTTACTTATGATCCAAACAAGTTGATATATGAAGCACTTTGAGTCTATTCTATCGTATCTTCACCTCTTGTCCCTCCTTGAGTATTGCAATAAGTATAAGTTATGGTCTAATAGTGTTACTTCCTTTCATGACATTTATGCTCAGGTCCCTTAATGATCCTCCGTATGATAATATGATGGTGGTTGTGGAAGAGTGGTGATGTGTTAGGTAGGGGAGTAGATGTTCTTGAAGGTGGAAAAATTTAATGTGAATTCTCCAGCTAAAATTTTAGGAGAGAGGGGGAAAGAAGGAGATGAACTTTTGTTATGTGAATACGTTAGGAAGGAGATATGTGGCGAAAGCCTATGTGAGAGTGATTGAAATTGTGGGTCTTAGTGGCATATCCTCGGAGTGGGTGTAGAAATGGTAGGCTTAAATATTGTGATTGATAAAAATACAAACCTATGTGTTGTGTGGTTAGTAATCTCTAAATTAAATCATGGGTGTGTTTGACAATAGTGATAAGATGAAGTATTTTCTTAATGGGATGTAATGTACAGGGTCCCATAGCTTAAGTTAGTACCTTTTAACTCTGAGTTAGGCTTCAACAAAGTAGAACTAAGTAGTAGGACTCAAATTCTTATGTCTGGATGTGTGATCAGAGAATTGTAAGTTGGCGACTGTGAAGTATGCCATTTATTGTTTGGGGTGTAGACGATTAGTGTCTCTAAGTTTAAGTCTGCTCGTGGAACTTTGTAAGATGGAGAATGTTTCTAAATCTTATGTCCCATGAAAACCTTATTTCCTAATTAGTACCGTTGTAAGTCTGTCATTTTATATCCAAATTAACTCATTCCTCATGTTGTGATGATTATGGTTTATAGAACTCATGTTTAAGATCATCCTTATATAAAAGTCTCGTTACCTCGTGCTTCGTCCTTACGTGTTTCACAAGGAGTTATCATTAAGCTCGTTTGATGCTCTTGTATATTTTGTTGAGGAAAGATGTTCAATGCGAGGTTTCATTCTTTATTCTACACTTTTAGAGCTTCAACAAGTCCCCACCGATCATTCGGGGATGAATGATCTTAAGTGGGAGATAATATAACACCCCGCATTTTCGAGCTAGAAATCTGAACCATTGTTTCTACGTGTATAAGCTCTAATTACATGGTTTATATTTAATTTCATCTGTCATGATCTTTCTCCTAGTATGTTAAGTGATTATGAGGTGAATAGTTTTCATATAAATCAGTTAGAACATTATCATTCATTCATCCAAAATTGGATATTCGATTCTACAAGGGTCTATTTGGAACATATATAACTTTTGATACACAAAATTTTGTAGATAAATACCCACAAAATTTCAACGATACCAATTTTGCCTAAATTCGATAACCGAGTTAAAAGTTATGTCATTTTTCGTGTGATGCTGTAAGGGGTCGCGATAGCCCCACAACGTGAGGGATGCTTGAACCAAAAAGGGGTTACATCGAGAGGGCTGCTTGACCCAACTAGGGGTCACGACGCGAGGGGCTATTCCCCCACAGTTTTAGCTTCTTAAGGGTGAAGGGTCACTTTGGTCCTTTTTCCTCACCCCAAACGTCCAAAACATAGAATTTCAGCCCCAAGAAGCAGCCTATTATTCACTTTTCCTCTCAAAAATGAAAACGCTTACTCCTCCCCCAAAGGTCAAGAATTCATCCCTAATATCAAGAATTCCAAGAAACAAATCTAGATCCGGGTTCCATCTATCAAGATTCGGGTTTAACTTTTCAAATTAAACAACCTATGGTATGTGGGCCTACTCTAAAAATCATGGGCGTAAGTTTAAATGTTTTATCAATATTCAAGATCCCAATTTATGTTTCATAATGACTTGTTCGATATTATTTTCGAAAAATATGTATCATGGGATTGTTTTGATGAAAACATATGTTGTATTGTACCACTTTTCATGGAAGTTAAACTATAACTATGTATATTTGATCTCGTATGTTTTGTAAAGTTTGAATGAGACCATGAATGATCAAAAATCCCTCTTTTATCATGATATTGCCAATTTTTATTGTTATAGGTTGTTTAAAGGCTTGAACATTCTAAATGAAAATCTAATGGGTGAATGTTTGTTTAATAATCATGGTTTGGTACTATTTATGACATATTGAGTATATGTTTTCACATGTTAAATGTTTTTTGTGCCAAATCAACAACTTCCTTGGATTTTAAGAAATTACAAAATGAGGTGACAACCTATTGATGCTGCAATTGTGAGGAGAATGTTTTGATGAAGATTTTGAATGAAAATTTATTGCATAACTCTCTCTCATCTGATGTTTAAAAGTTAGTATGGTTACTAATATGATAATAAGTGAAAAGGGCTACAGATTGATATGATGTGATTTGATTGACTTGCTAGTCCGGCTATGTCGATACCGAGTGATTACATGCCCTTAGTAAGATAAGTATTGAATGATTTGAAAATATGACGCATGTTTGTTTTAAAGAACTAAAAGTTGGGTTTAAGAGAGCTAGTAGGTTACCTGAAGAAGGCGTCTGAGTGCAAGGGCTCATCGCTGGAAACCGTAGTTGCCGATGCGGGACTTATGATATTATATCTTACATAGGAGGATAATAAAATAGTTAGGACATCTCACATAGGGGGATTCTTGCGGTGTGCTCACATGGGGGGTATCACCAGCTCCAATCCTGATGGCTACTTGGATTGGAGGCTTGATTGCCGAGTCAAGGGCTGGTTCACATAGCCAGTGGAATTTCAAATTTGTAGGGTGTACCGACTAGCTCAGAAGGATAATAAAGAGTGAGTAAGGGTTGTCATGAAATATTTTGAAATTTTTAAGTATGCCCATGTATTTTACTTATGTATATTATTATTGTTTCTATGAAATTCTCTCATCTATTTTGTATAAAAACATGTTATTTTGAGTTGTTTCACATACAAGTACATCTATATTGACCCCCTATATTTCAGGATCATGAGACACAGTCCTGGGGTCTTGCTAAGCAGTAAATTGACTTGTCAGAAGTTTGTAGCTGGTGAGCCTCCCTTACTTCGAAAAGCCTGGCTATTAAAAATGTTATTGTTATTTTATTTTGATTTATGGTCCGTCCGGGGGCCGTTTCCTAGCTTTCAGACAAATGTCATTTCCAGTTGTTAGAGATTTCACAGATTGATGTAGGCATTGTTAGAGGTTTATGGTTTCTATTCCAAATTGTTCAATTGAATTGTGATATTGACCATGATTCTGTATTGTTTTATATTTTTGCATTTTTACTTCATATTATATGAAAGTGTGTATGATTGCCAGATAGATAACGACGCTCGAACCTTTACGGCTCAGGATGCCCGTTATGGCTAAGGATCCATCTTGGGTAGTGACATTGACAATGGACTTATAGAGGGTAAGTCTTATTGTGAAGATGACACCTTTGGGAAAGTAAGTAATGCCTTGACCCATGTTCTTGGCTACTTCTCCCATTTCAGCCTAGTAAACTATTTTGATGTGGTGATTTCTATATACCCGACTTAGTTCTTGGTCAATATGACAAGAAATGTTTTAATGAGGGTGTTGGTATCCTTCCCTATGATTGAAAGTCATTCTTGGGGATTTGCAATCTACTTGATGAACCAATATTACGCAGGGGAAATCTTAAATGAAGATGATGTTTTAAAATTCCTATGTGCTTATTGAGACATGAATCCAATGTGAGACCTCATAAGTAGTTTATTAATTACCATGGTTCCTTTAGCTTTATCCATTTTCCAAGTCTTTAAAGTGTCCAAGTAGTTCTTATCTTGTATGGTTACATGCCCTTATTTCACCATTTTTATACTTGGTTATATGTTAAGTGTGTTTCTCTTTGGATTGGTGAAGAGTTTTTCATTGGTTATCCTAAATGGTGAAGAGTTTTTCATTGGTAATCCTAACTTTTATGCCATGAGGATATTGTCTTTGATTGTTGCCCCTATGGTTTTTCGAGGTTCGAATTCAAGGTCGAATCCTTTTCTAGAATGGGAGGATGAAAGAAGCAAAATAGGCATTAAACTTTCAAGGACTATAATCCAAGACCGACATGAAGGTACTCAAGCCATGGTAATCTATTGGAGGAAAGGATATGTTTGGGTACTATTTTCAAGATCTCAATAGCTCGACATTATGTGTGGCGGATAGCTTGGAGCCGGGAGCAGAATTTATCCTATGACCTCAACAAGGAGCAAGCCCGAGGACTACAAAAACTACCATGATAGTAAAGAAGTTAGATGTATTATAATCCATATAGATACCATTTATGGAGTGTTTTAGAGTGCCTAAATCATGCAAACAGGACCAAAGGGCCTTGGAGGGGTTAAAAGAGCGAAACGGGGATAAAAAACCCCTTTTAATTGACTTACGTTGCACGTACACCCATGGTGCACCTGACCTGCTTAGGCAGGTCAAAACAATAGCATCCAAGCCCAAGGTGTGCCCCATCTGCTTAAGCAGATGCCAAAGCGGGCAGAATTTAGTTTTTTGTTAATTCGGGTCACTTTTTGGACCACTTATGTACTAGAGAGTCCAAGACGATAAATACTAGATATCTTAGGAAATTTCCTTAGTTTTTTTATGATTATTAATGATAAAAACTCTTGAGAGAGTATTTGACTGCTTGGAAAAGCTTATGTTGCCTTTTGCTTAGAAACGGTTAAGGTTGTCTAGATTCCCTTACTGTTAAGGTAAGATTATTGGTATTTTTTTGTAGTAGAATTTGTGGTTTAAGAATTTAATATACATTTTAGTTGTTAATCCTCTTATCTTATTTGTGTCTATCTATCTATTTTTATCAATCTATTCTTTATCCCTTTACCTTCCATATTTCAATTTTGTCGATTATTTAGTGTTTGTGATTGTTTCTATTTTCCGTGGTTCGATCTTGGTAAAATTGATTGGAGGATAGTATTTACCTGTATCAAAGAGCTATTGTACTATATATACTACTTCTGGGCAATAACACTCTACGCTATCTCGAAAAAGGTAGCATTGTAGACATTGCAAACGGGACCCTGGAATAATCAATAGCATGTACAGCCTCATACATGTTTCATTGTCACTGGTCTATTCAACAACATTTGTTGCTCATGATGTAAGATACTTCCAATCTACATAATAAATGGATTTATCATTGGGATGCTATATGTCGATATGCTCAACAATTCTTCTAGAAACTGTATCTTATTCTTGTACCTCTTCTCCATTTGTAGTTGTGGTTCCTGTAGTAGTAGTAAATTATTTTACTCTATTATGTGTCTGTTTATTCTTGATGTTTTCACAAAAGCTGAATTCGAATCCCTTAATTTCAACCACTGGACCCTTGACTTCTTTAGAAATACTCTCCTCTATCATTAGCCATTTTTGAAGGGTCTATAACAGCTCTTTCTCCATATCATTCAGTGTTTCTAGAAAATTAGGATTGTTCATATCTTCTTGGATAGTTTGAAATTGGATCTTTGTAAGTGAGATTTTCTCCGTAACGTTCTTGTATTCTTTGATATTGAGCTTTTTGAATTCACCTTTGAGTAACTTTAGTTTCTTCCAAACACACTTTATAGGTGGCATATGCCAATTCTTAGTCTAGCTATTACTTACAATTGGAAGAAAATCTGTGTGAACAGCAAGGTGTTTTGCAAACATGAAAGGCTTGACTCTCATCGGTATTTGTTTTTCAAAAACTAGCTATATGGAAGTATGAACACATAATAATAGCTCTTTAAGCATTAGCTACAATTTCGTTATTCGATTTACCCAGGTTGAATTCACTATTTCTCTATCATTTTTACTATGAATTATTTTATAGTTCTACGTATACTCTCTTCCTATTGCTAATCAATCCAGTGTTCACTAAAAAGTCAAAAGTAATCCCTTGCTTCAGCTTCAAATATTGGTCTTCCATTAAATCTATCTTCTGCAGTGAAAGGAGAACGATTAACTTGGGGTTTATTAGGAGAGGCTTCAGCATATAGATGATATCTTGGTGTCTGGAGGAAGCCATTGAGCAATAAATACAGAAATCCATGGGTGATTAAGATGTTGAATAATCAATAAGGGCCCATTTCCTAAGTTGACACTTTTGGGATATTTTTGCATCATGCTATATATGTAAAAGGCAATAACAATAAATAGTTTTCTTAGCCATTTTTAGTTTAAGCCTTTGGTAATTTGAAAATTCAACTCCTTTGAGAGTGTAGGACAGAATTCCTTTAGTCTAGTTTAGAGTAGGTAAAACTAGGTAAGTGATGGGTGAATTTCCATTGTAGAGTTAAAAATCTTTTGCTTGGTTTTCATATTGTATCACTCATTTGTGGATTTAAATTTTTTTCTTTTTTTTTAGATAATTAGGTTCTTTTCTCCCTTGATTGATTCGATAACTTCAATCAAAACCTTCTTTCTTCACTTCTCATCTTTTATTTCTCAACTATCTTTTAATTTTATTATTTAATTCCATATTTTTTATATCAATTTTAGATCTCCGATTAGGATCCTTATCACCCTGGTATCAAATCATAGCCTAGAGACACGAACCTACGAATTTCAATCTTAGCTCTAGAAATTTGAAAATCCCAATTTGAAAACAATCGAAAAATCAAAAGTTGTTCAATTCAAGTTTTTGTTTGAGTTTACAACAGTAGATTTGTGTTTCTCTAGTGTTTAGGGGTCTAATCAAAATTTAGAATTGATTTGGAGGTGTTCCATAATTTCCCCATTGTTGAGCTTGAAAAAACTTGAAGAAGGTGAAGTGGGATTGTCATTTGAGGCTAAATTGGAGCTTAAAAAACATCCAGGTTTGTTATCCATAGCAAGGGAAATCGTAATCTTGAGTTTAGTGGAATTTTGTGCTAAAACAAAGAAATCATGAACTTTTGAAATTCATCAATATTTATGATGTGGTGTTCTTCATAGATTGAAGAAGGTGGTAATGATTTTATTTTAGACTTTGAATTGAGGGCTAAAGATTAATGGAGTTTGTTCTTGGCATTGAAAGTTTAATGACCAGAATTTATGAATTTTTCATTTGATTTATTTTGATCATTTTTCCCTTTTTCATAGTTGCTAGATGTTGATTTTTGAAACATTTGGAACAGTTCCCGATGCGATCGGAAATAAGTTATGCAAGTTTGTGGGTTTTAGAGGTTTGAGAAAGCATATTGTTGACTTCGGTCAGCATTGGTTGGACTAATTGTCCAATGGAAAAACGGGTTGTGCCACCAGATATGGCTCTCTTTGTATGTGTATAGACGACCATCAACTTAATAAGGCCACTGTTAAGAATAAGTACCCTCTTCAAAGAATTAATGATTTATTTTATGAACTCAAAGGTGCCAAATATTTCTCAAAGATAGACCTTTGTTCAGGATATAATCAGTTGAAGGTTAGGGAGGCTAATATTACTAAACCATCTTTTCGAACCCGATATGGGTATTATGAATTCTTTGTTATGTCCTTTGGAGTGACTAATGACCCTGCATCTTTAATGGATCTAATGAATAGGGTATTCTATCAGTTTCTAGACCTATTTGTCATAGTATCATGGATGACATCTTAGTATACTCTAAGAATGAGGAAGATCATGCCAATCACCTCCGAATAATTCTTTAGACTCTCAAAGACCATAAATTATATGTAATATTTTTTAAATGTGAGTTCTGTCTTGGTACAGTTGCTTTCTTAGGGAACATAGTGTCTAGTGAGGGGATTCAGGTTGACCCCCAAAATGTTGAGGCAGTGAGAAAATGGCACAGACCCACAAATCCAACCGATATCCAGAGCTTTTTTGGTTTGGAGGGGTATTACAGAAGGTTTGTAGAAAGTTTTTCCTCTATAGTTGCTCCACTTACAAAATTGATGCAGAAAACGGTGAAATTTTTGTGGCTTGACTCTCATGAGAACATATTCGAAAAATTGACAGACAAGTTGACTACCGCAATTGTTTTGACCCTTCCCAAGGTACTGAAGGTTTAGTTGTGTACTGTGATGCGTCCAGGGTGGGACTTCGGTGTGTGCTTATGTAGCATGGTACAGTGGTGGCTTATGCATCTATGAAACTAAAGGTGCACCAAAAGAATTATCCCACCAATTACTTAGAGTTAGCGGTTGTGGTATTTGCACTTAAGATCTGGTGGTATTATATGTATGGGGTACAAGTTGCCATTTTCACTTATCACAAAAGTTTGCAGTTTGTTTTCATGTAGAAAGATTTGAATCTCGGGCAGAGGCAATGGTTGGAACTATTGAAGAACTATGACTTGAGCCTGCACTATCATCCAGGCAAGGCAAATGTGGTGGTTGATGCCGTAGTAGGTTATCAATGGGCAGTCTTTCTCAAGTGAAGGATGGAAAAAGGGAGATAGACCAGTTTACAAATTTATAAGTTTTACTCCTACATTAAAAAGATGGAGGTGTAATTATTCATGAGAGAGCTAAATCCTCCTTGTGTGCTAAGCTTGAAGAAAAGAAGGTCGAGGATCTTAGCCTGATGCAGATTAAGAAGGATATTGGTCAGTAGAAGGATCTTTGGGAGAGAATTCTTGACGAAGCTCACACATCGAGGTATGTTGTTCGCCCAGGCTCTAAAAATATGTACCATGATCTTTAAATGATTTATTGGTGGATTGATATGAAAAGAGATGTTTCTAAATTAGTGTCCAAGTGTTGAATTTCCAACAAGTTAAAGTGGAACATTTAAGGCTAGATGGTACTTCTCAGGAGATAGAATTTCCTGTGTGAAATGGGAGATTATCAACATGGACTTCATTATAGGACTTCCGCGGGCCCGAAATCAATATGACTTTATCTGTGTGATTGTTTACAGGATGACGAAGTTTGCCCAATTTCTTCCAATGCGCATAAATTATTCGTGGGTTGAGTATGCTAACTTGTACAATTGTGAGATAGTCTGTTTGCATGGTGCACTAGTATCCATTATATCTGACCGAGGTACATAGTTTTCTTCTCTGTTTTGGCAATCTATTCAAAGGGATTTAAGAACCCAAGTGAACTTGAGTACTGCTTTCCACCCTCAAAATGATGGGCAAGCTGAAAGCACTAATCAGACCCCTAAAGATATATTGAGGTCTTGCATAATTGATTTTAAGGGTAGTTGGGTGTACAACTTGCCGTTAATATAATTTTCCTACAATAATAGACAGTATACAGATGGATCCCTTTGAAGAACTTTATGGAAGAAGATACAGTTCACCAATCGGGTGGTATGAAGTAGGTGAAACTCGCTTGTATGGGCCTAACCTTATTCACCAGGTGATGGAGAAGTTGAAGATCATTAGGGATAGTCTTAAGAATGCTCAGAGTCACCTGAAGACTTATGCTGATGTTAGAAGGAGAGAGTTAGAATTTGAGGTTAATGATTGGGTATTCCTAAAGGTCTCTCCTATGAAGGGAGTCACGTGTTTTACAAAAAAAGGAAAGCTTAGTCCTCACTATATAGGACCATATCAGATTGTGAGAGGGATAGGAGGGGTATCTTATGAACTAGAATTGCCCACAAGTATGGCTTTGGAACATCCGACATTTTATGTTTCAAAGTTGAAGAAGTGTGATAGGGATCACTCTCTTGTTTTGGCGGTGGAGGAGATTAATTTAAAAAACCTCACATTCAAATGAAGAAGATGCCATTTCTATTTTTGATTGTTAGGTTCGAAAGTTGAGAAGTAATGAGATAGCTTCAGTGAAAGTGTTATGGAGGAATAAAAAAACTGAGGAAGCAACATGAGAGTTAGAGAGTGACATGCGTACTGGATATCCTACCCTTTTTGAAACTGTGGACGGAGGTATAGAAGGTACATATCTTATTTTTCAAATTCCTTTCCACTTAGTGTTAAAATCAGGCTTGGTATATTCCAAGTCATTATTCGGGGACGAATGATCCCAAAGGAGGGATGATGTAACACCCCATAAATTTTGTACTACAACCATCGTTCTTATGAGTATAAGCTCCAATCCAAATGATTTCCCGCATGAATATAATTTTTACGATCATTATCCTAATGCGTGATGTGTTTTTGAGGTGAACTAGGTTTATAGGAACCACTTAGAGTAAAATGAAATAAGAACCATTTATTCGGCAAATTCTTGGTGTTAGATTATGTAAGGGTCATCTTTGAATGATAATAACTTTTTGTTTATGTGGAATTTGTCAAATTACGACCCACCAAATTGTAGATAATCGAAGTAGCTTTCTAACGATACCAATTTCGCCTCAATCCAATACCCGGGTGAAAAGTTATGACCTTGCAAAGTGGAGTACGTTACCTAGCAATTTCTTAAGGATAATGGAATTGTTGTCCCATGGGAAATACATCGCCCAACCTATTTTAGGTGATGGGCAATGCGACTCCCAACCTATTTTAGGCGATGGGCAATGTACGACACAACCTAGCTCAGGCTATAGGCAATGCGTCGCATGTCCTATGGCCCAAGGGCATAAAAACTAAGTTTTAAGTCATTTTAAGGGCAACCATGTTTTTTTACATTCCAAAATTGTCCCTAAACATCCTTAAATGGAATTAGGGTCACTAATAATCTTTTGACTCTCTTATATTCCTAATTCATCTTTCAAGAACATAATAGAAGAAAAACAACTTTGGGATAAGCATTCAAGCTCAAGGGATCAATTCTTCGTGAATTCTTCATTGATTAAGGTACATAGGGCATTCATAACTTCATGGGCAAGGCTAAATCTTTATTTTATGTTTTGAATGTAGAAGAATCACGTTTTCATGAAAAGTTTGAATTACAATGAAAAGTAAGTATTTCAAATCCTTCATATGATGTATGATTTTTGTCTTGAGGCCTTATGTTAAATCGAACTTTACTCGTGTATATGTATAAATGTGTTTACAGTTTTGAAGTATGAATTGAGAGCATGAAGAACGAATTTACTCTCACATTATCTTACCTTTTGAATTACAAGTTTAGAGTTATTCGATTTCATGATTGTTTGAGTAATTGACCATCACTTTTTGAAATGTTGAAAAGAAAGAATCTTTGCGTTCTTTGGCGTATGTTTTGAAAAATGAATCCTCTTATACCATTTGAATGATTCGGTGGTCCAAACACATTGTTTTGAATGAAATGATTGTAACATGATACTATATGTCTTAGGAATATGACTTGCAAGTCTTGGTATGACGATACAAAAATCAGACAATGCCATAAAAGATTTAGAACAGAATAGAAGTTAGAGTTCAATAAGATTTTCAGAATTTGAGTTTCAAAAGATGTATGTTTATAAAAGGTTAAAAATGGTCTTATGAGATTTTTGGTGGTTACCCGAATATGGAACGAGTTGAAAAAACTCATTGCCCGAAATTGTATTTGTCCGATAAGGGTTATTATGTCCCTCAGAGGGAGTATACGCTGGCCCAGTGCCCCGTGGTGTATCAGAATAAGACACTCGAACCCTTGCGGCAAACTTTGGTTGAGGGCTTACCAGCTGATTCAATGGAAGATTTCATATAGCCCATGGAATATCAAACTTGTAGGGTGTACCACTTAGCTCAGAACTGAGATAAAGATGATGAGTTGATTTTCAGAACTATTTTTTAAAGACTAGTTATTATGCCCAGTGATTTTCAAATGGTTTATGATGACATACTTTTGATGAAATGCTCTTACTTACTTTATATATTAGTATTTTATTTTTGGATGGTTCTGCATACCAGTACATTCATATTGATCCCTATATTTTAGGATCTGAGGCACAGTCCCAGGGTCCAGCTAAGCAGAAGATTGGTGATTCCTATATTTGCAGTTGGTGAGCCTTCTCTATTCCGGAAGGCTGGGTTATACAACATTGTTATTTGTTTGATTCATGGTCAGACTGGGGGCTTTGTCCCAGCTTTGTTTTTAGGCACATGTTTAATTTTGTTATGTTAGAGATTACACAGATGGATGTTATAGGTTTGAACATTAATGATTTCCTTTCAAATGGTTTAGTTGAATTATGACATGGACCATATTTCCATATGATTAAATTTTTGCTTTTCTTTATATTGTATGAACGTGTGTATGATTGCCAGTTAGAAGAAGGGCACTCGGGCCTTCATGGTTCTAAATTCTCGTTGTGGCCAGGGTCTCAGCTCGGGTCGTGACAAATATAGAGAGATAATAAGATATATGTATTTTTCCAGCAACCTAATTTGTCAAAAGATCACAAAATAGACAAGGATCGCGTATGAACTCTGATGAGTTTACCAACTGAAATCATATTGAATGTAAATTTTTGGATACTTAATATAAATGATAGGTTAATAATTGTTTTATATCCAACACTGTTACAAGTTCATCCATCAGCCATAGTAACAAGTAATGGTTTTATGTGTGACTAGAAGTCAGAAAAAATATTAGGGTTACCTATCATGTGATTTGTCGTGCCAAAATCAATCACCATCTATTTGAAGGGGTGATAAGACATAATTTCCCTGACTCAGCAAAAGTAGTAACCAATTTAGATCTAATGTGTTTCCCCATTTTCATGCCTTTTCTACTCAAATAGGGACTAAATTTAACACTATTGTGGCATATCAAGGAGTGATGATGCTAAAGAATATATGTAAGAATAATTTCAATTTTTATATGAGGCAACATGGAATTTTCCACCTATTATTCTGGGTTGATACGCCGTCTCAGAAAGGAGTTGCTGAGATAAAAAGTAGGGATTTACTTAAGATAATTTGGGAACGATTGGTCCAATCAATGTTTCCTACAGATGTGGGATGATGTAGTCTCTAAGACATATTTTTTGAGTAATTGCATGCCATCTACTGTGCGTTGAGGTAATGTACCTTATAACATTTTTTTCCTAAATAAGTCTCTATTTTTGGCAATACCTAAAGTGTTTGGAAGCATTTGTTATGTTCATGATGTTTAACCATCCGTTAACAAATTGGATCCGAAGACCTTGAAGTGTGTTTTCTTGTGATATTCTCGTCTTTAGAAGGATATATTTGTTACTCTCCTGAACCTAGAAAATATCTGGTATCAGTTGATGTTGCCTTTTCAAAACCTAAACCATTCTTCTATTCACATCCTATTTGTATGAGTCATGGGGGAGGAAGATGAGTGGTCAGTGTATCAGGTTACCAAAGTCATGCCATAATTGGTAGAGATAAAGCATGTAAACTATACAAGTTTCGAATAATATTAATTAGTTGATTAAATATATATTAAATTAAAGTTCAAAGTAAAGGCTCCGGTGTAAAGAGAAGAACACACTGTATAAGAAGTAACCAGGTTAATTTTTTTTCAAAAACACACCTGAGCCCTGGGCCCACCCCAGAACCATTGGTTATAGAACATCGATTTGGTTCAAAAGTGGCCCGTTCACGCATTTTCACCCATTTGACCAACCAAACTGCCCAGCCAATCCTGCCATCCCATACTAGATGATGTTGTTTCATCTATATTGTTTTGTTGTTTAATTGATCACCTATAGGCTATTGTGCCTTCAACACTATTTCTATCTGCTCCAACAAGGCCGATGGTTGTTCAGTTTTACTCTAGGAGGCGGGAGACTCATGATACAAGTTCTATGCAAGTTCCCTCATCATCAGATACTTTTCTAAGTGATCCTCCCGAAAATCTTGATATTTTTATTTCTCTTCGCAAATGTACACACTCTTGTAAATTCATATATTCCATTGGTAAGTTCATTTCCTGTGATCACTTATCTACGACATCTAGACTATTATGGGGGCTTTGATTCATTCAAAATAGTCTGAAGCAATGCTTGGGTCTATACATACCTCAAAGGAAAACCAGACTTGGAATTTGGCAATTTTCCTTGTGGAAAGAAAGTAGTGGGATGAAAATAGAATTTCATGGTCAAAGTCAATCCTATTGGATCTGTGACTAGACTTGAGGACAAAATTTTTGCTAAAGGATATGCTTATACTTATGGAGTTGATTCTTAAAACACCCTATCCCTGATTTCCAAACTCACTTCTGTCCACTTGTTCATTTCCTTGATTGCTTTAAAATTGGCCTTTCCATCGGTTGGATATTAAGAAGGCATTTCTTCATAGTGATCTCCAAGAGGAGTTCTATATAGAGTAGACAATAGTTTTTGTTTCTCAGGAGGAGTATGGAAAGGTCTGTCATTTGAAAAATTTCCTGTATGGCATGAAATAGAGTCCTCGAGCTTGGTTTGGAAAATTTAGTTTTGCATATTAGTAGTTTGAACTTCAAAATAGAAAATGCGATCATTCAATCTTCTGTAGGAAATCTGCAACTAGAATTATTCTCCTTATTGTATATGTCGATGACATATTTATTACAGGGTGTGATTATGCGAGTATCTCTTCTCTCAAATCTCTCTTACGTACGAAGTTTCAAACAAAACACGAAACAATTGAAATATTTCTTGGGTGTAGAAGTATCTAGAAGCAAGAAGGTTGTACTTCTCTTTATTTTTATTTTATTTATTATTTATTATTTTTGTTTATTTATTTTGTTTTTTTTATCTCATAGAAAGAATATTCTTTACCTACTGGCAAAAACTTAAAAGTTCTGTCAAATCTTGTAGTACTCCAATGCCTCCTATTGTGCATCTTATGTATGATGATAACAAACAATTTGAAGATCCAAAGCAATATATAAGGTTAGTTGGGAAATTTATCTATACTATTGTTACTAGCTATTGACTTGGTTGTAAGTGTGGTTAGTCAGTTCATGTTTGCACCTACAGTTAGACGTTGGGAAGCTCTAGAACAAATTATATGTTATTTAAAATGACCCACTAGATTTGGTATATTTTATAGGAATAATGGACATTCTCAAATTGAGTGTTTCGAAGATGTATATCTGTCTGGATTGAAGATTTATTGAAATACTATTACTGGTTATTTCTTTTATTAGTGGAAATTATGTATCACGGAGAAGTAATGATACAAGTCAAATGGCCGTCTTAGCTTTTGATGACATCTTTGGAGGCCAACACCTAAAGGCTCAAGATTTGGTCACGCCGAGAGCACAAGGTTATGCAAGGAATGCCCGTTTTGAGCATGACTTAAAGCAATCCCGCGCGTGAAAGGTTGCTTGGATTATTACATTGTTGTTAATCCGAGAACCACAAGCCTTGAAGTGTAAACCATCCTTGATTTTAAGAGCATTGAATAGGCGCCATTCATTCAAGTCCAACACACCTTGGACTCCCCTTCATGATCAAATGGTATCTAAAAGAGCACGAAACAGTCCGTAATCATACAAACAGTCCATACGCACAAGACACTAAACGAAAACAACAAACACAAACTAAAACGATAAAGAAGATAGGTAACTTAACACAAGGAGAACTCATAATTCAGAAACTATAGATTATATTATACTATAAAATCTCCACAAAACAAGCTTACAAGAACCAAGTTCTTACGGGAACACAAGATGAACTCGGTTCACTCAAGCACTCTTGTTTCTAGCCGATTCACAACACAAGTGGAAACTTTTACTTGTGAAGCTCAAATATTTGGTGATATACTCTGTTCTTGAGAGGAAATATGATGTTCAAATGTTACAAGTGTTTTCAAGAAATGACTAACTAAGGAACAAATCTAAAGAAACACCTTAAATAGTCTTTACAAAAAGGATGGCAAAAGGACCCCTTTGCCCTTAATGAAGAGGTGGCGGGTGTGGAGTGTTTGGGGAAGCCTTGGGCTGTATTTTTATCTCCTAAGGTAATCCCCCACATGTCACGATGTACACTCCCTTGGGAGATTTCTCAACAAGCTGAACCGCGTCCATTTTCATAAACGCGCCTTGTAGTCTTTGTAGTTCCCGAGCTTGGACAACGCTTTGATAAAGGCTTCAAAAGGTCTTCAATTCACTTTGGAAATCCTAAACTTGGACCTTCAACAAAAACTTGTAATCCTTGTGCTCCTCATGCTTGTATCATCCTCTCCATCTTGAAAGGAATTTGTCCTCAAATTCGCACCTTGCAAAACCCAAGAGAGGGAAAAGAAACACACAATCCTCATGATAGGAGGGTTAGAATTAGTACCACAAAGTATATAGATATTCCCAGGTGGTACACTTTTGGAATACAACCAACAATCCTTTGTTAAGTTCTTGAAACATATACCATAAGAATCACAACAGACATGTCTAAGATAAACATCAAGAAAAGAGGAGTGCAATCCGAAACGATCGCATATGTCATCAAGCCAATGTTGTTAATATTTGGAATATACCCACGGGTCCTTTGCGTGTGACATGAAAAGCTTAGCATGAATAGCACAAAGGAAGTGTCTCTGAAAAATATCAATAGATAAGGAAACAACAATGATCTTAATGGCTTTACTATACCCAAAATGTAAGACTACCTTTATCTTAGGACCCATAAGATACATTTGTTTCATTACCTCTACAAAGGATATCATCAAATATAGTGCCACTATTGATCTTAAGATCCACCTCAACCACATATCACCATCACGAAAACAAGGAAACCATCCACCAAACTTCCTACCACTACACAATACAAATTCAAAATTAACATGGTTATCATCATAGGTTAAGAGGTAGTATAGAAAGGAATCAAGTGTGAAGTCATCTTGCCGAGGGGGTACACTTTTAAAATACAACAAGAAATCCTTTATATTTAACATGAAACATGTAGTTTGAACATTACAAAGGGTAGGTATAAGAATCATGAAGGAAAGATAAGCGTAAGCCGAGGCAACCTCTATCCGAACCCACTAATGTTCCAAGATCAAAGGGATGGTGAAACCAAGGGTATAATCTAATATTAACCAATCCTTTTACTTGGCTATCATCCAAGACTAAAGAGTTGTGGCCTATAAGTCTTCTCTGAAGAACAATCACACCTTTATTCAAAAGTTTTCCAAGTATATGATTGCTATCATCCAAGACTAAAGAGTTGTGGCCTATAAGTCTTCTCTGAAGAACAATCACACCTTTATTCAAAAGTTTTCCAAGTATATGATTACCGTGAGCAAAAATAGTAGCACGTTTTGCATCACACAAGCTCAAAGAAATATGTCCAATATCATTGTCAATATTACAAGAATGAACACTAAGTTGAGGATTTTGAATCACATCACTCACATGATCAAGTAGTGAACTATCCTTAAGAGAAAATTGATCAACATATGCAACAAGAGAACTACCAAGGAAAGATTTTTGTTTTTCTACACTATGTAAACCCGAAGCTACTTCACATTGGCTACTACTATCCTTATCACAACATTTCAAGCCTAAGGAAGTGTAGATTGTAGCACTGATACCTCGGTTTATGGCATGGAATTCCACTTGTTTTGTGCTCTCGACCAAGGGTGTCACTAGCTCATTTCTTATGTTATCGTGTGAAACCCCTTTTTGATACTTCTTTGATAGCATATGAACTTGAACCTAAAAATAAGAAGGATGAATTCTAGGCAAAGTGCTAGCATTTTTGTTAGTGAATATGAAAGATCCTTTGTGGGGAAATCCTACAAGCACATTTTGAAATCCCATAAGCACATTTTTTTCCCTTTCCTACTTCACTACCAGCAATTTCCCTTTTCCCTTCCCTCTTTTCTTCATATTCTTCTTGTATCTCACCACTAAGTTTCTCACCATCTTGAGGCATGGCCTCATTCTCCTTAGATCCTAACTCTCCCTCTTTTTCTACTTAGATGGGGTATTTTCGGGTTAGTGTAGCGTGGGAAGGAATCATTGGATTTAGTAGAGTGTAGGGTCTTTGAATTAAAGGAGTTTGGAGTGAAGGATTCGGGTTTAGGGATGGAATTCGGGTTCCAAGTCCTCCTTATGGAACGTGGTGGAGTGAGGAATAGCTAGATCCATGTTGTTCTCGATTTTGGGAGTAAAGATTGACTTGGAATATAGAACTTGGTGGATACAATATTTGGTGCAAGGTCTCGGGAGTATTAGTAGGTGAGGTGTTTTGAGGGGTATGAGGTAGAGAACTCCTTTTGCTTTCCACCCTCTCCAATCTCTCACTCGTTGAGGCCACATCCGAACCCAACTTCTCAACATTTGCCTTCATCCTAGCCACGCCTCGAGACAAAGTTTCAAGACTAGCTAAGAGGACATTCATAAAATTATTGTCCAAGGTTGGAGCATTGGAATTTTTGGGTTCCATTTGCAATTGTACCTACAAAACAAGAAAACGTTAGTTCAAAATATGTTCACACATTCTTCACACTCCGCTTCCCGACTTGGTTATTAAAGTGTTGTAAGTCGTCTATCAACTTGTGAGAACTTGGGAATGAGTCTACTCTTGAGTTATAATGGATTTTGGTTTTGAAAACTCAATGATGTTTCGTACGTACTTAAACCAAGAACAACTACGGCACCACAAAGAACGTTGACACGAAGACGTACTCGAAAACTAGTTTGCAACTGAGTAGGTTGTTATTTAGTTGGCAAATAGTGTAGGAGTCAATAGAAAGAAAACTAATAGAGACAACGAAATAAACTTGGAAGGTCCTATGACTTGAGTTTTGTTGTTGATGTGGCCCACAATTTTTATTTTGGCCGTTTGGTATTGTTTTTTTGTTGAAGTTTGATGTTGTCCAACTTAAATGATTCACTTTTGTTTGTTTGGTGAGGCTTTTTCGATTTTTGGAGTGAAAGACAAGGCCTTGGACTCTTTTTTTCAAAGGAAAAAAGATTTCAATAAACTTTTCACCAACTTGCACCAAAATGGCAAACACCTTTTTGGTTTGGCTTTGTCCTTTTCCTCTTTTGGCCCTTCTTGAAAAAGGTTTTGACACTCTTTTGGTAAGGGAGATTTTGGGAGGTATTTTGCTGATTTTCCTCTTTTGTGTTGTCTTGAAACTATTTCCAAGACAAACAAAAGACCTAACCTCTCATTTCACCTTTTCAAATCAAACACCCTTTTTGTTAAACATTCACTCAAAGAACATTATGAACAACACTATGAACACTTATGAACAACAACAATATTCAACTCAACCAACCCTTCAAAAAAACTAAACAAAAGCTCAAATCTTGGACCTTAGACTCAAGTGTGCAAGGTAAACAAAAATCTAACACGCGAATCTACTATGACAAGAAAAATAACACCTAAATCTAAACACTAATTCGGCCAAACAATAACAACACTTTGGCCAAGACACCAAACCCATAGAATAACTTCTTTTTGTGAGATTTTTGACCTTGGACACCTCTTCTAATGTTAGGAAAAAAATATCTAACACTATAACACACAAAACACACAAAAATCACAAGAAAACTAGGCTTCAAATTACGGCCTAAACACAAAAACGGGACAGCTTCACTATTTTCGAGTTTTTCAGCTTTTTAGCACTTTTTTTTTGTTGATTTTTCGAGTGAAAAAGACCAAGATTGATCTCTTGGAAAAGAAATCAATGATGGATATGATACCAAATGATACCAAATGGTATCTAAAAGAGAACTAAACAGTCCACAATAACACAAAACAGTCCATACACACAAGACACTAAACGGAAACAACAAACACAAACTTAAACGATAAAGAAGATAGGTAACTTGACACAAGGAGAACTCATAATGAAGAAACTAGAGAGTATATAAAGAATCAAGTTCTTATGGTAATACAAGAGGAACTCGGTTCACTCAAGCACTCTTGTTTCTAGCCGATTCACAACACAAGTGGAACCTTTCACTTGTGAAGCTCAAATGTTTGGTGGTATACTCTCTTCTTGAGAGGAAATATGATGTTCAAATGTTACAAGTATTTTCAAGAAATGACTAAGGAATAAATCTAAAGAAACACCTTAAATAGTCTTTACAAAAAGGATGACAAAAGGACCCCTTTGCCATTAATGAAGGGGTGGCGGGTGTGGAGTGTTTTGGGCAGACTTGGTCTGTATTTTGAGCCCCTAAGGTCAGCCCCCACATGTCAAGACGTATACTCCCTTGGGAGAGTTTGAAACAAGCTTAACCGCATCCATTTTCATAAATGCGCCTTGTAGTCTTTGAAGTTCCCGAGGTTGGACAAGGCTATGAAAAAGGCTTCAAAAGGTCTTCAATTCACTTTGCAAATTCGAAACTTGGACCTTTAACAAAAACTTGTAATCCTTGTGCTCCTCATGCTTGTATCACTTAATTAAGGGTATTTTGGACATTGCACATGGTGTATTTATACACCATGGCAGCCCCTCTCATTAAGGGAAAAGTGATCTTTTTGTCTTCTTTTGTAATATACTATAAGTAGGACTTTTTAGGTCTTCTCTCATTAGTTGTTTAATGATAAAAATATGATACATTAAAAATCCTCTATCTTGAGAGTAGACCACCTTAGTATAGTTCTTAGTTATGGATTGGATTATCCATTGTAGTTCAGCGCTTGGAAAAGACAATATTGTTCGTTGCTTGGAAACCGTGGTTCTTGAGGTGAGTTGATTCCCTTGGAGGTCACCGTAAGGACTTTGTGCTTGTTAATGTGTTTTGTAGATGTTTTAGAGATTAATATACTCTTTAGTTGCTACATTACGTGTTCTCCTTGTGTCAAGTTAACTATCTTCTTTATCGCTTTAAGTTTGTGTTTGTTTCTTGTACCGTTTGTGTCTTGTTGTTGCGGGTGAATGTGGGTTGTTATTATTTGTCTGTGGACTATTTTCTGCTTGTAGATACCGTGTGGTATCATTTGGTATCATAGAATGGATTGATCTTATTCCCACAACATCAATCTTGGGTTCATAAACATGAAAATAAAAAAAAAGTGTTAGAAAGCTAAAAAATTATAAAGAGGCAAATCTGTCCATTTTTTGTGTTCTTGGCCGAAATTGTATTCTTCTTGTTGTTCTTGTTTTGGACGAGATTTGTGTCTAGATATAGGTGTGTTTTTATTTTTATAGTTTTTTGTAAGTGTTATTTTTGTCTTCACTAACACCCTTTAGTCTAGATCCAAGTTGATCTTGAACATTGTTGTTGGTATTGTTGTTGCGGTTTCAAGAACTTGAACATTGTTGGTGTTGTTGTGTGGACCGAAACTTGAAGGTGTGGTTTGAGATCGTGTTGTTGGTACATTGTTGTGTTTTTTAAACTTGAAAAAGGTGATTTTTATTTTTGGAGGTTCAACGTGAGGCTAGGTTTTCAAACTTCTATTGAAAGTTCTTGTTGTTCTAGACTATCTTCATGTCTAGTTGCAAAAAAGCTCTTCAATAGTATTGTTTGATCCAAAATCCAAGTAGAAATAAGTGAGGCCTTTGTTATTCTTGAAAACTAATCCCAAAGACCTACCAAAAGGGAAGGGGGTCAAAAATATCTGCAAAAAACTTGGTAACAAAAGAGGGAAAGAACACTTTTCTAAGTGTCCAAAAGAGGAAAGGGCCACCAACCCTTCAAAAAGGTGTCTTTCCCAAAAGGTGTAAGACAAGTCAAACCATTTTGAATGTGAAAAAGGGCTCCAATCTTGATATTTTTCTTTTACAAGGCCGAAATACACTTCAAGAATTGAAAATTGAACAAAAATTTCAAAGTTGGAAAAATAAGAGCCTTTCAAAAACTGCAACCAATCCTAGACCACCACATCACCAATTTTTGTACAATACCGAAACTTAGGACTCAAAATCTTGGATTCTTAGTTTCTTTTTGTTGATTCTTATTTTAATTTTTTTTATTCTTATACTAATTTTCAATAAGTAAATACCTACCAAGTTGTAAATTAGTTTTTGAATACTTTTTTTCGTGTCTTCGTTATTTGTGTGCTTTTCTCGTTTGTAACTCTTAGTAACTTCTTTGTTTCAAGTTCATAAGTGAATTTTGTTTTGTGTCTCGAGTCTATCAAAACAAGAATCCATTCTAGCCACCAAGTAGGATTGACATCTTATTGCCTACCGGATTATAAGCAACTTTCAATAGTTGTCGCTCTAATTGTGAGAATCACAAAGGTGAGTGTATACGAGTGTTGGTGAGGAGCTTTTACTACTAATATTGTTTGTTTTATTTTGTCTGTTGTTGTCTTTTTTTTTTGGTTAGGTACCATGGCTGCCCATAATTTCAAGGCCACGTGTGATCGCATCAATGATGATCTTGAAGATATGCAATGGGACATTAAAATTATACGACAATTGTTACCCAAACTCTTCCCTCAAAATCTAATTTTCCAAACAACTTGCGATGAGAGCTTCCTGAAGGAACTTTTTGCCCAAGATTGTGATGGACTCTTACACCAAGGTAAATACGAATATACTCATGAACGTCAAGGTAAAATAGCTAAATCTTACACTTTGGTACATGTGAATGATGGTCATGTGGCTAATAAGCCATTAAGTGTGAGTAATATCCTACCTACATGTGAGTATATTGATTCTTTGCCACTTGTGGATGATGTACATGTTGTGCTAGTGGATACACTAGTTGATCCTATAGATGACCGACTTGATTCTTCTTGTAAGATTGACTTGTGTCCACCTAGTGTTGAAGCTATTGCGTTGAATGAAAGTACATCGTCGTGAAAAAATTGTGTTGACCAAATTATTTGTGAAACTTTTTGACCATTTGAGTATGTGTGTGATGTTATTAATAGAGATCAAGTGAGATAAATACTTGAAAATATTGATCAAAAAAATTGGAGTGAACTCAAGAGCCATTCTTGGGAAATCTTATGCTTGAAACCTCTTTTAAACTTGATATTGATCTTTTAGAGAGTGAGGAATTTGCTAGTTCCAAATCTACCCGTGAGATAGATCATGCTCTCTTTAGGTATAATGTCTTGTATGAATATGATATACACACTCCTAAGGAACCTAGTAGAGAAAATAATTGTATAGATTGCCTTGAAGTCTATAGCCAATATGCTAATCCACTATGGTGTGACAACATTCCTCCTAAAGATGGAAATCTCTTTTTGAAAGATGAGAGTACTCTTAAGGGTAAGGAGTGTGTAGTCCTTCTTGAAAACTAGAGGGAAAAGGTGTCATTGACTCCTTGGGGTAATGTTTCTAAATTTGCATCCTTGCCTGACATACTTTTGCATACATTGCATGAATACCAACTTGAGGATGCCACATTGCCTATTTTCTTGAAGAAAAGAATGTGTATGTGCTTAAATGCTTTATCTTCACCCGTGTATACCTTTACACTTAGTTTATTCCTATACTACCTCTTTGCCTATGATGACATCCATGCTAGTTTAGCATTTGTATTATGTAGAGGTAGGAAACTTGTTGGTTGCTTCACTTGTTCTAATGACTATGCCATGTGTGTTTTGTGGAATTTAATAAAAAGAGTGGCACCACATTTGATGAGGTCACTTGAAGGGGCAATGGAACAATTGTTCTTTATGGTCCCTAAGTTACGGGTAGCCTTACCTTTGGGACTTTGGCATACTATTGAGTCATTTGTAGTTTCTTTATCTATTGATACTGGTCATAACCATGCCCTTTGTGTTGTTTTTTCTAAGCTTTCCATGACTAGCACAACGGATTCATGGTTATATTTCAAGTATGTTCCCGGCATGTTGATGTTTATTATTGTGCTAACTCTAACTGTAACGCCCCGAGTATGATACCCAGAATGTTACACGGTGCTCATGACCCCGAAGGACCACAAGCTAACCCATGACTGATATCTATACCTGTATACTATATAAAAGACTGTATAATGTGGAAACATGAATTGAAAGTCCATAAGGTTCACATAACTGACATAAAACATAACATCTGAATGAGGTATGAAAAACCCAAAACACGGAAATAACTGTCTGGACATAATAGTCTAGAAAGCCTCTAATTGAATGAACTATCTGAGTAAGGAGTTGATGGGACATGTCCCCAACTAACTCCAACTAATAACTAATCAATGAGATAGTATAAAAATAATCATGTCCTCAAAAGATAAGGACTCACTTCTAACTCTGACTGCTGATACTGGAATCTACTGCTGCTCTGGAGCTCGTGATTCTGAACCTATGGTATAAGACACTATAACGTGAATGCGTCAGTACTTTAAATGTACTAGTAGGCATGTGTGGTAGGCTAAATGCACGGGGTTTGTATAAATGAACAATAATAACCGAATGACTATCATGAGTGTAAGAGTACATGCATAAGACATAATAACTGACACAAATACCGTGATAACGTGATTACTGATAACTGAATACTGATAACATGACATACTGACAACTGATATGAATGATACTATAAGTGACTGTAGCTGACAGTCCTAAATCTGATAGAACTATTTGAGTTCCATACTGATCTGGGTTGACTGTATCTGACAGTCCTGAAATCTGAAGAACTATCTGAGTTCTTTTATTGAGACTGATACAAAAACTATGGGAAGTAGTTATCTAACAAACATGCCCTTAATACACCATCATGGATAAGTTGGGGTCCAATATGTAACCCCAATTGGAAGGGTGTCAATGCCGCGCCAATAGTAAGAACAATCTTTGAGTAACCCTTATATAACAGGTAACTCTAGTGAGAATGGTGGGAACCCTTATATAACAGGTTAAGCCACCTCATCTACCCTCATATATCAGGCTATGATGTCTCAACATATGCTGGATGCATAGTTCTGGAACACAAGGATGGCTTCTAAGAATCACACCCTCATATAACAGGTCCCATCCATGAGTTCACTCGGTGCTAACTCCTACTCCCATCTAATTAGACTCTGAGCATGATTAACTGAACTGAACTGAACATGGACTGAGTTACCAAATTCCATTGACTAGCGGAATAATAATGATATATGAAAACTGACTGAGTTCATGAGATCATGGAGATTTCCTGACTCATAAGACTTTCTGAAGTCTAAGGACTCATAGCTTGACTGAGAGTATCATAAAAAACATTACATGTCTCTAGGAGCACAACTAATATTTTGGGTACAAGTACCCCTAGGTCTTGATAGAAGAAAACTGATGAAGCATGACTTTATCGAGTACAAGACCCACATCAACAATACATAATTTTATAAGTGTTGGATTTCATGAAGTACAGGGTTATCATACTTTCTAACATGGACGAAAATGCTGATAATCTTATCATAATCTCATGTTCTAATATCATGGGCATTCTGACAACATACACATTTCACAATGATATCATGGAAACTATTTAAACATAGGGGGATAACAAGCATGTCACATTTAGTTTATGTATTGATCTATAAAGCATGATTTCTACTCTTTCAAGCAGTTTATCAACTACCTTGCATGCACAACTTAGGGAATAAGTGAATTCATCAAATTACACATCACAAACAAATAAATTCATGGATTTTATATTGCATGTTAACATAATATCATTATAAACACATAAAGATTCCAACTTTGAAATCAATCAACGTCAAAAACATGATTACAATTAACCCACAACATAAATACCATGATATATAGATAAAACAATGTTCTTGAGCTTCATGGATGGAAGGAATCCAGGAATGATCGCAACACATACCTTAGTTCGTGATTTTGTGAAGATTGACGGTGAAACTTTCTTGAAATTAAATCTTCTATGAAAACCCTAGGTTGTTCTTTAGTGGTTTTTGAGAGAAACTAGTGTATTTTGGGTGAAAAGTGATTGATTCACGTGTTAAAGAGATTAAATAGGGGTGGAAAGTAGACCCTTTTAACCCTGGAAGTGTCATTTTATTTCAATAAAATTTCCCAAATTAAACTCTTGGCGCGATGCGACGCTATCGTGTCGTGTCACTGGATTTTGAAAATTGGGAAATTTCGGGATGGTACGACACGGAGCCATCACGTTGCCCCTTATTTTTTGACCTGGAACTTTGGCACAACATGGAGGAAATATTTCTTAGACACTGGAAAAGGACAATTTCCATTTTAACTTGTGGTACGGCGCGCCACTGACCAATTGGCGCTGTTTTACGAAGGAAACTTGAAATAATCATAACTTTTGACCCGGTTATTGGATTTAGGAGAATCTTATATAGATGGAAAGATAATTTAATTTCCCATATGAAAAAGAGTAAATATCTTGAAAATTTCTCATGGAATAATTATCATTCAATTAAGAAGCTAAGACTAGGCGTTCTTGGGATGAAACTAGATAGGAAAAATTCGGGGTATTACAATATCCCCCACTTGAGAACATTTATCCTCGAATAAGACAGAGAGAGGGGACAAACGTAGATAACATATATACTGAACATAAATAACTAGAACATGTTCTCTGATTCATGAATGCATGATTGAGTGTTCTGAGGAACTAAGTTATTCTCACAATAAGAATGCATGTCTGATGCATAATTATATAACTGAGCTGATACATGAATGCATGACTGAATTTGCTATGGTGCTTGATACCAAGTTTGTGATGAACACTGAACATGAAAATGAGTAAGCTTAAGGATAACTGTTACCTTGAGCTTGATCTGAGTTGGCGGAGAAGAGGTAAGGATACTTGGTACGCATGTCTTCTTGTTCTTCCCAAGTAGCTCCCTCGACGGTCTGATTTTACCAAAGAACTTTGACTAGAGGGACTTCTTTGCTCCTCAATCTACGAGTTTGATAGTCTAAGATTTTAACTGGGATCTCTTTGTAAGAGAGGCTATTCTGAACATCTATGCTCTGAATAGGGACTATAACTACTGGGTCACCTATACACTTCTTGAGCAAAGAGACATGTAATACTGGATGAATTGAGGATAGATCTGACGCCAATTTGAGCTCATAAGCTACTTTGCCAAAGCGAGTGAGAATCTTGAAGGGACCGATATATCGAGGACTGAGCTTTCCCTTCTTGCCAAATCTCTTCACTCCATTCATAGGAGAGATCTTTAGATAGACATAGTCACCAATCTCAAACTTGAGATCTTTTCTATGAACATCTGCATAAGACTTTTGTTGGCTCTGAGTAGCCCAGAGTCTTTCTCTAATCAACTGGACTTTTTCTAAGGCCTCGAATACCAAGTCAGGCCCTATGAATGAGGCCTTACTAACTTTGAACCAACCGATTAGAGATCTACATCTCCTACCATAGAGAGCTTAGAAAGTAGCCATCTGAATACTCGAATGATAGCTATTGTTGTATGAAAATTCAATCAAAGGCAAGTGGTCATCCCAACTTATCTTGAAATCAATTGCACACACCCTTAGCATATCTTCTAAAGTTTGAATGGTCCTTTCAGCTTGACTATCTGTCTGAGGATGAAAGGCTGTACTAAGGTGAACTTGGGTACCAAGTCCCTTTTGGAATACTTTCCAGAAGTGAGAGGTGAACTGGGTACCTCTGTCTTAGATAATAGACAATGGACCACCATGAAATTTGATCAACTCTATGATGTAGAGTCTGGCGTAATCCTCAGCTGAATAAGAGGTATGAACTGGAAGTAAATGGGATGATTTGGTCATTCTGTCTACGATGACCCAAACTGAATCATGCTGATGACGAGTTTGAGGCAAACCCGTCACAAAGTCCATATTCACTACTTCCCACTTCAAAGTAGGAATAATGAACTCCTGCATAGGACCACTAGGCTTCTAATTCTCTATCTTAACCTGATGACATATAGAGCACTTAGCCACAAACTTTGCAACATCTCTTTTCATCCCACTCCACTAATAGATCTCCCATAAGTTGTGGTACATCTTAGTGGCCTCTGGATGAATAGAGTAGTGCGACCATGCGTTTCTGAAAGAATTCGCTACCTTAATTCATCTACACCTGGAACACAGAGACGACCCTGGCAACGAAGAAGAACATCTCCCCTTGGGAGAAAACCTCTATTTTTTTATTCTGGACTGACTCTTTCAACTTGAAAAGGTTGGGATCTCTATCTTGCTTTTCTTTCACCTAAAAAACTAGAGGTGATTCTGAACCCATACATCACCCTCTTTGGTATCGACTAAGAGAACGCCTAGTCTGGAAATCTGATGGAATTCTTGAACTAACTTCTTCTTACTGTCCATAACATGAGAAACACTACCCATAGACAGTCTACTGAGAGCATCGGACACTAAGTTGGCCTTTCCCGGACGATAAAGAACACTTATGTCATAATCTTTCTAGAGCTCTAACCACCTCCCTTGACGAAGATTGAGATCTTTCTGAGAAAAGACATATTGAAGGCTCTTATCGTCTGTAAAGACATCTACATGAACACCGTAGAGATAATGCCTCCAAATCTTTATGGCAAAGACTACGGCTGCTAACTCAAGGTCATGAGTAGGATAATTCTTCTCATGGGGTTTAAGCTGTCTGGAGGCATAGGCTATGACCTTACCATGTTGCATGAGGACACAACCCAAACCTACTTTGGATGCATCACAATATACAACCAACCCATCTGAACCATCTAGAAGAGCTAATACCGGAGCTAAGGTGAGTCGAGTCTTCAACTCCTGAAAACTCTTCTCGCAAAGATCTGACAACTGAAACTTGACTTTCTTTTGAGTAAATTTGGACATAGGGGATACAATATAATAAAATCCCTTAACAAACCATCTGTAATAGCCAGCCAAACCTAAGAAACTCTTGATATCTGATGGAGAGATAGGGCGAGGCCAGTTTCTTACTGCTTCGGTATTTTGAGGATCTACTATAATACCATCACTGAAAATGATATGGCCAAGGAATGCTACTGACCTTAGCCAAAATTCTCACTTACTGAATTTGGCAAATAGCTGATGATCTCTGAGAGTCTAAAGTAATATTTTGAAATGGTCTGCATGATCGTGCTCACTGCGGGAATAGACTAGAATATCATCTATGAAGACTATGATGAACATGTCCAAGTATTGATTGAACACACGATGTATCAAGTCTATGAAATCGACTGGGGCATTGGTAAGACCAAAGAACATGACTAGAAATTCGAAGTGACCATACCGAGTACGGAATGCTGTTTTTAGAATGTCACATTCTCTGACTCTGAGCTGATGATAGCTGGACCTAAGGTCTATCTTAGAGAAATTGCTAGCACCCTGAAGTTAGACAAATAATTCATCAATTTTTGAAAGAGGATACTTGTTCTCGACCGTGACCTTATTGAGTTGACGGTAATCAATGCACATTCTGAGAGAAGCTTCTTTCTTGCGCACGAATAAAATTGGTGCACCCTACGGGGAAACACTGGGCCTGATGAATCCTTTAAGAGATCTTTTAACTGTTCTTTTAGTTCTCTGGGTTCTGTTGGTTCAATTCTAAATGGCGAAATAGAGATAGGCTGAGTGTCTGGAAGAAAATCAATGCCAAAGTCTATTACCCTTTTGGGAGGAATTCTTGGAAGATCTTCGGGAAAGACGTCTGAATTTTTATTTACAAATGGGACTAATTCAAGACTGGGAGTTTCGGAATGAGAGTTTTTAACTCGAACAAGGTGATAGACACATTTCTTAGATATCATTTTCTTTGCCCGAAGGTAGAAACCAAGCTAACCTTTGAAAGCGGATACACTACCCTTCCACTCAAGGACAGGTTCATTCAGAAATTGAAACTAAACTATTCTAGTTTTGTAGTCGACTGTGGCATAGCAGGTGTGAAGCTAATCCATGTTGAAAATGACATCAAAATTAGTCATCTCTAATTCAACTAAGTCTACTGAAGTGATTTTTTGAAATATCATAATCGGGCAGTTCCTGTATACCCGCCGGGCTATGATGGTTTTACCTACTAGGGTAGAAATGGAAAAGGGCTCTGCTAAAATTTTGGGACTGATTTCGAAATCTCCTGCTAGTAGAGAGTAACAAAAGACAAGGAGGCACCTAGATCTAGAAAAGCGTAAACATGCACATGAAAGATCTATAACATACCAGTAACCACATTAGGAGAATTTTCCTGATCCTTCCAGGACTGGAGAGAATAAAGACGATTTGGGCGCTGCCCACTAGTAGTATTGGAGGTGGCACCCTGCTGATTCCGGCGACCTGACTAAGTTGTTGGTTGATTCTGCTGACCCTGAGGTCCTGGCTGAGGATAGTCTCTGACTCTACGGCCTTGCTTGCCACATCCAAAATAGATACCACTACCCGCTCTACTGACACCCTGATGGTGCTCACCGCAAATCTGGCAAAGAGGATAGGTACGGGCACTTCTAGCACTGCATGAAGACTTAGAGCCTGGCGCTTTATATTTGTTACCCTCTCAGAACTTAGGGACAGGAGAACTAGCTGATGAAGGAGGTGGAACTGATGACTTAGGACAAAACCAAGAACGGTTTCCTCCTTCTGATTTAGGATGAGTAAAGTTAAAACTACCTATCTTTGCTCTCTTATTCTATTTCTCCCTCATCTTAATATTTTTCTTCTCTATCTGCTGAGCATGAGTCATGAGCCTGGCAAAAGTCAAGTCACTATTCAGCATGGCGGATCTACACTCATTAACCACACTATCATTCACCCTTAAAATGAACTTACTCATCCTTGCCCTGCTATTTGCAACCACATGAGGGGCATATCTGGCTAATTGAGTAAACATAAGAGAATACTCTTTCACTTTCATGTTCCCCTGCATAAGGTTTATGAATTCTCGCACCTTAGGTTCTTGATGAGCTAGCTTTCTTTTAGCATATTTAAGTCTTTTTACTTGAAATAATTGAAAGTTCTTAAGCAAATTTTATTGTTTTTGATTGTTTTATCTTTGATTTTATAGTAGAAGCTAAGATATTAGAGAACAAACCAGAATGGAAGCAAAAGAGTTAAAATCTGAAGCAAAAAGAAGAGAAGAGTGGCTGACGACATTCCTGATAAGTCATCAGCCTTTTGATAAGTTATTAGCTTCATCGTCAGTAGTATACAGAGAATGGACTTTAGCTAAAAGATGTAACGACATTTCATGATAAGCCGTCAAGATGTTGATAGGACGTCAAAATTATCGTTAGACTAAGGTAGAACATAGAAGCTGAGATAGATAAGTGATGACATTCATGATAAGTCATCAAAGATCAGATAGACCGTCACAGTTCATCGTCATCCTAAGGAAACAAATGTCAAAATCAAAGAGGAACTAATGACATTTGTGATAAGTCGTTAGCCTCCTGATAAGGCATCACGAATGGCATCACCTGTCCGAAAAAAATACTGCACTCTGTGATTTTGTTTCCATAATTAGGATGAAGTATTTAAAGCGTAATTAAGGGTTTTCTTATAGAAGGAGGGATCTGCAACTTGAACTGGGGGAGGACTTGGTCACTTTTCTCTATAGTTTTGGCTCTTAACTTTGATTTAAATTTTCAACTCTTTGATTTGTTTGTGGGAATTTTTCTCTTGAACTTGAAAGAGAATCAACTTCATACTTCATCTTTTGTAAGTTTGATTGCTTTGAATGATGAATATAATTGTTGTTATCTCTTTCTTTCTCATGTGGAACTAAAACCCACAACTAGGGTTGTGGGATCTATGATTACTCCTGTATTGTCTTAATAGTTTGTTAGGGTTTGAGTGATTGTGGGAACATCTTGATAATTCTTTTGTATTAATTATTTTTTGTTGGTTACAAACAATAGGCTTTGCTTACTGTTGCTTTTCTTGAGATAAGAAATCAACCTTAGTAAGAAGTGAATTATCAATGAGAATTTGGGAAGGTTAAGCTCTAATCTAATGATTAATGTTGTAACAAGATTGATCAAGTTGAGATAAAATCAGTATAAATAGAATGACTTCTTAAGTTTGAGAGAATTAGGGAGTTTAACATCTAGTTAGGTTGAGAAACACTTAGATGGACTGTCGAAACTGATAATATGGTGTTTTCCACAAGTCATGAGAACCCAATTCCACAGCTATTATTTAATGGGGATTAGTAATCATAGTGATCACAACCCTAGTTTATTCTTTATCATTGATTTGAACTATTGAAATTTTGACTTTGAGTTCTGAAGCAAGTTACAACTTTAAAATCTATTTGATCATTGAAAACCCTCATTTTATCTCTTCGAGCCACTTGTTTGAAATCAACTTGTAGCATTAGTTTCAAACTAGTTTAATTGCCACTCATATTGTTCCCTGTGGATTTGACTTGGACTCCAAAGTTGGGTAACTATATTGACGACGACCGCCTTGCACTAAATTAACGTGTAAGTTGAGCGTTACCACTTCTCTGAGCTCTAGGAGAAAAAATCTATTAAGGAATGCAGAAGGAAACTCTTCCCACTCAACTGACCCTGCATCATTTTCCCTCTCTGACTTTTACTACTTGAACCAAGTGTGAGCAACATCGTGCAACTGATATGTAGCTAGCTTAGCACTCTAAACAGTAGTCACCCAATGATGTCTATCACCTTCTGTAGATGATATAGGGATTCCTGAGGGTCCTCATCTATTTTAGACCCGATAAAAGTTGGAGGATTCATTTGGGTGAAGTCCTAAATCCTAGCTGCAGCTGAATTGGCCACTGGGTTGGCCGGAATGACAACTGGTAATTCATTCTGAGCAGCAACTGACTGAGCAAGAGTGGTCAATGCAGTCTTAAACTCCGCAGGAGAAACATGATCTCCCAATGGTTCTTCGGGCTGGGGGGTTGACTGATTTCTTCTCTTGGGAGGCATGTTCTGAAATAAAGAGAAAAAGTTGATTAGACTGAGAGATTTAATTGAGGTTATGCTCACTGGCACAATATGAATACTGAAATAAGGGAAACTGTTCCTAAAACATCTTATAGCTTCCTGTACATAAATGTGGCACGCAACACACCCATGTACAAGACTCTACTACATGCGGCTTTCAAACTTCTTAGGACCCTATTTAACCTTAGGCTCTGATACCAAGTTTGTAACTCCCCGAATCTAATACTCGAAATGCTACATGGTGCTCAAGACCCCGAAGGATCACAAGCTAACCCATGACTGATATTTGTACCTGTATACTGTATAAAAGAATGTATAATGCAGAAATATGAACTGAAAGGACATAAGGTTCACATAACTAACATAAAATGTAATATATGAATGGGGTATAAAACACCCCAAACACGGAAATAACTGTCTGAACATAATAGTCTAGAAAGCCTCTAATTGACTGAACTATCTGAGTTAGGAGTTGATGGGAAATATCCCCAACTAACTCCAACTAATAACTAACCAATGAGATAATAGAAAAATAATCATGTCCTCAAAAGATGAGGACTCACTTCTAACTCTGACTGCTGAGACTAGAATCTACTGCTGCTCTGGAGCTCGTGTCTCTGAACCTACGATATAAGACACCATAACATGAATGTGTCAGTACTTTTAATGTACTGGTATTTGTGTGAAGTAGGCTAAATGCATGGGGTTCATATGCATGAAAAATTATAATAGAATGACTATCATGAGCATGAGAGTACATGCATAATACATAATAACTGATACTAATACCGTGATAACGTGATTACTGATAACATGACATACTGATAACTAATATAACTAATAATATGTGTGACTGTAGCTGACAGTCCTAAAACTGATTGAACTATTTGAGTTTCGTACTGTATCTGGGTTGACTGTATCTGACAGTCCTGAAATTTGAAGAACTATCTGAGTTTTTTTACTGACACTTATACTGAAACTATGGGAAGTATTTATCTAACCGACATTCCCCTAATATGCCATCATGGCTGAGTTGGGGTCCAATCTGTAACCCTAATTGGAAGAGTGTCAATACCGCACCACTGGTAAGGACAATCTATGAGTAACCCTTATATAACAGGTAACTCTAGTAAGAACAGTGGGAACCCTCATATAACAGGTTAATACACCTCATCTATACTCATATAGTAGGCTATGTTGTCTCAACCTATGTTGGCTACATAGTTCTGGAATGCAAGGATTGCTTCTGAGAATCACACCCTCGTATAACAGGTGTGTTCCCATCCTTGGGTTCACTCGGTGCTAACTCCTACTCTCATATAATTAGACTCTGAACATGATTAACTGAACTAAACTGAACATGGACTGAGTTACTGAATTCCATTAACTGACGAAATAATACTGATATCTGACAACTGATAAAGTTCATGAGATCACGGAGATTTCCTAAGTCATAAGACTTTCTGAAGTCTAAGGATTCATTGCTTGAATGAGAGTATCGTGAAAACATGACATGGCTCTAGGCACATAGCTAATATTTTGGGTACAATTACCCCCAGGACTCGATAGAAGGAAACTGATGAAGCATGACTTTAACGAATACAAGACCCACATCAACAATACATAATTTAATAAGTTGTGGATTTCACAAAGTACAGGGTTATCATACTATCTAACATGGATGAAAATGCTGATAATCATATCATAATCTTATGTTCTAATATCATGGGTATTTCGACAACATATATATTTCACAATGATAGCATGAAAACCATTTAAACATAGGGGGATAACAAGCATGTTACATTTAGTTTATGTCTTGATCTATAAAGCATGATTTCTACTCTTTCAAGCATTTTATCAACCACATTGCATGCAAAACTTAGGGCATAAGTGAATTCATCCAATTACACATCACAAACAACTAAATTTATAGATTTTATTTTGCATGTTAACATAATATTATGATAAACACACAAAGATTCCAACTTTGAAATCAATCAACGTCAACAACATGATTACAATTAACTCACAACATAAATACCATGATTTATAGATAAAATAAGGTTCTTAAGCTTCATGGATGGAAGGAATCCATAAATGAACACAACGCATACCTTAGTTCGTGATTTTGTGAAGATTGACGGTGAAACTTTCTTGAAATTAAATCTTCTATGAAAACCCTAGGTTGTTCTTGAGAGGTTTTTGAGAGAAATTAGTGTATTTTGGGTAAAAAGTGGATGATTCATGTGTTAAAGGGCTTAAATAGGGGTGGGAAGTTGATCCTTTTAACCTTGGATACAGCATTTAATTTCAGTAAAATTTCCTGAATTAAACCCCTAGCACGACGTGACGTTATCGTACCGTGTCACTAGAATTTAACAATTGGGAAATTGCGAGATGGCGTGACGCGGAGCCATCGCACTGCCCCTTCTTTTGTGACCTTAAAATTTCAAGCGACGTAGAGGAAATCACACTAAGACACTAGAAAAGGAAGATTTCCATTTTAACATGTGGCGCGGCGCGCCATTGACCAATATGGCGCTATTTTACAAAGGGAGCTTGAAATAGTCATAACTTCTGACCCGATTATCGGATTTGGGCGAATCTTATATTGATGGAAATCTTATTGAATTTTCCACATGATAAAATGTGAAAATCTTGAAAATTACTCATGGAATAATCATCATTCAATTTTGAAGCTAATACTAGGCATTTTTGGGACCAAATTTGCTAGGAAAAATTTAGGGTACTACACTAACCATCATGCCATGAGGAAGTTGTGCTTGTTTTTTCTTAATCTTGTTTTGAAAGGTATGGATTCTAGGTCGAATCCTTTGCAAGGAGGGGAGGATGATACAAGTCAAATGGTCGCCTTACCTTTTGATGACATCTTTGGTGTCCAACACCTAAAGGCTCAAGACTTGGTCACCCCTAGAGCAAAGGGATATGCAAGAAAGGTCCGTTTTGAGCATGAATTAAAGCAATCCCGCATGTGAATGGTTTCTTGTACCACTTCAACTTAGGAAGGATTCCCACATCGATAAAACACAGGAGGGATGATGGGTATATAAGTAAGAAAGTCTTACTCCCTAGTGATGTATTTTAAAGATGTGCAGGTCTGGGCCCAGAGTGGACAATATCACTAATGGGTTAGGATATGACAGGGGTATCTCGATCCTGTGAGGTTCGAGTTTCCTGTCGTGGCCAGGACCTCGGGTAGGGTCATGACAAAATGGTATCAGAGCTGCTCTTGTGTCATCCCTGTTGATGTAGGCTAGAGTTCAAACTGAGTGTAGGCGGGGAAAACATCAGTCCTGAGTATAGGTGAATCCCATTCAGTGGGGCAAACCTTAGTGAGGTCGTTGAGTTCATAAGGGGGTGTATGTAACACCTCAACTTTGGAAGGAGTCCCACATCGACAAAACACAGAAGGGATGCTGGGTATATAAGTAAGAAAGACTTACTCCCGAGTGATGCGTTTTAAAGCCGTGCGACCTGCGCCTAAAGCAGACAATATCACTAGTGGGTTGGGATGTGACAGGGGTATCTCGGGCCTGTGTAGTTCAGGATGTCCATCACAGCCAGGACCTAGGGTCAGGTCATGACATTGGTTGGATGCTTACATTGTTGTTAACCAAAGAACCACAAGCCTTGAAGTATAAACCATCCTTGATTTTGAGAGCATTAAAGAGGCGCCGTTCATTCAAGTCCAACACACCTTGGCCGCTACTTCATTAAGGGTATTTTGGACATTGTACATGGTGTATTTACATACCATGGCATCCCCTCTCATTAAGGGCAAAGTGATCTTTTTGTCTTCTTTTGTAATAGACTATAAGTAGGACTTTTTAGGTCTTCTCTCATTAGTTGTTTAATGATGAAAAATACGAGACATTGAAAATATTCTCTCTTGTGATTAGACCACGTTAGTATAGTTCTTAGTTTGGTATTGGATTAGCCATTGTAGTTTAGGGCTTGGAAAAGCCAATATTGTTCGTTTCTTGGAAACGGTGGATCTTGAGGTGAGTTGATTCCCTTGGCGGTCACCGTAAGGACTTGGTGATTGTTAATGTGTTTTGTAGAGGTTTTATATTTTAATATACTCTTTATTTTCTATATTACGTGTTCTCCCTGAGTCAAGTTAACTATCTTCTTTATCGGTTTAAGTTTGTGTTTGTTTCTTGTACCATTTGTGTCTGGTTTTTGTGGGTCAATGTGGGTTGTTATTATTTGTGTGTGGACTTTTTTGTGCTTGTAGATATCGTGTGGTATGAAGTAATAAGAAAAAGGTTGTATGTCGGTCCAGTGCAGAATCTGAGTATTAGAACAATGGCATATGCCACATGTAAAATCATGTGGATACATCATCTTTTAGCTAAAATTAGATGAAGCATTCTACTTCATCAAAAAATTGGTTTGATAATCAAGTTGCACTTCATATTGCCTCAAAACAGTAGAAAGAACTAAACATATTGTGTTTATTCTCCTTTCATTTGCTAGAATACTCATGAGAACTTCATTTCTATAGGTTACATGAAGACAGGAGAGCAACTAACTGATTTATTCACAAAATCATTAAATGGAACTCGATTGATTATGTTTGTAACAAGCAGGTCATGATCATATACATGCTCCATCTTGAGGGGGGATGTTACAGAATGTATATAGACTTATTTCCTGATATAGTACAAAATAAGAAAGTGGTAGTAGATCTTTAAGATTCATCCTTTATTTCTTTTAGTAGATAGTTCCTTATATTATTGAATGTATACCGGTTTACCTACTGAAGATTATACAAGTGATTCTCTCCAATTAGTTTACGAGTATTAAATTAAATCAAGTTGTCAACTGTGTCTGTCTCAACATGTATGCATATCATAGCCAATTTTTAGAAAAAGACATCTAGGTTGCAGATATGAATGACTTCTAGTCTATGTTCAATAAAGTTATATGTTTCACCTTGTTACATGTTAAGGTGGTTCAAAAACTGCATAATGTTCCTAAATTACGTAACCTGTTCTGATTAAGATAATTGTTCCTTCCATAGAATAAAGATCGGATGTATGAAGTTTATAGCTTGCATCTTACTTTCCATCGTCAAGATGGTTCACTTACTAAAGAATATCCCTTTTTAGTTCTCATTTTATTGTTATTTGTTTCTTCTCCCCCGAATCTGAAAAAGATCAAAAGCTTGAGAAGCATAAAGCATCTTCACCGAGAAAATGAAGTCCTATATGAGTACAAAATAATGCATTTTGCAAGTACATGACGTAAAACTGTGAGTACGATTTGAAAGGTTTAGAAAAATTGTGTTGCGTTGGAATGGTAACTTTTTGAGATTATAGGAAATTATGGATTTTTTTGCATTTTAGAAACAAAAGGGTTTTATTTTGTGAAGTAAATATGAATTTTGAGTTTTTTGTTATAATTTATGAATGCATTAGTAGTTGGAAAAAGTTACGGGATAGCTCATGATGCTCATATCGATCTATTATGCGTCTCTGCATCTTAGGAACTATTCTTCTTTCATTTTAGTATCTATTGATGAAAATGACCTTTAATAGGATAATTACTGAGTTGCTTCTATTCTGATCATTTTTGTAACTTTAGCATGTCAAGTGTTACTTGTGGGGATGGGTGAAACGATTCTCAAATTGATCGAATGAGTTTCGTAAAGAATTTGATTTTTGAAATGTTGTTTTTTCATTAGAATTGATCATGGACAAAATTTAGTCAAGACGACTCCGGATCGATAACTTGATGGTTCCTACCCATTTGAAACATGTTTTATGATTGATTTACATGTTTGGTTTGTATATAGGAGATTCTGAATGAATTATGAGGATCCATTTTAAGTTTAGTTTTTTCGGCATTACTGAGTTGCTTCTGTCTTGTGTTGTTGTTATTGGTGTATTTTTGCAAAGTTGGATATGTCATTTGACCCCATAAATTGCCTTTTGAAGACGACAGGTGTAGGTAGGAATTCTAGAACTCTCAAATTCAGGTAGCTGACACATGTATACTTCTTCATTAAGATAACCCTACAAGAAGGTATTGTTAACATCCAGGTGATAAAATGGCCTTTCAAGTTGAGTGGCAATAGTCAAGACATGACAGATAGTAGTCGACTGACTTAAGGTGCAATTATAATCAAGTCCTGGACATTGAGTAAATCCCTTGAAAACCAAATGAGACTTGTAACTGTCAACATAACCGTAAGGCTTATGTTTAATGCGAAATAGTTACTTACAATTCACCATGTTTTGGGGAGAATGACTTGTAACAAAATCCCCTGTAAGGTTGCAAACAAGAGCATCAAATTCAGCTTGCATTGCAGAATTCCATGGGGAGTTAGCTTGCCTTGTTTATAGGTTTAGGGTATTTTTGGAGACAGACTAGTGGTTGTGAGAAACTGACTAGGTTTAAGGCTATTAGTCTATGAGCAAGTGGTTATTGGGTGTACGTTGGTGGCTGGCTACGTTGGCCGGGGTTAGTTTGTTGGGTCAGGTTGGGTAGGAGAAGCTGATTGTTGGGTCGGGGGAGAAGCCATTTTTGGCTGATTTTGTGCCGGAGCAGATGGATTGTGAAGAGGGGATTTGGAGTTTTTCTAGGAATGGGTGGTGTTTCTCATCTACGATACTTGATAAGTGGTCGTGAGGGAAATGATTGAGGTTCTGAAAAAGTTGAAGTAGTCTGTTTTTGTGGAACTTGTGTAGTGGTTGAAGGAGTGGAAGTTGAGATTGGAGGAGAAGAAATGTTACCTGATTATGGAGAGATGCCATCTGGAGCGGCGGAGATAGTTTGCAGTTGTTGAAGGGTCAGACAACTTGTTTACTGGTGGGGGGTTTGATAGGAGGAATGTGAAATTGAATATGTGTCCTCCTTGGGTTGTTGTTCAATAGAAATAGTATCCCCAGAAACATTAACTTTATTTTTTAATCTGGAAAATATATTTTGAAAAAGAAAATTGCCTTCTAACAAGATTACATCCCTAGATAAATATAATTTGGAGTTAGCTGGATCAAAACACTGATGACTATAATATTTATTAAAAATTCCTAAATAAACACATGGTGTGGATCGAGGTTCAAATTATCACAGGAACAAAGTTTGAGTCATTGGTAGCATAAGCAACCAAAAAGCTTGATGGAATTATAATTAGGCATGGTCTGACATTGGATTTCAAAAGGTGATTTATTTTGTAGATTAGGTGTAGTTATCCTATTGATCAAATAAACAGTCTGATGACAAGCATAATTCCAAAAGTTTGAAGGTAAGGAGGCTTGGTGTAGTAAGGTACAAGTTGTCTCGATCACATGATGATGCCGGCGTTCAACTAAAACTACCCTATATGGTGTATGGAGGAGGGGGCACTAACTATTCAATTCCATGTGTTTTTCTATAGGAATCTAATTTTTTAAATTCACCACCACCATTAGTATGAGAGGATAAAAAATTTGTTTAAATATGTCTTTTAAGCATGGGATGTAAAGTGTTGACGATTTTGAGGAATTCAGTTTTAGCTTTAAGTGTGAATGACCACATATATCATGAAAATTGATCAACAAACAAAACATAGGATCGTTTTTTGACAATCGATATTACCAAAGACGGCCCCCATAAATCACTGAAAATTAAATTTAGTCGCTTATGTGAAAGAATCTTTTGAAAAAGGCATCCTGTGACTTTTATTAGAATAACATGAACTACACACAATATTAGTTTTGTAACCAACAACTGGAATGGAAAAAACATACAAAATTGTAGTGAAAATACTCAATTACCCCCTGAACTATACCCAAAAAGGCTATGACACACCTCAACTTAAAGGGGATCCTATTACACCCCTGAACTAATTAAAAGTGTAATTTTTACATCCTTAGTTCCTACGTGGCACACATGTGTGCGTACGTGGACACTTTAGTGTGTTGTGCCACATATGTTCCACGTAGGCACTACGGGTGTCTAGATTACACTTTTAATTAGTTCGGGGGGGGGGGGGGGGGTTAATAGAACCCCCTTTAAGTTCAGGTGTGTCATATCCTTTTTGGGTATAGTTTAGGGGGTAATTGGTTATTATCTCAAAATTTTATTCAAAACTTGACGATTAGGATGGCCTAATCGTTGATGCCATAGGTTGTATGAAGAAGCGACGTTGCATTTTTGTGGACCATCAACATACCTCGGTGGCCACTCATACAACCCATTTTTACTCCATCCGCGAGCCAATGGCACCTCCATAGTTAGATCCTTGAAAAGATAAGAGAAAGGAAAAAAATTCACAGATGAGTTATTTTCTTGACAAAAATTAGATTATTTTTAATAGCTGGAGAGGAATGGATATGAGAAATAGATATATTGAAGATGGAATTGGTGATTTGATGCATTAAAATTCACATTACCTGTTGAGAGATTGGAATGGAATTACCATTACCTATGACGTTCTCCTCAAAACCATGGTAGTTTTTCATAGTGGCTAGACTCTATGTGTCTGAGGCTATATGGTGGTTTGCACCACTGTCAACGATCCATGGAGCTGACTAATTTTTTAGGCTTTCAGTATAATTATCACGCAGTTGAAGATGATTCTGAGAGAGTTTCCAACATGCACAAGAAACATGACCTCTACAATCATAGAGTTATCAGTAGAGGTTGTTGTTGGAAGACTGTTGCTGATTATAACCCCAAGGTTTCTGAATGTTACACAAGGACTTATAATTATTTAGTTGGTTTGGTGCGTTTTATTGTAGATTATTATTCTGGTGATTGGTGGAGCCCTTATGTGTTGTATTGGAAGTAATTCCCAGAGCAATGTTTGCATTGATTGGAACAGAAGGTGTGTTTTTGGCTTCCTCATGCTGCAGTAAAAGATCATGATCAAGGAGGTTTTCATATAGTTCTTCATAGGGGCTTGTTGAATCTCGAGCTCGGATAGTGGCCGAAAGTTGTCGAAATTAAGATCCAAGGCCAGTGAGAATCTTGACAATAAATTCTTCACTGGATATGGTGATCTAGCAGTGGCAAGTTCTTAACAAAGAGACCGAACATGATGGAGATAGTCTGCAATAGGAAGAGAGTCTTTGGAAATGTGGTCTAGACTAGACGGTCTCTAAGGCTAAAAGTATTAGTTAGAGACTTATCTACATAAGCAGTATGCAAGGCATCCTAAGAGACTTTTGTATTTGTAGAAAAAATGACTGTACTGTCACTGGTCGTATCCATAATTTCCAAGATAGCATTTTATTTAAGCTGATATTGTTGAAACTAGGAAACATGATAAGGATTAGGTTCTAGGATGTTTTTAGATATAGTTTTGGAGGGGGTTGGTATCGATTCTTCAAAGTGTTAAAAGAGGTTGTGTCCACACATAATCATGGACACCTGCACCTTCCACAACAAAAAATTCTGGCTACTAGCAACTTTGATGGCGAGTTGAGTGACCAGATTGAACTGGACAACAATCTTTGAGTTGGAGATGTTGTCGGCATTGACAATGCTTCTATTTAGGTCCATTTAGGCATGATGTGTTTGGGCTGCGAGAGATAGAAAAGAAAAAAAAAAGGATCAAGCTTGTTAATGCTATAGAGCTCTTGATACCATAAATAGGAAGAGAAGAACGGGTAGCGGCAGATGAACGATGATTTTATTAAAATACAATCCTATATATACCAAAGCTTATAAGGACAAAAATAAAACAAGATTCATAAACAAAACAAGTGTCCCAAAGATAAATCAGCTACCCGTTATTAATTTTTACTTTATTGAGGTATTTTGGTATTAAAATTGATGTCGCAATTGTGATTTAGTTGAATTTACGATATACTGGTATACATGGAGATATCACAATCATGGTGATTTTATCGCATTTGTGGAAATATCTGGAAACCCATATATTCTTTTTCTCCAAATGTGATTTGACGTATTTTGAGTTTTATACTTCGATTAGGGGAGATTTTTAATGCAATTTTTTAGGATTCGACATGAGAACAAGATTCTATTCTATTCTAACATTTTCTCATAGAATCTAGTGGATTTTGATCATTTTATTAGTGTTTTGGGATTAGAAATTTCAATTGAAATCCCTAATTTTGAAATTTGATAAACTACAAATTTGATGGTTGATTTGTGATCGGGATGGAATTGAGAATCTATGAGTAGACATATAAAGTTGTTAGATTTAAGATGTTTCCCTAGATGATGAGATCAATTTGTTTGTATTTGAAGATAATCTTTACCATAAAAGACTTAAATTTTATTATAAAATTATATTTATAAAGCAAACATAACATGTCTCGACATACACGCATGTCCATAAACTAGTTACAAATAACAACACAAACTTTAATTAAATCTCATGACAAGTACTATTAGTGAGTTTCTCTGGTAAATAAACATATATTATAAACCAATTTTGTTCAGCAATGGGCATTTTGTGCTTTCAGTAAGTATTAATGTACTTTCTACACACATTAAGGGTGGCAGTCGGATTGGAACCGGTGCCACGAGACAGGGTTTGCCGAAAAATTGGACAGAGCAGTGCCTCGGTGACCAGTCCATGATCTGAAATGGGTCTTCCGGTATCGGAACCATATACCTGTCTTGACTTTAATCATTAACTGGTTCAGGTAAGCTAATGACCCGTGGCTAAACTTGAATTAGGGATAGTTGAAGCTTAAAGTAATCGGGAAGATTCTCAAAAAGTGATATCAACATGCAACTACAATCTCGAGAAAATCAATAGATGAATCAATTAAATAATCCAACATGATTGATAGATTGTCTACAATTCTACATCAATTTTATTCATCGATAACGTAAAATTAGTTCTTTATTTGGTTAACTGTTAGATAGACCAAGGTCTAATCCTCAAAATTTGAAATTATCACGAAGACATCGCAATCAAACATTCTTTAATGTTCACCTTCTCTAAATTGTTCATCTTTTGACTAAAACTTTCTCCATTTACCATTTAATACCAAAGACGATCTCATCCTAATGATCCACATTCTAAAGCTATATCACCCTATCGAGTTTCTTCACTTCATCCTTTGCTGAAGATGATGAAGAGATCTTAACCCTTGATTATGTATATAAACCTAGTCTTGCCTTGATGTCAATTATTGCAGAATGATTGTTTGTTTATCTCACCATCACACACAAAGAAAATAGAGAAGAAAAATTAAAAAGGGATCGAACGAGGTTTCGCTAAACCTAATCCTCTATGCATCAAAGAAGCTAGAGATTTCCGCCATAAAATAGCAGTGTACAATACTTATGAATCCTAAACGAATATACAACCCTTAGATCCAAATAGTCTTAAACCGATAAGAAAATAAAATCAATCAAACTAGAATAAAAAGTTTTCCTTTCTCAAATTTGTTAGAAAAATGGATTTTCCAAATATAAAGTTAAAGTTTTAAGACATAATTAATAGTATCATTACTTTACTATAAAATTTTGGTGGAGGCACAAGAAGACAGTTCCTTTTTTCATTGTTTTGTCTCATGTAAGAGTATGTTATTCTTTTAAGCTGTCCATGTATTGCTATGTACATTATCTTAATTTTTTTGTAAGAAAAAATGAGATGTGTAATTTATTAAACAAAAGGATATATTATAAAATATGAATTTCAAAAAATTTAGTTTTTTTTGGTCAGCAATAATCAATTTGTTAACCTAATTATTACAAATAAATAAATAAATAAAAGTGTAATATGATAAATTACAAGAAAAGTTGGTGTACTTAATTAAACTTGAGGATAGGTTTATAATATTATTTTTTTAATTTATCTTTTGGCTATAGTGGCTTGGTGAATAAAAGCAACCCATCTTCTCCCTTCTGCTTCAACTGCAACCAAGAGTTTTCGTTGGAGGGAGAAGGAGAGAAAGTGAACAAAAGTCAAGTAATGGGCATTTACAAAGAACAATGTTTTACATTCCTGGCCCCAATATAAATTCACATTATACGCTGCATAAATAAACATGAGCACAAAAGTACATTCGAAACATACACCTTAAATACTCCAACAAACACAAAGTCCTATGAGTACAGAATGCACTCCACATATGCACCTTAAATACTCAAAAAATTCCTAATTTGAGTCCTAGTTAAATGTATTCGGTTCACCAAAATATGATTACATCCTAATTTAACCCAGTTTCCAGTTACATCTTCCCTTGACTTAAATAGATTTTCATGCATCTAATTTAGTCATTCTGACACGTTGCAACTTTTATTCTTCAAAATCTACTTTTAGATGATGTGGGTTTGGATTACATCATTACTACATCGATACGATTTTTTTATATAGCCCGAGCTTTATGGAATATTGTTGGTGCACTTTCTGAAGAACCTTCATCTAGATTGTTGAAATAAATAATTAGGTGCTATTTTCGTCTGTCAGATAATCAAAGGTCAGTTTTCTAGATATCATCATCTAGGTTTTCCTTTCAGCTTACTTATCTGTAATGTATCACAATCCTCTTTGGGCTTTCTCATTTATGTGGGGCTAAAGGTGATATTCATGGCTTATGGAAGGGTATGTGATGCACTGAGAACTTATCTTCCTAATATTCTTAGAGATACCACCTTTTGAAGTAGTCTTCGTGTAGGAAATAATTTCAATATAATTAGCAACCTAATCTCTTTCCCCCCCTCCTCCTTCTCGTGCTTCTCTGATAGTGATCACAAAGCATTCCTTTTCTAGTGTTACACTTCTTCTGACCACGAGTATTTTTATCATGTTATGTTATCAGGAGGTCAATGGGAATCCAGTGTCTTTACTGGCTAGAGGATTTGATCATACGCTGGTGAACTGAATACATCAACTAGGACATAAATTAGGAACTTTTGGAGTATTTAAGGTGAATATTTGGAGTGCATTCTGTACTCAGGAGTTGGTGTTTGTTGGAGTATTTAAGGTTTTTGTTTGGAATGTACTTTTGTGCTCATGTTTATTTATGTAGCGCATTATGTGAATGCTGGGTTCAACCGTCTTTCGAGTTTTACACAAACTCTTAGATGTCCACAGAATTAGACACCTAAAATGGAGGAAGATAAAGAGATGTGAGAGGTTAGATAAGAAGGATGAAAGAATGGAAATGCAGAACTTACTTATGCGAGTTGAGAAAGAAGAATCCACATCGAAGACGATCAAGAATGTTCACAAGCCACAACAAAAGGAGGCGGAGGCCAAAATTTTAAAGTGACAGCGGAGTGCGGCGGAAAGAGAGGATAAGAGAAGAGAGAGGGGAAGAAAATCTGACTAGAAACCCTAAATTTTAGGGTCATGCTTTTATCTACAAGGACTTGGTCCCTTTAGGGACCATTTGAGCTGTAAATACTTCATTTTCAATTTTGTTTTTTTGGTTTGTTATAAGCCATACTTTTGATTATCATTAAAAAAGGACCATAGGTCAACAATTATATTTTTTTTGAAAAAAACACGGGGAATAAATTGTTTTAACTTTATTGATATAATCAAACTTAACTGACTTTAGTAGATAACTTGCTATTCTTGATTGACTATATAAATTTTTTACTCATAATTTAGCTGAAGATCTCTGATGTATAGAAAGAAGAGAAAAAAATATTTATGAGTAACCTAAACTTTTTTGGTGACAAAGGTTGAGAAATAAAATGTATTATATGAAATCCCAAATATCTTGGCAAAATATTAATACCTTTTAAATTTATAACCAATGAACTATAGGATTCTATCTCTGCTTAACATACTAGAACCGCTTGATTAATACACCAATTTATAAGATCCTTTTAGGTAATTAATATATGAAATCTATCTATTTAAAGAGTTCTTCTATCCGTCATTAGATGCAACAAGTGTTCGAATTATAGATTCATTATATAAATTAGCTTTCATGTTTTTAAAACTGGCTTTTTATGGATCCATTTAATAGCAAAAATGTTAGAAATTAACTAATCCCACCACACGTATTAGGAACCGGGTCTCAGAAATTGCAGTAAACAACAAATAGTAAAATAAAGTGCAACACAAATTTACCGTGGAAAACTCCTTGCTCAAGAGAGTAAAAAATCAAGACCTACATTGTGTAGGATTTCACCACCAATCTCCACTAATTTCAAAGAGCTTTGTTCAAGATTACAACCCCGCAATTCTAGAACCTAACTCTTAACTCATAACTCAATAGTTTACTACAACTGTTCAACCCACTATATGAGCACTCCAAGAAGTCAAAATCACTTCTTGTTACAATGCCTCACAAACAAGAAGTCAAAACCGCTTCTTTTTACTCAGACTCACAACATTCAATAAAAGAAAAGATTACAACTCAGAATCTATCCTATTACAGACTCAAAACTCATCAATTTACTCCAACTGATGTTATCAACAAAGAATACTAACTCTAGCCTTAAACTTCTCAAACTCCAGCTTTCAGTAGTGAAAATTCTAACAAAAACTGTGAACCAGGTTTCTATTTTGCTGTGATGAGGTCCTGTAGTTTTTAATTTGATGGCTTTTTCTCTCAAGATGATATATTTCGTAGATGTGCAATAGGTGCGGCTCTCAATGATCTTCATGGTATATATGTAGTGGGGATTTGTCATACCCTAGAATATTAGGGACTAGGACTCCTCCAAATGGAACATGGTTCCTATAAGGAATTAGGTGATTCCTTTCCTTATAAGGAGATTGCATCATATAAGAAAACTTTGAATCCTCTTTAGACTCTATTTATTCTTTTAATTTCCTTCCTTCTTTACTCATTTATTTTATTTTTTCTTTGTTCCTTTCTTATCTTATTTGCTCCTTTATTTATTTTCTTCTTTATTTCATGCCTCCAATCTTCCTTCTTTTCACTTGATTTCCTTGTGTACTCACTTCAACTGCTCTGGGACCTGGTTCACAACTGTTCAGGGACCTGGTGCATAGGATACAATATGCAGAAGATAGCAAGTAGTAAACTAGGTTCTTATTTGTCAATCATCAAAACTACAAATATGTTCTCTTACTTTCCAACAATTTCCCCCTTTTTTATGATGACAAAATAATGCATCATATATTCCTTGCCCACGCCATATAACTTTCCCCTTTCAGCATCATTGAAAATATATAACCAAAGAACTCAATGAGCAAACAATGAGTGCAATATCAATTTAACCCATGACCACTTGGACAACACTATTCAACACACACTTGTTGACAATAAGGTATGTCAATATGAGGATATCATCCATTTACATACACAGTCAAGAAATCTAGAGAAGAAACACAATTAAGTAGACATGTACTAATTTAAGCCCTTATGACCCTAATCAAAATCATATCATATCATGAGTATGTAAAAAAAAAAAGCACCACGAGAAAAACTTGAGGCAAAGAAACTCAAGGATATATACCAGAAGGAGAAATACTAAGGCTGAGAAGTAGGAGGTGGAATGCTTTTCCATACCATTGTGCACTTTCTTTTTTTTCTTTTGGCATTTTTTTCACAATACTTCATGCTAAGCATACATGAGGTCCCCCTTTAGCTGAGTATTTCCAGCTTCAAGTAACAATACATTTGTAGGATGTAGTAGAAACAACAATTAAGTGATCAAACCCTTTTATTTTTTTATTTCTTTATTTTGGAACTTGGTTCAAATACTCAAAGATCTTACTCTATCAAGTACTTTTATCAAATAACTTCTTCTTGATGAATTTCAAACCCAAATTTTGGAAGAATATATATGGTTAAGAAACTCATCAGACTTAGTGTAACAATGATGGATTTAGCAACAACAAGGTAATTGATCATAGTTTACTACTAAGAAGGTTGTTTCCCAAGAAATAGTTATTTACACTTGAGAGGTGAAGCCATGATTTGGTATATATGAATATTTTTCAAATGAATGAGATTATTAAGACAATGAAGACATTGAAGGAAAGGGACTAGGTTCCTCTCAATTGGAGCTAGAGTAATTTTAAGACTGAGATCCTCTTTATCAAAGTGGTTTGGGATTGAGGGATGTTCAGCATTAAAAAGACAAAGGAGGATTCTTGATGCTTTTCTTGGAAGAATTGGCTTTTAAAGAATGAATCAGGTTCACTAGTGCTTAAGCTTTACACATACTCAAGAAATACATGCATTGAAAAGATGGTACATACCTGACTATAAATAAGGAACCAGGCACCCTTTTTGTGAGATCCTCTTTAATTTCTTGATGCAATTTGAACGAAAGCAGGGGTAATATCCACAAATTTTTTAGCCACTATCAAAGATGTGTCTAAGGTATGCACCTTGCAAAAGTATGAGACTGAGTTATTAGATATACATTATATGTCCAATCAAGAATAAAATTGTTCATTTACTAGCCAATTATTAAGGAAGTCAAAATGATATGTCAATGCATCATAAAAGACCAAGATCCAGGAAAACGGAAACTAGGTTCACAATATGTTGAACCATTTAATCATCCAATAGTTCCCTCTCTTTTTTTGTTCACCATACGTTGTCTAAACAATTGTTCCCTTGTCTCATATGCCTCTACAATTATATGAGGATTACCACTGAGCTATAAATTTAAGCATTTCAGAAACTTTTTAGGAACTAGGTTCTTCCAATATTGTCCATTTATATCCTCATAATCATCTCCAACAATACTAAATCTTTCATTATCAACCTGCTCTTCAAGATCACGATCATCAAGATTGCCATTCACAAGACTAATTTTTTTTTCATCTTTTTTCAAAATTAAACAAACCAGGTTCCTGTTGCATAGTTTTCCCAATTGCTATGAGCGAACCTTCAATATTGAAGTTAGAACATTCTAACATTGTTGTTGATTTTTTTATCATTTTGAGCATTTCTTCAATGAATTTTGTGTTGGGAAACTTATGAAATAGGAATTTCATGACTCCTTCATTTAGAACCAGGTTTCAGAATTTGAGTTTTCATTTTGTCAGGCATCTAAAAGATGCTCAACAAATTATGTTTCAATCCTTTTCCCTTTCCAAAGTCTACCTTGTAACCTTGGAAATACGTGAGTGAGAGGAAACTTTCTTGTATTTCAATCATGTGTATGAAGCATGTATTATTTAGATACCATGATTTGTATTTTCATCTCATTTTCACCTGAAACACTAGTTAAATATTAGTCTTAGTTACCTAGATTAACTTGGTCCCCTTCCTATGAGTAAGAGGATGAATAAGATCTCTTCTAGTCCAAAAAGGCAAATAATAGGATGGTTTCTTTTGAAAATTTGCATGGTAAGGAGCTGATTTTTTTTTAACAAAATTAGAACGACTCATCTGACAAGAAACAAATTCCTTTTTAACAAAATTAATATTTTTATGATTTCCCTGAATTTGACCTTGAAATTGATTTCTAAGATGGCCTTCCTTTCCACAGTGAGTACAAAATTTTAATCTAGCAAATTTGCCTTGTGAGGACTTGTGTTCTTCAGGTTTAAAACTAATCCCATGTCTAGTGGTAGTTTGACTATCCTAAATTTGAGTTAACAATGTTGAGGACCTGGTCCATTTTTTATTGCATTCTATCTCATCTTTAGTCCTTGTAAGATTTTCCTGCATCAACCTATTCTTTTCAGTAAGCTCTTGAAGATTTACAGTTAATTTCTTGATGTCATCTTCTACAGATTATTGAAAAGTGGTTGCCTGACTTTTTCCTAAAGAAGAAAATTCCTTTAAAGAGTTTTTCAAGGAATAGTTTTCTTCATCAAGACTTTGATAGTCCATTCTTAAAAATGCATAATCACTCATAAACCGATTCTTGTCAGAACAAGCAGAACAATAGGCATCAATAAGAACATAACCGAATTTTCATGTTTTCTTTTAGAAAATTTTTTATGTTCAGGTTTAACATCAAGAAAAGATACGTCAGATTCTCCTTGTTCAGTATCACCATCTGAGTCTGAACTTGCCATGTGTGATAGTATGGCCTTCTTGGAATTTTCTTCCTGTTGTTTACCATCCAAATTAGCAATTGCAACAAGTGCTAAGAGTGTCCTCATTATCAGATTCCACCATAGCCAGTAATGACCAATTTTTATTTTTTTCATCTCCAAATTCATCATAAGAGTTTTCCATTTTAGCAAGAGCCCTTTTAACAACAACATCAACTTCATGTTTTGTCATTATTCTATGTGATGGAAAAACTAGGTCCTTTTTTTGTTCCTTAGATTTTTCTTGATTATTCTTCTTGTGCTCCACTGTCCATAAAGGACAAAATTTGATGAAGTGTTCAAGACTACCACACTTGTAACACACTTCATCATGATTTTCCTTCTCATAATTTCTCAGAACCTGATTCCTATTTTGTGAATTCAAGCTCTTCCTCAACAGCTTTTGAAATCTCCTAGTCATGAGTGCAAAATTCTTAGGTTCAAAATCTACCTTTTTAGTAGCTTTTAGAACCAAATTATTTTTCTTTGTGATCCCAATAATTTCACGTTCTTGATTTTTCTTAAGCTCATATGTTTTCAAGTTTCTGATAAGCTCATCCATGGTTAATGTGTCCAAGTTATGAGCCTTAGAGATAGATTCAACCTTATATTCCCATGACTCTAGCAACATACTGAGAAATTATTAGATAGCCTTACCATTGGGAACAACTGCACCTAGAGAGTAGATCTCATTAATGATTGATGTGAACCTGGTATGCAACTCCTGAATAGTTTCTCCTTTTATCATCCTAAATAATTCATATTTTTTGTTTAGTACATCAATCTTAGACTTCTTCACTTAAATAGTACCTTCATGAGTTGTTTGCAAAGTGTCCTAAATTTCCTTTGCAATGGAACACTCATTAGGGCCAATTTCACAAATTAAGATTTTCTTGGCCTTTGCATTATTTTGAACATTGATCTTGTCATTATTATCAAATTCCAATCACCCTTTAGGAGCTAGTATCTTTCCATATATACCAAGCTTCATTGGGATTGTTGGTCCATCCAATACAATATTACAGAGATCATGATTTTCTCTAATATTGAAGTCCATCATCCTATTCTTCCACACCACCCATAATATTGGCCGTTAAAGAGGGGTGGTCGAATTTGGTAAGCAGCTTCTTGAGATATTGGTGGGGCAGTCATTTGATCCTTTTTAAGGTGTTAGACTTTAATTGAAAAGACCTTCTCTAATAACAACTGTTAGAAATTAACTAATCCCCCCACACGTACTAGGAACCTGGTCTCAGAAATTGCAGTAGTAAAAAAACGTGCAACGCAAATTTACTGTGGAAAACTCCTTGCTCAAAGGAGTAAAAAAGTATGACCTACACTGTGTAGGATCTCACCACCAATCTCCACTAATTTCAAAGAGCTTTGTTCAAGATTACAATACTATAATCCTAGAACCTAACTCTTTACTCACAACTCAACAGTTTACTACAACTATTCAACCCACTATATGATCACTTCAAGAAGTCAAACCCACTTTTTATTACAATGCCTCACAAATAAAAAGTCAAACCCGCTTCTTCTTACTTAGACTCACAATGTTCAATAATAGAAAAGATTACAGCTCAGAATCTATCCTATTACAACCTTAAAACTCATCAATTTACTCATGCTGATGATATCAACAAAGACTACTAGCTCAATCCTTAAACTTCTCAAACTTCAGCTTTCAGTAGTGCAAACTCGAATAAAAACTATGAACCAGGTTTCTGCTTTGCTATGATGAGGTCCTGCAGTTTTTTCTTTGATAGCTATTGCTCTCAAAATGTTATATTTTGTAGATGTTCAATAGGTGCAACTCTTAATGATCTTCATGCCATATATATAGTGGATATTTGTCATACCCTAGAATATTATGGACTAGGACTCCTTCTCCAGATGGAACATAGTTTCCTATAAGGAATTAGGTGATTCCTTTCCTTATAAGGAGATTGCATCATATAAGAAAACTTTGAATCCTCTTTAGACTATATTTTTTCTTTTTATTTCCTTCCTTATTTTCTCATTTACTTAATTCTTTCTTTGCTCCTTTCTTTTCTTATTTTCTCCTTTGTTTATTTTCTTCTTTATTTTATGCCTCTAATCTTCCTTATTTACACTTGATTTCCTTGTGTACTTACATCACCTGCTTTGGGACTTGGTTCACAACTGTTCACAGACCTAGTTCACATGATACAACATACAGAGGATAGCAAGTAATAAACTAGGCTCTTATTTATCAATCATCAAAACTAAAAACATGTTCTCTAACTTTCCAACAAAAAATATTAATGACAAACAAAAAAATGGTGAATCTCAAAATAACAATAAAGTAACAGATGCAAATAAAGATTATTAAAAAGATGGAAAGGGTGCAAGCATCTCTGAAGGGATCAACGTGGATCCAAAAAAGATTGAGGCGGTTGAGAAGTAGCATAGACCCATGAATCCCACTGTTATTAGGAGCATATTTGTCTTGGTTGAGTACTATGAAAGGATTGTGGAGTGTTTGTGATCCATTGATGCTACACTGATGAGGTTGAATCACAAAAAGGTAAAGTTTTTATGTTCTGATGCTTGTGAGGATAGCTTTGAGAAGTTGAAGGACATGTTGACTTTTGTTCCTTTTGACCCTACCCGAGGGTACTGAGGGGATTGTTGTGTAATATAATGTGTCTCATGTGGAATTTGGTTGTGTGATGCTGCTATATGGTAATGTTGTGGCTTATGCTTCCAAGCAACTTAAAGTTAATAAGAGAAATTACCCGACTCACAATCTAGAGTTGGAAGCTATGGTCTTTACTTTGGTTATTTTTCGTCACTATATCAATGGAATGTATGTGGATATTTAATCGGATCATTAGATCTTGAAGTATGTTTTTACTAAGAAATAATTGACAGTAGAGGTCGCTTGAGTTGCTTAAAGATTTTTAGAATGTGGTTAAATTATCTCTTGGGAATAAGGTCAAATAGAAGTAGCTTTGGATCCCATACTCATGCATTTCATGAATGGTGTGGCCTAATAATAGATGATGGCTTTTGATTTTGGCAAAGATGGCATATTGAGATATCACAGTAGGTTGGGTTTTCCTAATATTGATGGGTTGTGGAAAAGGATCTTAACTGAGGCTAATGAGTCCTGATATACATTTCATCTAGGTTCAACCAAAAATTATCACGTCTTAAAGGAAATCTATTGGTGCAATAATATGAAGAAGGGTGTGGCAAATTTTTGTGCCAAGTATCGAGTGTGTCAGCATGTCAAGGTGGAGTATCTAAGGTCAGGTGGTACTTCGCAATAGATAGAATTTCTCATATGGAAGTGGTAGATGATTCATTAGATTTCATAAAGTGTCTTCCACTATCTCAAAATTAGTATGATCGATTTGGGTCATTGTGGATAGGATGAACTAGTCTGCTCACTTCTTGTTTACGAGAACAGAGTATTCATGATAGAATTATGCCAAGTTGTACATTCAAAAGATAGTTAAGTTAGACGAAGCCTCGGTGTCCATTATTTTTTATCGAGGTACGCAGTTCTCTTCTCATTTCTGGCTATCTTTTAAGAATGGTTGGGTACTTCGATGAACCTGAGAACCACTTTCCACCTACAGATGGATGGACAAGAATAGAGCACTATTCATACTTTGGAGAATATGCTAATAGATTGCATAATTTATTTTAAAGAAAGTCTGATTGAACATCTTCCTCTTATTGAATTCATATGTAACAGCAGTTATCATTCAAACATCCAAATGGCTCCTTTTAAGAATCTTTTATGGTAGATATTGCAGGTCTCTGATTGTATGGTTTGAGGTGGGTGAGACTAGGTTGTTTGGGCCTTATTTGATTCACCAAGCCATGGAGAAGGTGAAGGTAATACAAAAAAGACTTAAGACTACTCAAAGTCGCCAAAAGTCTTTTGTGGCTGTGAGGTTGAGAGAGTTGAAATTTGAAGTTAATGACTGGGTTTTCTTGAAAGTTTCTCCTATGAAAGGAGTCATGATATTTTGGAAAAACGAAACAATCAATCCTCAAACATTGGTCCGTACCAAATTTTTTGAAGGGTTTGTAACTTTGCTTAAAAGTGTGTAGTTATGCTGAAACGTTGAATTTAGCTTTGGTTCACCCTGTATTCCATGTGGCTATGATGAAAAATTGTGTGGATGATCCTTCTTTGGTAGTGATTGTTGAGAAAATTGGTGTCACGGATTCGTTATCCTATGAGGAAATCCCAATTCAGATATTGGATAAGTAACTTCAGAAATTAAGGACCAAGGAAATAGCTTCGGTGAAGGCTCTCTAGAGGGTCAAAAGTTAGCATAGGCTACTTGGGAATCCGAAGAGGATATGAAGGCTAAGTGCCCATTCTTTTTCCCTATGATGGACGAACGTGTTTTAGTTATGAATTTTATTTCCTTTCTTATCGAATTTCTAATATGTTCTTGAATTCCCTCTAAATTCTCTCTATTATCGTGCTGAGGAAGTCCTAACATCTTATTCGGGGACGAATGATCCAAAGGGGAGGAGGGGTAATATAAGACCCCCATAATTTTTTTACCAATTTATTTTAGACCCTACCACGTGTTTAATGACGATTTATTACTTGAATCATGAGAAGGGATGCTAAAGGAATGTCTTAGGTCTGTTTCAAAAATTTTGAAAAGCGTTTTGATTCATTTTGCTACCGCAAACCAATGAGCCTCAACGATAAGGCCGTGGCACGCCACCTAGCCTCCATGATAGTGGAATGGCACACTGTCTAGGCTCCGTATAAGCAGCGTACCATGATACTAGGAAAATACCACCAAGCTTCATTTTACTTTTTCCAATTGGGGTAAGGGCTTTTTGGTCCTTAACACCATTAAACAACTTAAAAACACCTTTTATCCTATTTACCCACCTACTATCAACTATTTCTCATTGCTTTGTAACTCTCCAACTCACAGTCAAGAACTCAAGGGTTTTACAAGAATTCACTACTCCATCCTCTAAACTTCAATTCCTTTCCAATTCTTTTTATTTTTTAGGCATGTTGTACACTCCTATTTTAGTAATGATATTATTGCACTAATTAGCTGTTATTTTTATGTTTTGGAATAAATTAATCAACTAGGGTTGTGGGCTTTTGCTTTGTAACACTTGCATTATTTTTTTCCTTGTTTTAATGGGTTATTTATGCTTTAATTGATGGATTTTTGAACTAAATTTTAATTATTGTTATAGCGGTGAATTTTGTGACTTGGGTTTTACAATATGGATGAATTTTGGCCAGGTAATGACATTAACTTCATCCCACATTGATAATTTAGTTTTGAACAGTGATTGTACATGATTTAATTATTTTTTGAATGCATTGCAGGGAAAAAAGATAAAAAGGTTTCGGAATTTCAATAGTGGCTATGGTTTTGGATTTTAAATCGCATATTGGGGTCTAAATGCTTAACTGGATTATGGTAATGCTTTCGCATAAATAAAATTTCTTGCAAGCTATTGGTTTGAGGATACCAAGTTTAAATTCTTAAATAAAGGACTCCCTGGTTATTGGTTGGTTTATGTGTAATTTATTTTAATTTGGGCTTAAAATAAGTTGTGTAGCTCAACGAAAAGGACTAGTCACATGGGAACTAATACTGAAAACCACATTATCTAATGTTGGTGGTCTATGACCATTGTTTCTAATGCACACATTATATTTTCGACGGCTATCGCCTTGGTAGTCTTAGCCATTCCTCAGTACATGTGGCTAACATGGACAGGGGCCTTCTGGCAGGGGAGCCGGACCCATATATCCCATGGGTGCCTTTAGGTTGGTATGAGCTACACAGTTTAGGATTAAGTTTTTGAATAATCCTGTTTCATTCCTCTTTCCCCTGTCCCGACATCCTATATTTATGTATAATTTGTTTGTATGTAATTTATGACTGGTTTTGGTAAATGCATGTACTTTATCCCTTTTCTTGGGTTGCATGCCAGTACACACCGTACCGACCGTATTCGGACGCTATATCATTTCAAGATGTAGGTTTTGAGTGCTATTCTTGTGTCCCTATGCAGCGTTAGGTGGTTCCGTACTCTAGTTTATCATTTGTGAAGTGGTGAGTATCCATCCTTGGGATGTCTTGATCCCTCTCTTAGATTAGGTTATATTGTTATTCAGTACTTTTTGGATTTCTTTGATATAGTCGGGGGCATGTTCCCAATCAGTTTTTATTTTTTCCATAGAGGCTTTTGTGGACAGTATTGTGATTCTATTGTTGTTTTGTTTGACTCTCAAACATCCTTCCTCATTTAGATTATATCTCACTACTTTGGTTGGCTTCTGCTATTTATTGTTATTGTGCTCTTGATGTAAAGCTATAGGGGTTGTCTCGGGCCTTGGTAGGCTTGATATATCTATGTCACGACCGAAACTAAGGCCTAGCCATGATGGACATCCCGAAGCATGAAGGCCTGGACGTCCAACTCTATCTGAACTGGCAATCATGCACAACATTCATGAAATAAAAGAAAAATGCGGAACTTTAATCTAATACGGAAACATGGTCATACTCTGGATTCAGTTTAACTATACGGAATGAAATCAAAAATCAACTAAACAACTTCTGGAGAAGTCTACGAAATCTCTACTACATGATCTAAAAATAACTATCTAAAAAGCTGGGACAAAGCCCCCAGTAGACCCAAACAACAGAATAACATAATCTGAAAAAAGTCCTTCTGGAACAAAGAAGGCTCACCACTGCACGGATCACTTCTCTCTGAAATACTGTACTGATTAGCTAGACCCCTAGACTGAGCCTCCGAACCTATGAGGTAGGGGATCAATACAGATTTACTGGTACGCAGAGTAAATCCAAAATAACAATTTATATTAAACATATATGAGAGCAATTTAAAGCATTTCATAAACATATCATAAAGTAAGAAATCTCATGGGCATATCTGAAAGACTCTGTAAAATCATTTGAACTCTTTGACACTCTTTGTTCTACTTCTGCGCTAGGTGGTACACCCTACAACTCTGAAATTCCACGGGCTACATGGAATCCGCCATAGACTCGGCAGGGAAGCCCCCAACCCAAGTGGTCCGCAAGGGTTGGAGTCTCTGACTCTACTACGCCATACGGCCATCGCCAGAGTAAAATAATAGACCCGGATTGGCAAATCACGGTTTTAGGTTAATAGTTACTTGAACTCAAACCTTCTTCGGGTAACCACCTAACCCTTTTTAAGCCCAGTTTTAATTCTTTAAAACATGCATTCTCTGAAATCAAACTTTGAAAACATACTCTGTTATGGCATACATACTTATGGTATCGTCATACCATTGACTTGCAAGTCACATCTCCGAGCCATTATTAGTATATTACTATCTCTGTATTTCAAAACATAAATTCGGGACAACCATATAAATAAATCATTTCAAAGAACTCTTTCTCTAAATCTCATGTAAACACATGTATGCAACTCTTTTTGTCAAACTTTCAATGATGCAAGGTGGTCATGTCAAAGCTCTTAATCTCATGCAAATCTTTCTCTATTAAAAAAATATAATTACATCAAGAAACTCCCTCCCTTAAATCTCTAAATCATGCTCAAAATAATATGGCATTTGAGTAAACTATTTTCCATCCATAAATCATGCATTTCAAATCCTTCACATTAAGATCATAAACTCAAAGTCATCACAAGAGAGGGATTTCATAAGCTGTGCTCTCAAACAATCTTCAATCTAAATTTTCATACATATACATACACGTGTAAATAAATTTTAGGGGTAAAGACCTAACAACCAAATCAACAATACAATTAAACATTCATAATGCGAAATAAAATCATGTATTTCAAAACCCTTTTCTAAATTTATGCTTGATAACCTTTAAATCATATTCTGGTGTTTAAGAGCCCATGTAGTTTTTAGTATAAATCCCACGTACGTCAATTTAGGAATTTGATGAATGATTCTTGAAGCCTACAGTTTGGGAATTCCAAATCTTCAATTAGTTTCGAATGCCCACGGTTGAATCTTGAGTTATTTGAGTTTTTAGTTTGAAACCCTAGAGAGTGTTCTTGTGAATTTTTGAAGGAAATATGAATATGTGGTCACTTGGGAGTATAATCCCGTGTTTAAGATGATAAGGGGGTAGAAAATACCTAATATAACCTTCATGAGACGGAATAAAAATATAACTGGGAGCCGGATTTTATGGTCCACCGCGACGCGCCACAATCGTGGTGGCTCACTGGAAATTGACGAATGGGATTCTTAGGGTCACCGCGACGCGGAGACATCGCGTTGTCCCACTGGTTAGCACCTAGAACTTCAATGAGATGTTACACAATTGCTCCAGGCTACTAGAATTTGACAATTGTTAAATAGACCCCCTTCGCGACGCGCCAAGCACTAAAATGACGATGTTTTACGACTAGGAATTAAATTAGCCATAACTTTTTTCCCGGGTATTGGATTTGGGAGAATCGTATATCGACAGAAAGCTAATGTAATTTCTCACATGATAAAAAGGCGAAATTAGGAAAATTAAATATGGTTTAAACTTTACACACTTTAGAAATAAAAAAATGAGACTAAGTCTCTTTTACACTAAAAAAAATCTTTAACTTTAAGATCATATTACCAAGAGCTAATTCATGGACGATGTGGGGTGTTACATTATCCCCCTTTTGGGATCATTCATCCCCAAATGATGACGCAGAATACAGAAAATCACGATTTCAAATATACTAAGGCCATAAAAGAATAAGACTAAGATTGTACCTTCCATTTCGTCATTCACCGGATCAAATAAGTCTATGTATCTATCTATCATGTCATCTTCTGATCCCCGAGTTGCTTCCTCAACTTTTTGATTTTTCCACAACACTTTAACCGAGGCTATTTGTTCGCTCCTCAATTTCCTAACTTGGCGATCCAAGATTGCCACGGGCTCTTCTTTATAGGATAAGGAGTCTGTCACTTTGACCTCCTCTGAAGGCAATACCAATGAATGGTATCCAATACATTTCTTCAACATGGATAGGTGAAATACCAGATGAACAGAACCCAAACTTGCAGGCAACTCTAACTTATACGCAACCCCATATATCCTTCTCAAAATCTAGTATGGGCCTATATAGCGAGGACTCAACTTACCTTTCTTCCCGAATTACATAACTCCTTTCATAGGGGAGACTTTGAGAAATACCCAATCACCAACTTTAAATTCTAGATCTCTTCTCCAAACATTGGCATAGGATTTGTGTCTACTCTGGGCTGTTTTAAGTCATTCTCTAATAATTTTCACATCCTCCATCACCTGATGATCAAGATCAGGCCCAAACAACTGAGTCTCACCCACTCCATACCACCCTATCGGTGATCTACTTCTTCTCTCATACAGAGCTTCTAACAGAGCCATATTAATACTGGCATGATAGCTGTTATTATAAGCAAACTCTATCAATGGCTAGTGATATACCCAACTACCTTTGAAGTCAATCATACAAGCTCTCAACATATCTTCAAGGGTCTAAATAGTACATTCGTCTTGCCCATCCGTCTGAGGGTGGCAAGCCGTACTCAAGTTCACTTGGGTACCTAAACCCCTCTGAAAAGATCTCCAGAATTATGAAGAGAATTGCGTACCTCAGTTAGATATGATGGATATAGGTTCTCCATGAAAATGGACTATCTCTTCAATGTATAACTTGGCATAGTCATCTCCCGAATAGTTGGTTCTGACAGGAAGAAAGTGCGCTGACTTGGTCAGCCGGTCGATAATTACCCAAATAGAATCATACTAGTTTTGGTACCTCGAAAGTCCCATGATAATGTCCATATTTACCATCTCCCACTTCCTCAAGGGAAAAGCTATCTCTTGGGAGGTACCACCTGGCCTCATATGCTCTGCTTTCACTTGTTGACAATTCAAACACTTGGCAACAAAGTTACCCACATCACGCTTCATAGTATTTCACCAGTATATGGTTTTCAGATCAGGGTACATCTTAGTAGATCTTGGATGAACAACATACCTCGAAGTGTGAGCTTCATCAAGGATCCTCTTTTGTAACCCATCTAACTCTGGCACACATAGTCTATCCTGATATCTCAAAATCCCATCACCACCAATTTCGAAAGACATCACCTTCTGTTGACCGACATCCTTCTTGATCTGTATCAAGATGGGATCATCAATCTGCTTCTCTTTAACTTCAGAACAAAGGGAAGATTTAGCTACCTCATGAACAACTACTCCCCCATCTTCGTAATCCAAGAGTCGCACTCCTAGATTTGCAAGTTGGTGAATATCCTTCACCATCTCCCTCTTTCCCTTTTCAACATGCGAAAAGCTATCCATAGATAACCTGCTGAGGGCGTCGGCTACCACATTTGACTTGCCCGGATGGTAGTGCAGGATCATATCATAATTCTTCAAAAGCTCCAACCATCGTCATTGCCTGAGATTTAATTCTTTCTGCGAGAAAACATATTGTAAGCTCTTGTGGTCAGTAAATATATCAACATGCACCCCATAGAGATAATACCGCCAGATTTTAAGCGAAAACACCATAGACTCTACTTCCAAGTCATGGGTGGGGTAATTTTACTCATGCTTTTTTAACTGCCTAGACGCATAAGCCACCACTTTACCGTGCTACATAAGAACACACCCAAGTCCCACTCGGGATGCATCACAGTACACAACAAAACCCTCTGTACCTTTTGGGAGAGTTAGAATAGGAGCAGTTGTCAACGTCATTCAATTTCTCAAAATTATTCTCACAGGAGTCAAACCACACAAATTTTACCTTTTTCTGAGTCAACTTAGTAAGTGGAGCTGCTATGGAAGAAAAGATTTCTACAAATCTCCTGTAATACCCTACCAAACCCAAGAGGCTTTGAATATCGGTTGGAGTTGTGGGTTTGAGCCACTTTCTCACAGCCTCAACCTTTTGGGGATCAACCTTAATCCCATCACTAGATACAATATGCCCCAAGAAAGCAATAGCATTAAGACAAAATTCACACTTGGAAAACTTTACATACAACCTATGATATTTGAGAGTCTGAAGGATGATTCGGAGGTGATTGGCATGATCCTCCTCACTCTGAGAATAAATCAAGATATCATCAGTAAAAACTATAACAAACAGATCTACAAACTGACGGAACACCCTATTCATAAGATCCATGAAGGTTGCAGGGGCATTAGTCAACCCAAAGGACATGACTAAGAATTCATAATGATCGTATCGAGTTCCAAAAACTATTTTGGGAATGTCTGACTCTCTAACCTTCAATGGTGGTATACCGAACGAAGGTCTATTTTTGAAAAGCATCTAGCACCTTGAAGCTGGTCAAAAAGATCATTAATTCTAGCAAGAGGATATTTATTTTGAACAATGACGTTATTTAACTAGCGATAATATATACACATATGCAGGGAACCATCTTTATTTCACATGAAGAGTACAGGTGCACCCTAGGGAGAAACACTACGACGAATAAAACCTTTGTCTAGAAGATTTGCTAACTTCTCTTTCAACTCTTTTATCTCTGTAGGAGCCATTCCATATGGCGGAATAGAGATTGGATGGGTATCAGGCAATAAATCAATACCAAAATCTATCGCTCTATCAGGTGGTATGCCTGGGAGATCATCGAGAAAATTTTTTGGGAACTCATTCACCACACGGACAAACTAAAGAGAAGGGCTTTTGGTATTCGAATCTTTAACCCTAATATGATGATACGAACAACCCTTAGAAATGAGTTTACGGGATCTGAGGTAAGATATAAAGTGCCTTCTAGGTTCTAAAGAATGTCCCTCGCACTCTACTACTGGTTATTTAGAAAAGAAAAAGTGACTTCTCGATTTCTGCAATTTAGTGTGGCATAGAAGAATGGAGCCAATCCATTCCTAATATAGCATCAAAGTCAATCATTTTAAGTTCTATGAGATCTGCCACATTATCCCGACCACAAATAGTCACCACACAATTTCTATACACCCTCCCAGACAGAACAGAATCTCCCACCCAAGTAGAAATAGAAAAAGGTTCGGCAATCACATCGGGCTCAAACCTAAAACCAACAGCCACATAAGGGTTCACATAAGACATGGTAGACCTGGGATCAAGTAACATATATACATCACGGTAAAATATTTGTAATATACCAGTAACAATATCTGGTGAGGCCTCTGCCTCCTAGAGATTGGTCAAGGCGTACAATCGGTTGTGGCCATGTATGGCGGATGAAGTACGGTGGTGGTGGTGTAGAAGAATTATCCTGAGATTTGGCTTCTCCAACATTACCCCTCGCTATTGGAAAATCCCTCTGAACATGGCCTGGATGGTCGCACTAATAATATACCATGGCGCCAAACTGACATCTCCCTGGATGGTTTCTCCCACATCTCTCACAGTGCGGGTATGTCCGAGAGGTCTGAGCTATACTTCCTTGAGACTGTGAACCCTGCATTCTAGGTCCCTGCTTGGATAGAAAATCCTGGGTGCGCTGTCCGGCTGGGGTCTGGACACTGGAGCACTGGCTATAGACTGTGCATTACCCCAAAACGTTTTCTTCTGCCATTTGTTACCCCAATTCCCACTCTACTGCTGACTGTGGCTCTGGTCTGCTGTTTTGGGTCTCTTTGCCTTCCTGTCCTCTCTCTAGATTCAGCAATTTTATTTTTATTTTCCTCAACTTGCTGTATGTGGACTGATAGTCTGACAAAATCTATGTCCCGGTTCAATAGTGCTTCCTGACATTCAAGCACTAAGTCATCTGAAAGGCCGAATGCAAATTTCCTCATTCGAGCTCGCATGTTACTAGTCATCTCTGGAGCATAACGGGCTAGTTGGTTGAACCTTAGATTTTACTCCTGGACTCTCATCTTTCCCTGCTTTAGATTCATAAACTTTTCGGCTTTGGCCTCCCTCATCTCGAGAGGAAAGAACCGATTGAGGAAGGCTTCCACAAACTCAGCCCAAACTGTGGGCTTAGCACTCTCACCCGTTTAATCTTCCCACTCATTATACCATTTGTTCTCTATATTCTTAATCTGGTAAGCTACTAACTCAACCCCCTCTACCTTATCTACATTCATCACCTTAAAGATCTTCTCCATCTCGTCCACAAACTCCTGTGGATCCTCTTCTACCTTGGTGCCAGTAAACTTGGGAGGGTTTATTCTTATGAACTAGCCCACTCTTATAGCCTCAGACGTAATAGATGTAGACCCAATATCTTTCGACCATTGAGTTTGTGTGGCTACCAACTATGCAAGCATGTGAATGGACTGTCTAAATTTTGCATTAGATACCTCTCTCTCGCGAGGCTGAGTGTGGTTAGTCCCCGTTCGGAGAGATCTAGGTGTCCTATGTGGGCTGGTCAAAGTAGTTGGGACTCCCGGATTAGCATCAATTTCCGGAGTCTCAGATCTGTTTTGGGTCCTCATCTCATAAGTAGGACGGACCTCATCTGTCTGTGCATTTTGATTGATAGTACGACGGGGAGGCATGATTGTTTTTCTGAAACACAGGAGACCATTGATTATGGGACAATTTAGACTCTGAAGCACAAACTAAACCATAAAGAAGAGAAACATTTCTAAAGGCCTAGTAGCCTGCTACTTATAAGTGTTGCGTTCTACACACCCATTAATAAGACTCTACCCATCGCGATTTCATAGACACCCTGGGACCATGAACCGTGTTCTAATACAAAGTTTGTCATGACCTAAACTAGGTCCTGTCCGTGACGGACATCCCGAAGAATGAAGGCCCAGACGTCCAACTCTATCTGATTTGGTAATCATGCACAACATTCATTAAATAAAAGAAAAATGCGGAATTTTAATCTAATATGGAAACATGGTCATACTCTGGATTCAATTTAACCATACGGAATAGAATATGAAATCAACTAAATAACTTCTGGAACAGTCTGCGAAATATCTACTACATGATCTAAAAATAACTGTCTGAAAAGCTAGGACAAGGACCCCAGTAGACCCAAACAACGGAATAACATAATCTGAAATAACAGGCCTTCTAGAACAAAGAAGGCTCACCACTGCATGGATCACTTCTCTCTGGAATACTGTACTGATTAGCCGGACCCCTAGACTGAGCCTCCAAACCTGAGAGGTACAGGGTTAATACAGATGTACTGATACGCAGAGAAAATCTAAACTAACAATTTATATTGAACATATATGAGAGAAATTTAAAGCATTTCATAAACATATCATATAGTAAGAAATATCATGGGCATATCTGAAAGACTCTGTAAAATCATCTGAACTCCTTGACACTCTTTGTTTTACTTCTACGCTAGGTGGTACACCCTACAACTCTTAAATTTCATGGGCTATATGGAATCCGCAATTGACTCGGCAGGAAAGCCCCCAACCCAAGTGTGCCACAAGGGTTGGAGTCTCTGACTCTGCTACGCCACATGACCGTCGCCAGCGTACAATAATATACCCGAATTGGCAAATAACGGTTTTAGGTTAATAGTTACTTGAACTCAAACTTTCTTCGGATAACCACCTAACCCTCTTTAGGCCCTGTTTTAACTCTTTAAAACATGCATTCTCTGAAATCAAACTCTGTAAACATACTCTGTTATGGCATACATACTTATGATATCTTCCTACCATTGACTTGCAATTCACATCTCCGAGCCATTATTAGCATATTACTATCTCTGTATTTCAAAACATAAATTCGGGACAACCATATAAATAAATTATTTCAAAGAACTCTTTCTCTAAATCTCATGTAAACACATGTATGCAACTCTTTTTGTCAAACTTTCAATGATGCAAGGTGGTCATGTCAGAGCTATTAATCTCATGCAAATCTTTCTCTTTTAACAAAATATAATTACATCAAGAAACTCCCTCTCTTAAATCTCTAAATCATGCTCAAAATAATAAGTCATTTGAGTAAACTATTTTCCAGCCATAAATCATGCATTTCAAATCCTTCACATTGAGATCATAAACTTAAAGTCATCACAAAAGAGGGATTTCATAAGTTGTGCTCTCAAACAATCTTCAATCTAAACTTTCATACATATACATACACGTGTAAATCAATTTAAGGGGGAAAGGCCTAAAGACCAAATCAACAATACAATTAAACATTCATAATGCGAAATAAAATCATGTATTTCAAAACTCCTTTCTAAATTCATGTTTGATAACCTTTAAATCAAATTCTGGTGTTTACAAGCCCATGTGGTTTTTAGGATAAACCTCGCATACCTCAATTTAGGAATTTGATGAATGATTCTTGAAGCCTACGATTTGAAAATTCCAAATCTTCAATTAGTTTCGAAAACCCACGGTTGAATCTTGAGTTATTTGGTTTTTTAGTTTGAAACCCTAGAGAGTGTTCTTGTAAATTTTTGAAGGAAATATGAATAATGTGGTCACTTGGGAGTATAATCCCGTGTTTAAGCTAATAAGGGGGTGGAAAATACCTAATATACCCTTCATGAGACGAAATAAAAATATAACTGGGAGCCCGATTTTGTGGGTCACCGCGACGCGCCACAATCGCAGTGGCTCACTGGAAATTGATGAATGGGATTCTTAGGGTCACCGCAACGCGGAGCCATCGCGTTGTCCCACTGGTTGGACCTGGAACTTCAGCACAATGTGCCGCAATCACGCCAGGCTACTGGAATTTGACAATTGTTAAATAGACCCCATCCGCGATGCGCCAAGCACTGAAATGACGTTGTTTTACGACCAGGCCATAACTTCTTGTCCGGGTATCAAATTTGGGCAAATCTTATATCGACGGAAAGCTTATTCAATTTTCCACATGATAAAAAGTCGAAATTAGGAAAATTATATATGGTTTAAACTTTACTCACTTTGAAAATAAAAAAAAATGAGACTAAGTCTCTTTGACACTAAAACAACTTTAACTCTAAGAGCATATTACCACGAGCTAACGCATTGATGATGCGGGGTGTTAAAATCTATTGTGGCTAGACTCTGGTTCGAATCGTGACAATATTGAAGGGGGTAAAAATATCATACCAGTAAGATAATGTATTATGACTTAAGACTTGCAATGGATCTTTTGTAGCAATGCAAGAATCTGAAATACCTAATTGCACTGAAATCTTCACATAAATCATACAAAAACTACTGTGTCCAGCGGAATCAACCTTGATAAGAATCAAATAAAAATTTAAAAAAAAATGAAGTTTCATTTTTCACAAAAGAATGCACTCATGCAAACAATCTATGAACACCTCATAAAGAAATAGTGTCAAACCTAGTTGCTTGGCTGCATGAACTAGTCACTTTATTGGTGGGACTCTAAAAAAAGGAAATTTCGAATTATCTGGTCGTCAATTATGAGATTTTAAAATCTTTTACCTTCAAAAGAAGATATTAAACATAGAGAAAAAAAAATTCCATAGAAAATGCGAATACACATTATTGAGTTTTAGAATTCGATTTGGACAGGTTTTTAATGCATTTTATAAGATTCAACGTAAGTATAACATTCTATCTATTTTCTATCATTTTATCAAGGAATTTAGAGGATTTTGATCATTTAATTAGTGATTTGGGGTTATAAAATTGGATTGAAATCCGTACGTTTGAAATTGGATAAATTACCAATTTGAATGTTGATTCGTGATTGTATTTGACGATTTTGAGCCCTACCATCATTATGTTATGGGTAAACTGTTTTTGACATAAAAATATTATTTTTTTACCATAGGATCTTTGGTTAACATTTTGGGCTTCGAACAAAAGTATAGCAATATGGGTTTCTACGAACTCAAAAATTTATATATGGATGTCATATTTGACAAGATTAGGATTGTTTGGAGGCGTTGTGGAAGGAAAGTACTTATACTCTTATGTTAAGTATTTGTGTTGATAATTACTTAATTGAGAGTTAATGGGTAGTGGGGATCTTGAATAAATGAGATAACGTGCATTTATGTAGAACTGATACTATGATTACGAAAAATTGGTGATTTTTTTCTTGTTTGAGGACTATGTAATTATGAGAGCCTAAATGTTGATATATAATTGACTAATTTGCGGTTGAATATATCACATGGTTATATTGCATCCCTTACTCTCTTTTATGGATTTGCATCAAGATAGGGTTTGGCAGGGAATTTGAAAAATCGGTGCATTAATGAACGGCTCCATGGACTGAAACAGGTCTACTGGTACCGTGACCACCGACAATTTACCGTGGCTCCATCCCTACATGAGTTTAACTAGTAACCAGGTCATATAAGCTAATGATCGGTGGTTAAACTTTAATTAAGGATAGTTTAAGTCTTGAAGTTATCGAGAAGATTCTCAATAAGTGATATCAACCTACAACTACACACTTGAGAAAATCAGTAGGTGAATCGATTTAATGATACAACGTGATTGTTAGAGTATCTACAATCCTAGATCGATTAAATTCATCGATAACATAAAAATTATTTTTCATTTGGCTAATTCTTAGACAGACCAAGGCCTATTCCTCACAATTTCTAATTATCACAATTCATATTGGACTCAAACTTTCCTTCAATGTCACCCTCTCTGAATATTTCCTCTTTTGAGTAGAAACATCGTCGTTTACCTTGTAAAACAAAAGATGAACTTATCCTAATCTTACACATACTAAAACTTGATCAACCCATCAAATTTGTTCACATCATATTTTGTTGAAGATGATAAAGAAATCTTAAAACTTGATTATGTATAAAAACCTAGCCTTGCTTTAATGTTAGTTATTGCAGATATATTGTTGGTTAACTAGCACAACATCACACATTCACACACAAAGAATAAAAATAAAATGGGAATCTAACGAGGTTTGGTTGAGCCTAATCCTTTAGGCATCACATGTTGCAAGCGGTTTTCTCCCTAAAATGGAATTGTACAATACTTATGAATCGCCAACTTATATACAACTAGATCCACATAGTCTCAAACCAATATGACAAAATAAAATTCAATTTGACGAGAATAAAATGTTTTCCTATCTCAATTTTTTAAGAAAATGGACATTCTAAATATATAAATGAAAATTTCAAGACATAATTAACACAATCGTTACTTTACTTTATAATTTGGGTGGATGGACATGACGACAATGCCTTCTTTTTTGTTTTTTCTTATTTACAATTATATTAGTCTTCTAAGCTTCCCATGAATTGCTATGTTTAGAAAAATAGCATGCTTAATTTAGTTGATATGATTGGGCAAAAAATAAACAAACCACAAGCAAAAAAAAATCACACATAGATTTACATGAAAACCCTTATGGAAAAAAACCACGGGCAGAGGCAGAGGAGATTTCACTATAATTGAAAGAGAGTACAATGTTGGAGATAGTAATTTTAATTTCGTGTATATGATAATAACCAAAAATAGCCCACTAAATCGTACTTATATTTAATAAGTGCGTTCAAATAGGTCCTAGGGCCAAAAACATAAAGGTCCATACCACCCCTGCACCTCTATTGAGATTATTGGTGGGCTACGAGATCTAGCCTATCAACCTGATCCCTACGCTTCCACCAAAGACCCTATTAAAAATCACAAACATGGGTCGAACAACGAAACTTCAAGGGTCGGATCAACAAAATTTAGGTCACAACTCTAACAATCTCTACCTTGACAAGAATTCTAATTGAGAACTCAAATACATTTCAAGACAAACTCTCCACCTCTTCCACAAAAGCCCCTAAGGGAACATCTTAACCACTAACACCAACCAAGTTCAAGCAATGCTCAAACTTGGCACATGGTAGTGTCTTGGTCATCATATCTACAGGGTTATCATGGGTACTAATCTTTCTTACCACAATATCACCACGAGCAATAATTTTATGGACAAAATGATACCGAACATCAGTGTGCTTTGTACTCTGGTGAAACATCTTATCTTTTGTAAGGAAGATATCACTATAACAATCACAAAAGGCCATAGTAAGCTGTATGTCTTTTCTAAGTTCACCAAACAGACCCTTCAACAAAATAGTTTACATGAAAGTCTTTGTAATAGCGATGTACTCTGCCTCAGTAGTAGACAAAGCAACTGTAGTCTGTAAAGTAGCTTTCTAAACTGATAGCACAACAAACAATGGTAAAAACATAGCCTATAAGGGACCTTATTTTATTAAGGTCTCTGGCAAAATCTTAATCAAGATACCCAATCACTCCATCTCTGTTTTGCCCAAACTATAAAAAACATTAGTAGATCCATGCAAGTATCTGAAAATCCACTGAATTGATTTTCAATGTTCTTTTCTAGGATTTTCCATGTATTTTCTTACTACACTGAGGACATAAGATAAATCTGGTTGGGAAAAAAACTCGCATACGTAAGAGACCAGATGGAAATAGAGTATGGAACTCAAGACATATAGTCATGCTCATCATCAATCTTTGGAGATAAAATGTACGAGAGATTGATGTGAGTTGCTAATTGAGTTGTAACACCCTGCATTTTGGACTAGAATAAAAACTATTATTTCTATGTGTAGATGATACAAAACCCATAAATCCTATATAAATTTTCCATGTTAATCAATTAGGTATTATAGGAAATTAAATAAGGTTTCCGTTGATATATGATTCGCCCAAATTTGATACTCGAGCAAGATGTTATGGTTAATTTAAGTCCTAGTCATAAAACAACATCATTTTGGTGCTTGGCACGTCGCAGAGGTGGTCTATTTAACAATTTTCAAATTCCAGTAGCCTAGCGCGATTGTTGTATGCCCCTCTGAAGTTCCAGGTCCCACCCGGTGGGACAACGCGATGGCTACGCATCGCAGTGACCCTAAAAATCCCATTCGTCAATTTCCAGTAAGCCACCACGATAGTGGCGCGTTGTGGTGACCCATGAAATTAAGCTTCTAGTTATATTTTATTCCATATCATTAAGGGTATATTTGGTATTTTCACCCCTTTATCATCTTAAATAAGGGATTATACTCCCAAGTGACAATATTATTCATATTTTATTCAAAAAAATTTACAAGAAACTCACTCTAGGTTTCAAACTAAAAACCCAAATATCTTAAGATTTCACCATGGGTTTACAATAATTCTATGAGATTCAAAATCCCCATTGCGAGGGCTACAAGAAGCACCCATCAATTGTTCGAATAGCATCGCTAAAGCACAAGTTCATTGAAGAGTCGTAAATTAAGGTACGCGGGGTTTTCCTAAAATCTCATGGGCATAGAAATCATGTTTTTAAGAAAAGAGTTTCGCATTTATGAATTTATTCATGTTTTAGAAGCGTTGACGATATTATTTTGGTCTTTAGGCCTTCCCCCAAATTGATTTGATATTATATATATATTTAAGCATGTGTTTTAAGGTTGATGATAGAATTGAGAGCATGATTCATGAAAAATCCCTCTCTTGATATGATTTTAATTTACTTATGATATACTATGAAATCGTTTGAATGCATCTTGAAAAACATGTTATGAAATGTCTTGAATTATGTTATATTTGGATTATGATTTTGATTCCAAAAGAGAGAGGGTTGTTTATGTTGATGAATTTTGAACATAATCGTATAATGATAAGAGTTTCATGGTTTGTTAAATATTACATGACCACCACTTGTTTATTGAAAGGATGAGAATTTTGCATAGTTTTGACTTATGTTTTCAAAACAAGAATTCTCTTTGTTAAATTACATATTTTGGTGGTCTGAACTATGATTTTATGAAATATCTTTCTTAATGCTTTATGGCTCAAAATACATGACTTGTAAGTCTTGGTATGATGATACCAAAATAGACAATGCCATAATAGACTTAGACAAGCTTAAAACCTAGATTTTCATTACTTAAGATTTAAGAATGATATGTGTTTAGAAATGGATAAAAAAATTGGGCATAAAGAGATGTTAGGTGGTCCCCCAAAAAATGTACGAGTTTAAAAAACTCATTGCCCAAAACCGTGATTTGCAGATCTGGGTATATTATATTATGCTAGCCTAGTGCCCTATGGTGTATTAGACTCAGACACTACAACCCTTACGGCACACTTGGGTTGGGGGCTTACCCGCAGAGTCAATGGCGGACTCCATATAGCTCGTGGGGTTTTAGACTTGTAGGGGTGCACCACCTAACTCAGAAGTAATAGGAAGGCCAAAAATTTCATTGACAGAAAGGTTTTTAGGATTATCAAAATGATGCTCATGTGTTTTGAAAACTATTTTATGTATGATGTTTTGAAAAATTGCTCTCCATTATTTTATTTATTTAAAAGCTTTATTTTGGATTACTTTGTGTACAAATACAACTATATTGACCCCCTACCTTCCAGGTTCTGAGGCACAGTCTAGGGGTCCTAATAAGCAATAGATTTCTTCAGATAAAAGTGCAGAATCTAGTTGGTGAGCCTTCTATATTTCAGAAGGCCTATTTATTTTCAGACATTTATCATTAACTATGGTTTTGGTCTACTGGGGGCCTTGTCCCAGTTTTCAGATAGTTGTTATTGATTGTGTAGTAGAGAATTCGCAAATAATTTTCAGATGATATTAGTTGGTATTGGATTCTATTCCTCATTGTTGAAACTGAATCTAGAATATGACCATGTTTCCGTATTAGAATGTATTTCCCTATCTTTTTTTATTATATGAATATTGTGCATGATTACCAGACAGAATAGGGCGTCCTGACCTTCATGGCTTGGGATTTCCATCATGGCCAGGGCCCCAATTTGGGTCGTGACAAACATGGTATCAGAGCCTGATTTATGGTCCCATTGTGTCTGCGAAATCACATCGAGTAGAGTCTTTTTATTGGTGTGTAGCGCGCCACACTTATAAATAGGAGGCTACTAGGCGTTTAGGAATGCTTCCCTTTCTCCATGTTCTAGTTCATGTTATGAAGTCAGAATGTTTCTCTTTCATACTCTAATTCGTGCTACGATGTTGCCCATACAGAAGTAAAGCTATCTGAATTCTTTTCTTACCTTGATGTTTTGAGATATGTCTCATCGTTGAGGTGAATCAGGTGCAAAAGTCTAGAATCTAAATGGTATGGTCCTTTCTGATTAAGCCATATAAGATTTTAAAGATTTTACAAGGACTTGAGAAGAGTTCATTAGTGCTTCAGGGTGTATTAACTCTTGTGTGAACTTTAATTCTGACGAAATTGTGTTTTTCAGCCTGCAATATTAAGTGTATTTGTTCCTTCTCATGAATATAGTTTGCAGATGTCATGCTTAAGGGGGGATGATATATAGCAGAATGTTGGAACTATATTTCCACTCGATTAGTAGTGTGAGTTAAAGTGTTGGTTTCATGACCTATTGGTAGTGTGATCGGACCAAGAAGTTTATACTGTGAAGTCACAAAGTTAGAAGTTAGAGTGAGGGTGAATTTTGTGGAAATAAATATTTTAGTTGAAGAATCGATGTTTGAGGATGATTTACCCCTTTATAGTGATAGACTAATATGGTAGCTAGTAGCATGTACGGATTTTATGGTAGTCTGTAGGGGAAGTGTTTGACTCAGATTTTTATTTATATAGAGTAAGATGTGTATTCTTAGATCATTGATTATTATGTGTCAAGTTTCTATCTATTGTAATCTTGTTATCATTGTATTGTTGAAACTAAAAGTCTAGTGAAGCCGAGTGAGGCTCTTTCGATTCACTAGCATAGTTTTCTTGTCATTCATCTCAATTCTTGTTCAAAACACAAAATCAAAGTCTAGTGGAGCAGTGTGGGGCCTATTTCGATTCACTAGCAACTTGTTGTTCATCTTGTTGTTCTTGTGTTGGTTAGAACTTGGGTTTAGTGGCGTAATGACAAGAAAAGTGGTAAGGCCAATTTATTCAATATATGTATGGCCAAATCTTTTTGCATATGATTTAGTTGGTAACGAGGTGATACGTCCCTGTGTGTTAGTTTAGTAGAAGGTAAGGTAGAGAAGGAGTTATTAGTTAAGGTGAATTATTGTTTACTTGAAGTATAAAAAGAGTTGTTGACGGTGTTTGTCGTGCAAGAAAATTATAGGTTATTGATGAAGGTACTTGGTGGATGAGTGGTGTTAATTTTAATTCCCCTGAGGTTGCAAGAGGGAGTTTAGTTGGGACTTATGAAGCCATGAACTAAGTTTAGCTGTATAAAAGGGGTAGATAGTAATGATGTGTAGAAGAAAGATGTGTTAATGGATTTTAAATAAGATAGATCATAGGATTGTGATTGATGGGTAAAAAAAAGCTGTTGTTGATAGAGGTTTAGAGAATACGAGAAGTATGCATTTATGGGTGTTTGCCTTGAAGTTCATATGCGGTGATAATTATAGGCTTGAATGGCATGTTAGGATCTAAGTGGAGGAATGCAGTATGCGCTAGTTAATCCACAGTACGAGTTCAGAGTTAGTCATTGAAGTAGTAAGGCATGTTATGCTTAGGGTGTAAGCTCTAAAAGAGACATAGAAGATTTAATCATGTCATTTAGACTAATATTATGGTGTGGCGTGTTGTACGTTGGGATTTTGAGTTAGTATTGATCATGGTGAGAGAATTTATTTCAGTGGACTTTAGTAGATGGATTTGTAAATGCTCAAGAGAGAATTATAAGTTAAACCAAATGATATATGGTATTTAAGGGGAATAGTATAGTTGAGGAAGTATTTGAGAAGTGTTTCTAAGATTCAAAGTAAGAAGATGCATTGCCTAAGGCCTAGTATTTCTATGCTAGCTAATGATTTATACGTCTATGTTCCATTCTACTGAGTTGTATCAATGTTGTGATTCCTTATTCAGAGGTTTTGATCAGATCATGCCCAAAATTCTTTGCTCTCTAATATTATTAGTATTTCTTAGAAAAGTGTTGAAGAAATACTCTAATTGAGTATGAGCAGTGAGTATGGTAAAGTTCATATAGCCTACAATCCAGTTTAACAGTTAAGCAGATAAGCTCCTTTATATTTACAACATTCCATCTAGCCTTACTATCCAAAGTTTCATGAGTAAGGCCATTCCATGAGGTAAAATATTCACATTCATGCATAATTATTAATTCAATTAATTTTATGCATAATTAATTTGTTTTAGATTCAGATATTAAGTCATGATTCAGCTCGTATGTGTTTCTTACCTCATCTCAGATTTTCCTTAGTATTTCTACCGAGTCAGTATCCTTCGGGGAAGAATGATTCCAAGGGGGAGATAATGTAACACCCCGTATTTTCTCTCTAGAATTCAAACTACTGTTCCTATGCCTATAAGTTCTAATCCCAATGATTCCCATGTGAATGTAAGTTTCATGATCATTATCCTAGTGTGTGAAGTGCTTTCTAGCTGAAAGATGTTCATAGGAATCACTTAGAGCAATGTTGAGCTGAGAGAGATTGACCCGGTTAAATCCTTATATTCGATACCACAAAGGAATAATTTGAATGTGGGTAACTTTTTATATCTATATAATTTTAGAGCCCAAGAACCACCAGTAGATATGTAATTGAATTCTATTTCCAACGATACTACTTTCTCCTTAATTTGATAACAAGGCAAAATATTATGCCCGTTTTACCAAAGAGGTGAAAGTCTTCCAAGGTGCGACGGCATGGATGACGCATCGTCAATCCAGACCATCAACATTAGGTAGAAACGTCGATTTTTGGTCATAAAATAATGGTTGGAGTGACAGTCCGTCTCCCAGACCATCAATCGACACCGAGCAAGCACAGTAACGACGTTTTAAATGAGGTTTTTGGTCTTTTCCACCCATTTAACCCCTATTTCCATTTACTTAAAAAACATAAACTTTTATTAACTCTCAACATCAATATTAGGGTTTTCTCTCAAGATCATCTCCCAAAAACAAGATTCAAGCCCTTCTTCAAGAAAACTCTAAACCCCTCTGAAGAACATAAAAAATCCATCACTCCTTCTTCAAGATAAGAAAGAATATACGCTCTCTAAACCAAGAAGTTCAAGAAAAGCATTCAAGTACATTCCCTTGAATATCACATTAAATTCATCCTCTTCAAGAAAGAAAACAAGAATTAAGTTCCCTAATCTAAGAATCTCAAGAAATCTATCACGATCATTTCTAAGGGTTTCAAAGTCAGGCTTTCTACATCAAATCAAGCCAATTAAGGTATGTGGGGTTATTAACAAGGGTATCCTTTCACCACCGTGCCCACAATTTCACGATTTTATTTATTTTTTTTCATGTAAGGCTCATACCCAAGTTTCTATATTCTTGAAGCATGTGATTATAATGAAATTTAAAGTTTTAAGTATACTAAGAAGTGCTTATGTTTATGCCTTTTTAACTTAAAAGATTTATATTATGAATGAGATGACACTATCTTTATTTTTTATTGTTGAAGTATTTCAAGAATAATATTTAGCATGAGGTTTTGTTATTAATTGACATGAGTTTATAGCATGGGTTTAACCCCTAAGTTTCAGTATTGTGATTTTAAGAATATTATATCTTTAAGTATTCTTTGATAATCTTATACTCAAATATAAAGGATGAATTGATCTTTTGATCCTCAACTAAGATATGGAATCCACACATGTTAGTTTTGATTACAGTTTAAAGCAAATAGATTCATAACTGGTTTTTATTAAAAACCCTTATGCTATTTTAAGGTTGATTCCCTACAGTATGAGCATATAAGTAAGAGAGTAGTATTTTGCACCGAGTTGGGTATGTGTCCAAGGTTACATTCCCCAAAACTACTATCCAACGTAGGTTCAGCTTATTCAAAACATGGATGAATTACAGATAGTGATCACTTAGCTAAGGTCTTACTACACGGCAAGAGTAGGATGACTCTCCACAGCGTGAGCTTTTCCCGACGGGGAACAAGACGTTGGACACTATGATAGCTCACATTGTGTATGTAGGTTAGAAGAAACTCCCTAAGATAGAATAAATGAATAGCTTTTAGAAGTAGGTGTTATGGATCACAAAGTTATTCTTATGCTTCATTATTCATGTGTATGATTTTATAGCTTTGTTTTATTTAAGCCCAAGGTGAGTCATTTACACTTAACATGCTTTGTTTAAAATTTTATATGTACATTAAATCATTGTTTTACTTATGCATTCACCCCCACATACTCAGTACATTCTAAAAGTATTGATCCACATATACGTCTATGTGCAACATTTTTAATAATGTAGGTACAAGTTGTAGTGTGCACATCATAGTTCGACAGTTGTAGCTTTAAGTGACCAGGTGATAAGCCCTTTTGATTCAAGGGTTTGAGTCAATCTTAGTTCGAGTAGAAATTTTATTTCTTTATTCAGTAGTATTGATTCGAGATATTTAGGGGTCATGTCCCGGTTAGCTATAGTCAATACTAGTAGAGGCTTCATAGATTGTTAGTATAGTTGATGTATTTAATTTTAGTTTTATTTTGTATAATCAGAGTTGTAATCATTCTAATAGTTTTGTTTTTAATATTTTTCAGCTAAACACTTTTTTCCACATATTTTCTTAAAGATTTATGTATTTTGTTCGGTCGCTCATGAGTTATGGCAGTACAAGGGTTAGCTTGGGATCACTTGTGATCCTAACCACCATGTGACGTCCAGGAGGTAGTCTTGGTGCATTACAAAGAGTCAAACCTCTTATACCACTATTTGGGCGACTTCTTTAAGCCATAAAGAGATTTTTTTCATCAAGCATACATAGTCCTCCTTTCCTAAGACTGCAAAGCCTTCTGGTTCCTGCATATAGATTTCCTCCTCAAGTTCTCCATGTAAGAGTGAAATTTTTACATCCAACTGCTCAAGTTCAAGATTATGCATGGCCACAATACTAAGAAAGGATCAAATCAAACTATTCTTTACAACTGGAGAAAACACATTTGTGAAGTCAACACCTGGAACCTGACTGTAACCTTTAGAAACTAGTCTTGCTTTGTACCTAGCATCTTCAACTCCCAATGATCCTTATTTCTTTTTAAATATCCACTTGCAACGGACAAATTTCTTATATTTAGGAAATCAAACCAGATTCCATGTGTCATTCTTATGAAGTTATTCTATCTCCTCCTGCATAGCAATCATCTATCAACTGGAATCATCACAACTAACTGTCTCTAAGTAAGAACAATGTTCTTTACAAAAATCAATACCTTCTACTATATTCAATGCATAAGCAACCAAATCAACTTAAGCATACTTCTGAGGAGGACTAATATCTCTCCTAGGCCTATCTTGAGGAATAGAATATTATGGCACCACTAGTGGTGAAGAAGAAATAGTATCACTCTATATCTCCGGGCTAGACTGAGAAGTAGTCACTGGTGTAGACTCTGCTCAAATCCTCAATTCAATGTGGGTGCTTGAATTTTTCTTATACATGTCACTAAACTCATCTCAGGGTGAAGCTCTTAATCCGTTGGGAGACCAAAGCATGACAGTTTCATCAAACACAACATCCCTGCTAATTATAACCTTTCTATTTTCTGGACACCAAAGCTTATAACCTTTAACACTAGGCTTTTCCAATAAATAAGCTCTTGAAAGATCTAGGTTCCATCTTTTCATTATCAACATAAGCATAAGAAGGATATTCAAATATCGTCAAATCAAAGTAACTAGCAGGATTACCAAACCATACCTCTTGTGGAGACTTTTTATCAATCGTGACTGGGGGAGAATGGTTACTAAGAGGACAAGTTATGGAAGCAGCTTTGGCACAAAAAGAATTAGGTAAACCAACATTAGATAGCATACAACGCACCTTCTCCATTATAGTCCTATTTATTCATTCGGACACTCCATTCTACCGTGGAGTATAACGAACTATTAAGTGCCTCACAATTCCTTATGACTTGCCTAGAACTTTAAATTCATTAGAACAAAACTCTACACTATTATGAGTCCAGAGGAATTTTACCTGCGTCCCTGTTTGCTTTTAAATCATAGTTTTCCACTCCTTGAAAGTAGGCAACACATCATTCTTTTGCTTCAAGAAGAACACCCAAACTTTTCTTGAATAGTCATCCATAATAGTCATCATGTAATTTGCACCTCCAATAGAAGGTACTCTAGAAGGACCCCAGAGATCAAAATAAATATAATTAATTGTCCCTTTATATAAGTGGATACCTTTAGGGAATCTGACTCTTTCTGTATCCCAAAAACACAGTTCTCATAGAACTCTAATTTGGCAATACTCTGGCCAAGAAGTTCTCTCCTGCTTAGTTTAGCCATTCCGTTATCACTCATATGCCCCAGGAACATATGCCAAAGTCTTGCAACATAATTTTTTGATAGAGAGGAGGTAGAAATAGCTCCATCACCTATAAACGTAGAGTCTTGCAAGACATACAAATTTGTTATCTTTCTCTATTCCTTAATCATAACAAGATCACCTTTAGTAACCTTCAGGACTCCACCATCACCAGTGTACCTATATTCATTCGAATCAAGGGTACTCAAGGAAATAAGATTTCTCTTCATGTCTGGGACATACCGTATATCACCAAGTATCCTCACAACCCCATCAAACATCCTAATTCTAATTGTTCCAATACTAGCTATCTTACAAGGTGTGTTATTTCCTATCAACACAACACCTTTAGAGACTATTTCATATATTGTAAACAAATACCGATTGCGACATATATGAAATGTGCAAGCTGAACTAAGAATCCAATCCTCACAAGGTTTAGAGTTACAATCAAAAACTACCTAGAGTTCTCCATAACTACCGCCATATTCAACAAAACAGGCTTTACCAGACTTTTCTGGTTGGTTTCCCTACTGATTTGGAGTTTTTTTCTCTCTATTCTATAACTTATAACACTCAAATTTCATATGGCCCTTTTCTTTCAGTAATTAATGGTTTTGTTTATATTTTAGGATTTCGACCTGTTCCATCATCACCCCAAAGTTTCTCTCCTCAGTCCTTTCTTGAATAATGAGACCATATCCTTAAGTCTCTAACCCATTCACAAGATGCTTTATTTTCTCCTTGGAGAATAATTTATCATAGACTTCATCTATTGTCAGTGTATTACGACTATATAAAATTGTATCAGTAAAGGTCATGCATGATGAAGGCAGGGAACACAACAAAATCAACCCCATATCTTGCTTGTCGTACTTAAGACCCAGAGTCTCTAAATCAGATTTGATTTCCTTAATGACAGATTTGTGATCCTCAAAGGACACACCCTCAAACTTGTGATGCAAATAAATTCATTATTTGAGATATGACCTAATTGTTAGGCTCTTTATCATACATGACAATTCCAGTTTCAACCATAATGCAGTGTCAGTGGTCTTCTTCAAAACATCTAGTAGAATATAATTGGATAAATAAAGGTGGATCTGAGAAAGATCCTTTCGATCCTTACGCCGTTTGTCCTGGTACATCCACGATAAGGGCATATTATCAAACAATAATAGAGCATCGTCCAAATCTATCTGTGTGAGCACAACCAATATCATAACCTTCCATAATTTTTATCTAGCTCTGATACTAGTTTTTATGATCTTCACAAGATGCTTCATCTTCTCCAATAGTATCGATCTCACTCTGATACTAGTTTTTATGATCGGGCAGAAAATAAGCAAACCATAAGAAAAAGAATAACAAAAACACACAGATTTATGTGAAAACTCTTGTAGGAAAAACCACGGGCAGAGGCAGAGGAGGTTTCACAATAATGTAAAGAGAGTACAATGTTTGAGACAATAGTCTCAATTTCGTGTATGTGAGAATAACCCAAAACATTCCACTAACTCGCATTTATATAATACGTGCGTACAAATAGGTCCTTGACCCAAAAACATAAAGGTCCATACCACAGGGGCTTCGCCCAAACCCTACGCTTCAACCACAGACCCCATTAAGAATCACAAATATGGATCACATCTCGAAACTTTCAGGGCCGGATCAACAAAATTTGAGTCACAACTCTAACATTATTAAAACTAAGATATATTATAAAATAAGAATTACTAAATGTTTAATTTTTTTTGGTCAAAAATAATTAATTAGTTAACTGCATTATTACGAAAAAAAATTAAAATGTAAGTGTAATATCATTAATTACAAGGAAAATTAGTGTACCTAGTTAAACTTGCGCAGAGGTTTATGATATTATTCTTTAAATTTTTTTTGGCTATAGTGACTTGATGAGTAAAAGCAACATGATCTTCTCCACTTCTGCTTCAGCTGAAAATAAGTCTTCTCTTAGAAGGGAGAAGGAGAGGAAGTGAACAAAAGTCAAATAAGGGTCACTTTCAAAGAACTACAAAGCTAGAAAACTCGATTCTACCCCACTTTTAGAGTTTCACTTATACTCTTAGATGTCGACCTGATTAAAAATGTTAAGTGAAGGAAGATAAAGGAATGTCATAGGTTAGATAAGAAGGGAGAATGAAATGAAATGGAACACTTACTTCTGCAAGTTGATCAAGAAGAATCTACATCTAAGATGAGGAAGAATGTTCACAATCCACAACAAAAAGAAGTGGAGACCAAAATTTCAATGGGACAATAGAGACATCCTTAGCGGCTGAAAGAGAGGATATGAGAAGAGAGAATGGTTGTAATTATGATTAGCAAACCCTAAAATTTAGGGTCATGCTTTTATATACATGAACTTGGTCACTTTTGGGCTTGTTTGTGCTATAATTATTTCATTTTCATTTTTGTTTTTCAGGCTTGTTATGAGACTGTCTTTTGATGATCAATAAAAAAGAATCATGGGTCCACAATTTAGTTTTTTAAAAAAAAACTTTATGAATACATTGATATAGCCAAACTTAAGTGATTTTAGCAGATAATTTGCTATTCTTGAATGACTATATATGTTTTTCACTCATAATATAACTTAAGATTTCCGTTGTGTAGCATGAAAAGAACAAATATTAATTAGAGTAACCTAAAAAATTTTAGTGAGAAGGGTTGAAAAATAAATTGTGTATTATGAAATTCCAAATATCTCAAAAAGTTATTAATACCCTTTATATTTATGACCAATCAACTATAGGATTCTATTTGTTTGTTATGCTACAACTTCTTGATCAATATACCAATTAGCAAATCTTTTTAGTTAGTTAATAAATGAAATCTACATATTTAAAGAACTCTTTTATCCATCATTTGATGAAACAGTTGTTAGAATTATTGTTTCATTACAAACTAGCTTTCAATTTTTTTAAACTAGATTTTTATTCATCCTTTTAATGATGAAAAGGTTAATGATGTAAGAAACAATGAAAAATCTCAAAATCACAATGAAGTAACAGATCCAAATGAAAGTACTCAAAAAGACTAAAAGGGTGCAAGCATCCTTGAAGTTCAGGAATCACTGCTTCGCTATACTTCTGATCAAATTGAGCTACTTGAAACTGGAGTTTGAAAATATTACACAATTAGTGCATGTATTTTGTCTTATGTTCTAGTTATGTTGTGTTTCATTGTTATTTATTTACCTTCTTTTAGAATTTTCTAAACAATCTAGGGTGCCTGCGCATGCTATGTCTTTCTGACACCATCTTTTCCATAATACATGTTAATCAATTTATCCATAATATGTTCTTATATTGGCAAAGATTCCAAGACAATCTGCACATAGGTTCTCTGTTCCATAAAATAAGATTCAAAATTTTTAGTCCACCTACTGACTTTAGTAGACATAGATTATCTCAAGTTATAACTACAGTCTTTGTCTGTAAAATCCCACCATTCCACAAAAATCGATTAAAAATGCTATCCACTAGCAGGAAAAATCTTATTTAAGTAAAAATATAAGAACAAAAGATATGTACTGAAAATTGGACTCTTTTGATAAGTTGTAGCCTGATGCAAGCCAAATTGGCATCAAACATACAAGGACTATAATCCAAGGCTGACATAAAGGCACCCAATCCATTGTCATCTATGGGAGGGAAGGATATATTTGGGGAACCATTTTCAAGCACTCAATAGCTTAACACAATGTGTGGAGGATAGATTTAAGTTAGTTGTTGAATTCATCCCAAGACATCAATATGGAAGCAAGCCCGAGGACTACAAACACTACCATGATATTAAAGAAGTTAGATGTGTTCCAAAATAACTAGATGCCATTTATGGAGTGTTTTATAATGCCCAATTAATGTAAGAACGACCAAAGGGCCTTTGATGTATCAAAGGAGTGCAAAATAGGGCAACAAAGCTCCTTTTCAATAGCATTTTCTCCCACAGTATAGGTCAAACAATAGCATCCACTTACATAGTGTGCCCAAGGTGTGCCCCATCTGCTTAAGAAGATGTTAAAGCAGAGAGAACCAAGTTTATTTTTGGTTAATTTGGGTTATTTTTTATCCCTCTTATGTACTGAATATCCCAAGGAGATAAATACTAGCTATCTTAGGTAATTTTATTAATTTTTTGATTTGATTAAAGATGAAAACTCCAGACAGTTTTTGAGAGATCAAAAAAGCCTATGTTGCATTTTTCTTAGAAACGGTGGTTGTAAGGGAGTTTTGATTCTCTTGCAGTCAATGTAAGAGATTGGTGTTAGTTTATAGTTGAATTAGGAATTTAAAAGTTGAATACACTCTTTAAATCATAATTATCGTATCTTCTTTGTGTCTATCTTTCTTTATCAATCTATCCTTTTATCTCTTTACTTTTTGTATTTCAACTTCTTCAATTCTTTAGTGTTTGTTTTCTTTCTAGGTTCTGCAGTTAGATCTTGTTTGATTTGGTGTCAGAGCCGAGCTTAATTTTGTTTCGACAAAGTCAATCTTGGGTCTTGTAGTCATTAAAATTGAAAATCATAAAAAAACAATTTACTAGTCACATTTTTTATGGTCAGGTCAAAAGTCGAGTCCTTTATTTTATTATTTTTCTTGTGTTTCTAGTATTATATTTGTGTCCTCTAACACTATTTGATTCTAGAAGTTAAATTTAAACTAAATCAGAGCAATATTGAGTATTCTATCATTGTTTTGGTGAATAATTTGAGCTAAATTATGATTGGAATGAGTTTTTAAGGTTAAAATGTGCTTATATACAAAATTTCAACTCATTCCGAGCTAAGAAGAAGAAGTTAGGAAAGTTGGTGTTCTTGGAGAAATTTTTATCTTCAAGGTGGATTTTCACCTAAAGGTGATTGTTTGATCCATAAATAAAAAATATGAAGTGTGTAAAAGTTTTAGTACTAAATAATCTCCATAGGTTCCAAGAATATTCTAAGAGAAGAGGACAAAGAGGGACCAATAGAGGGGCAAAAATGCCATTCCAAGTGGGCTGTTTGGTTGATCTTCTTTGAATTTTCCCTTTGCATTCAGTTGAACTGCTGCAGCAGCTTAATGGAAGCTCAAAATAGTGTATGTTTTATTGGGACTGTGCCTAGCCAGTGCAAGGGCTAACGCAGGTCAAAACAACCTCAAATGCGCTAGGGATGCACCCAAGCTTCCTTGGCTCTTCTCAAACCCACTTCTATCGCAAGTAACCCACATAATTCAACACTTCAACACTCCTATTTGCATAGGTTTTATTATGCTAGGTTCAATTCATTATTCTTTTATTCTTACTTTGATTCTTAACTAATTCAACAACTAGTAATTCACCCACTATGCTGGTTGATTAGTGCTTGAGTCCGTTTCTTTTTTCGTCCTATTTATTTTGAGTTTTTTGTAATTTTTAATTTGCCATATATTCTAGACTCATGTATATATATATATATATTCTTTGAGTTTTTTTAAACAAGAATCCATTTTGTCCATATGTCGAGATTGACACCTTATGGACCACTGAAGTATAAATAATTTTCAACATTCGCTAATTGAATCGTGAGGTTTAGAAAGGTGAGCATTGTATGATTATTGGTGAGGAGATTTTAATACTAAGCTTGTATTTTCATTTTATAGGTACAAGGAGTTATGAATAAGTATGTCTTCAGTAACCTCGGATACATATGACTACAACATAGGAGACTATGATTGTGGTAAGTTGATTCTATGATGAAGATGGCGAATATGGAGGCTATGAATATTGACATGATCAAGTGTTGTGTGAGAATGAGGGATCATATTCCAAAGGAGAACATTAGATGAATCATGATCCTAGTTCCTATAGAGAGTATAGATATGATGATGAGCCTTGTGATAGTTCTAATGAGGAAGAAGGGGCATGTGAGGAGTATTACACTTTCCACTCCGAGCATGAAGATGATGTAGAGTATAACCTTTCTTACTATTCACATCAGAATGGTTATGGTTAGAGTGAACATTTGAGTTATGAAGGTTTATAATCCTCATCTTGTGGCACTTGTTATCAAGGTCAGATTTGTTTATAGTAGAGGTGTAACACCCCATACTTTTACCTAGCTTAAATTCATTTAAAAAATGTCAAAGACTTTCTTTAAAGATGAATACACTTGTATATATGTGGAATTTTAAAGATTTTGATCGAGTGGAAAATTGAATAAGCTTTTCATTGATACCAAATTCATCCCAAATCCAACACCCGGGCGAAGAGTTAGAGCTATTTTAGTATGACAGTGTACCACTTGAGCCATCAACACATCGCGGAGCCATCCAAAATGGCAATTGTCAAAAACCACTAAGCCTCCACGATATTGGCACGTCGCGCCAAGGCTTAATTTTAGAATTATCATTTTTAAGTGTTCCATTGCGATCACCGCGTCGCGGTGATCTTCCAGGTCACGTCCAAGGTGGCAACGTGATTGTACTACATCGCGCCACCATGCAATTTCACAGTTATCATTTTCTAGTGGGCTGGCGTGATAGTGGTGCGTCGCACCAGAGGTCCAGATTGGGAAAATTTCATGAAAAATTAATGTTGCGACCAGGGTAAAAATATTCCTTTCCCATGATTTTATTCTGCCCAGATGTGGGATTTAAGGCCTAAAAATGTGTAAAAACCTTCATTATTCACTTTTTCCCAAAATCAAAAGGTATTTCTCTCTCAAAAAAACAAACCCTAGCTCTCAAGAATCAAGGTCAATCCCAAGAATCTCTCTAAGAACTCCAAGAAACTCATGTATTAAGGTATGATAGATGTTCATTCATGGGTTCCTTTCACCCATGAAGTCCAAGAATCCTTTTTCAAAGTACAAAGATTGAGTATTTATGATTTCCATGTTTGAATTAGATTGAATTCATATTTATAACATTAGTTGAGTTCCGATCCATTATTTAAGTGCAATTTTTATGAAATCAAAAAGCATGTATAACAAATATGTGATTATCTTGAAAAAACCTTGAATTTATAAAGTGATTAATGCATCTATCTTGTTGATTTGGTTTTCAATCCATGATTGTGATAAGATTTATGAAAATAGAATAGTAATTAGGGGAAAATTATATGAATTGCCTATTGAATCCATGAAATTGAAAGTTTGCACAATGTAGTTGCCAGGTTTATATGTTATCCATGATTATGTGCATTAAGTTGTGCTTCCCAAGCGTTTGATGGAATGTCCATGTGAATTAAATGATGCAATCATGACATGCTAGTATATGTACAAGTTAATACATTACAAGTGTTCGATGAAATATCTCTATGAATGAATTATGACCAAGTGAACATATATATATTGTTCAAAGTTATGCTTTGATTTACTTTTCATGTTATCGACTCCTGGGTGTATTAAATACCCAACAATTTAGCTATTTATCTAGAGCCAGTGTCAGTTACAAAATAGTATCATTCATATCACAATCATATCACTCTCAGTCCATTAAATAACTCAGTCAATTTTAGAACTTAGAAAAACTTAGTAATCTTTATATCAGTCTCGTCCAGTCTAGTTCAGTATACTCAGTTCAGTGCCTAACTAGGATTCAACACCGAACGAGCCTTGAAATGGAGCCATGCCTGTTAGTTAGGACTGGGTCCCTAAAAGCAATTCCTAAGTTACAAAACTACATAACTGGCGTCGGTTATAAGATGTTACCTGTTAGATAAAACTGACATACTCAGCGATCACTCGCTAGTTTAGGACTGATCTTGGGGGTCACTCGTTAGTTAGGACTGACTCCACAACAGTTGTCTTTACCCATGGAAATGTACTGGTACCCTTCTAAATGGGGTTACAGATTGGACTCCAGCTCAGTTATCTTCTTTTATTTGGGGCATATCGGTTAGATGATTACTTTCCACAATTTTAGTTTCAGTCTTCAGCTCAGAACTTAGCTCAGTTTTATAGAATTAGGACTATCATATACTGTCAATCGGTTATCAGAATTCAATAAGTAGCTTCATAAAAGCTTAGTCACAGTTTATATATATATATGTCTATGCACAGATTGCATTCTCAGTATTTACAGTATTCTCAGATTCTCTAGGTACGCTTATATTCAGTTACTCTATATCATTTAGTCAGTTATTGTTCATGCATATGAACCCTTGTATTTAGCCTTACCTTATCTATCATACTAGTATATTCTCACGTACTGACGTATACTTTCCTACACTATGATGTTTCATATCATAGGTTCGGACGCTCAGGTTCCCGACCACGCATATTAGATTCAGATTCAGCCACCAGCAGTAGATTTAGCAGTGAGTCCTCATCATTCAAGGATATTATACTATTTCATATATTCATTAGATGTAGTAGTTTAGTAGATGGAGTAAGTTGGGGGATTATCCCATTAACTCCACATTCAGACAGTTTTAGTTAGAGGCTTTTCAGACTAGTTTTCAGATAGTTTTAAATTTTTTTAGATATTATATTTTATAAGTATTTTAGATGTTTTGAACCTTAAGGTATTTCAGCCTATTTTCACATTTATAACAGCAGATATTAGTCATGGGTTATATTAAGGTCCTTTGGGGTCATAAGCACCATGTAGCATCCTGGGTATAGACTCAGGCGTTACAAGAGGTTTTCCCATGGGAATAAAAGAGTGTGCATCTCCTAATCCTAGAGATACAATATCTCATCCTTCTTCTTCTAGTGCCCAAACATTTGGAAGTGGGAACCAAGGTAGACATGGAGGGTATAGTAAGAGTCATGATCTTTATACTCTTCCTATATTTAAAAGAGAGTCAGATCCCAAAGATTATCTAGATTGCTTGTGGAAGAGTGAATGAAACTTCAAGGATTATGATATAAGCAGAATTTACAAGCTAAATATTCCCTTAAAAACATTCAAGGTCGGGCATCGAGATGGTGGGAACTTGTAAGAATGTTCGGTCAAACATGGAGTTCCTTGAAAGATTTCATGAGGAATACCCATGTACCTAATGAGTAAACGAAGATTTAAAATATTTTGACCAAAGAATAGAAACATTGGATCAATAAAGTTAAATATTTGTAGGGTTTTGGGATGCATCCTTGTGCTTGATGATTTGTTTTATTGTAATTACATCACTCCTTCTTTGGTTGACTATCTAGGGATACCTTGAGAGTCCTTGTTTATCCCATACATCTTGGAAGGTTATAGAATTTCCAAGAGAGTGAAGGTTTCCTTCACCCAAGGTGTGTCTATAAAGATGTTTGGTGTGACATAATTCTCCTGGAGAATAATTATTCTTAGGTGTCAATTGTTTTGAATGAAATAGAGTTCCAAATGAGCAAAATTTGCTTAAGATTGTAATGGGCCAGTGGGGAAATCATCCCTTTCTACCTATCCTTCCCAAATTGAAAATAAATGTGACCACTTACTCCATGTCTAACAAAAATTAGAGATAAAATATTGAGAGGAGAAAGGATGTGCAAGGATTTAATCCAAAAGAGGAAAAAATAGACATCGAGAAGAGTGAAATAAAGGGTCTTCAACAAACGCAATCTAACTTTGTTTGTTCTTCTCTTAGTAAGGACATGTCTTTAGATATCAACTTTGCAAGTGGAGGATAACATGATCCCAAAAAGAATACTACCTTTGAAGATTTGATGAGGGAAATCTTAGATGATTCCAAAGCTTGAAAAATATCTTCACCCCTAGGTAAAGAACAATCTTCTCAATAACTTCAAGGTAATATATCTAACTCGTGCATTTTAGTAAATGTGAATGATCATTATGAGGTAAATAGCCAATTGAGTGTAAGAGATAACTTTCCTACATATGACTCTAATGATTCCTTTCCTCTTATTGATGATGTACGTATTGAGAGTGTGGATATACTAGTTGATCATATTTATGACCGAATTCAATTTTCTTGTAAGATCAATTTGTGTCCACTTATTGTTGAAGTTGTTATGTTGAATAATAGTACATTGTCTTGTAGAAATTGTGTTGATCAAATTATGTGAGAAGCTTACCCAACACTTGTGGATATTTATGATGTGATTAATAAACCTCAAGTATGTGATGATGTTGAAAATGTAGGTTAATTAAATAGGTGTGATGCTTTGATCATACCCGTTGATAAAGTTCCTATTGTTTTTTTAGCTCATAGGAATGAACTTGTGTTTGAATTTTCTTTAAAACTTTATAGTTTTGTTTTTGATAGTGATAATACATGTTCCAATTCCACCTCATGGATTGATCCATCTCTCTTTTAGTATAATATCCGGTATGAAGACGATGAAATAACTCCTAGTGAATTACATAGTGGTATGGATAATTTTGATAATGTTGTTTTTCTCGAGTGCTATACTCTATTCAACAACCCATTTTGGTGTTATGAAACTACTCCAAAGAATGGAAATATCTTCTTCGATGATATGAGTAATCTTCTTGAATGAAATTATTGGTAAGGTATTGATAACTTTGATTTAATTGAATACTTGAGAAACCCAATTAGTAGTTGTTCCTGTTAAAATTATTTTTGTTGTGATCATTAGTATGACACCCCACAATTATTTGTTAAATATAGGGATGAAGTGCTTGATCCTTTTGGTAACTTGAGTCATGATCCCATTGATGTCATTGGTTGTATATGTCTACTTGAGGATTCCTCCATTCAAAGAGAAAGTGTTAATTGTTTATAAATTAATTGTTTAGAAATTGTTTCTTCTTCTATGTTGTCCTCTATTGATTAGAGTACTCATGATTATTATCTTGAATCTAATAGTAAGTATATGCACGAGGACACTTTAGTTGATGTTAATTTGCGTGATACATTTATCTACACTCTCTTTGCTTATGATATTGCCAATGCTCATATAAAGGGTAAGTCTAATTGTGAATATGGAACCTTTGGGGAAAATGAGTATTTCCTTGACCCATGTTCTTGGATACTTCTCCAATTTAATCCCGTTAACCTATTGATATGTGGTGATTTCTATGGACCCACCTTGGTTCTTGGTTAATGTGACAAGAAAGGTTTGAATGAGGATGTTACTATCCTTCCCTATTATGGAAAGTCATTCTTGAGGATTCAAAATCCACTTGATGAACCAATATTGTACAAGGGAAAGATCTCCAATGAAGATGAGTGTTTTAAAAGGGTTATGTACTGGTTGAGGAATGAAACCAATGTGAGACTTCATGAGTGGTTAATTTATTACCATGTTTCCTTTATCTTTCACCATTGTAAAAGTCTATTGAGTTTCAAAGTAGCTCTCATCTTGTAGGGTTACATGCGCTTAATTCACTATATTGATACTAGGTTATATGTTTAGTGTGTTCCTCCTAGGATTGATCAAGAATTTGTTATCTCTAATCCAAACCCTCATGACATGCATATATTTTCTTTGCTTGTTACCCATATGGTTTTTGAAGGTTCAAATTCAAGGTCGAATCAATTTCAAGAAGGGAGGATGATGAATATCAGGTATAAAGAGGGCAGTCCTATTTCTAATCATATAAAAGATATTTAGGGTTTCCTCGCGTAGCTTTTTGGAATAGATGTAATGTTTCAAATGATCTTGTTTTATTACACTTTCCCCTATTCCAACATCTGATATTTATGTATAATTTTTTGTGTATGTTATTTGTGACTGGTTTTAGTAAATGGATGTATTATACCTTTTTATGGGTTGCATGCCAGTGCTCGTCGCACTGTCCTTACCCAGACACTATATCATTTCTTTATGTAGCTTCTGAGAGCTATTATTGTGACCCTGTCATGCATTAGGTGGTTTGTTACTCTGGTTGATCATTTGTGAAGTTGTGATCCTCCATCATTGGGATGGATTTGTCCCTCTCTTAGATTTAGTTATTATTGTTATTTAGTACGTTTGGATTTTTTTGTTATATTCAGGGGAATGTACCCAATCAGTTGGTATTATTTTTAATAGAGGGGTTAGTGGATGGTATTATTGTAACACCTGCTAAATTTTGTGCTAAATCCATCATTCTTATTTATATAAGCTCCAATCCAAATGATTTCCCACGTGAATATAAGTTTCATGATCATTATCCTAGTGTGTGAAGTGTTTTCGAGGTGAAATAGGTTTATAGGAACCACTTAGAGAAAAATGAACTAAGAAGCTTTGATTCGGAAAATTCTTGGTGTTAGATTATGTAAGGGTCATATTTGAACTAGTATAACCTTTAGTGTATGTGGTATTTTGCAGATTAAGACACACCAAATTGTAGATAATCAAAGTATCTTTCAAACGATACCAATTTCCCCTCAACCCGATACCCGAGCAAAAAGTTATGACCTGGCAAATTGGAGTACGTCTCCTAGCAATCGCCGAAGGCTACTGGAATTGTTGTTCCATGGGCTATGCATCACCCAGCCAATTTTAGGTGATGAGAAATGTGACACCCATCCTATTTTTGGCGATGGGAAATGTGCGGCATAGCCTAGCTTAGTCTATAGGCAATGCATCGCATGCCCTATGTCCCAAGGGCGTTAAAACTTCATTTTTAAGTCATTTTAAGGGAAACCAAGTCTTTTTACATTCCAAAACTGTCCCCTAAAAATCATTAAACGAAATTAGGGTCACTAATAATATTTTGAGTCTCTTAGATCAATAATTCATCTTTCTAGAACACAGTTGAAGAAAAATAACTTAGGATTAAGCATTAAAGCTCAAGGGATCAATTCTTCGCAAATTCTTAATCGATTAAGGTACATAGGGATTTCCTAACAACATGGGCATGGATAAATCATTATTTTATATTTTTAATGTAGACAAATAAAAGTTTTTATGAAAGCCTTGAATTACAATGAAAAGAAAGTATATCAAATCCTTCAAATGATGTATGATTTTTATATTAAGGCCTTATGTTAAATTGAACTTTACCCGTGTATATGTATAAATGTGTTTTAAGTTTTGAAGTATGAATTGATAGCATGAAGAACGAATTTCCTCTCACATTATATTATCTTTTGAATTGCAAGTTAAGAGTTATTCAATTTCATGATTTTTTGAGTAATTGACCACCACTTTTTGAAATGTTGAAAAGAAAGAATCATTGCGTGGTTTGGCATTTGTTTTAAAATATGAATCCTCTTGTACCGTTTGAATGATTTGGTTTTCCAAAAACATTGTTTTTAATGAAAGGATTGTAACAAGATACTATTTGGCTTAGACATATGACTTGTAATTCTTGGTATTACGATACCAAAATCGGGCAGTACCATAACAGACTTAGAAAAAAATAAAAGTAAGGGTTCAATTAGAGTTTTAGAATTTGAGTTTTGAAAGATACATGTTAAGAAAAAGTTATAAATTGGTTTAAGAGATATTTGGTGGTTACTTAAATAAGGCACGAGTTCAGAAAACTCATTACCCGAAACTGTGTTTTGCCGATACGTGATATTATGTCCCCCAGAGGGACTATACGCTTGCCTAGTTCTCTGTGGCCTATCAAACTCAGACACTCTAACCCTTGAAGCAAACATGGGTTAGAGGCATACCCGTCGAGTCAATGATGGATTCCATATAGCCCGTGGAATATCAGACTTGTGGGGTGTACCACCAAGCTCAGAACCAAGACAAGGATGATGAGTTTATTTTCAAAATAGTTTTTAAAAGCCTATATATTATGCCCATGGATTTTAAAATGGTTTATGATGACGTACTTTACATGAAATTCTCTCACTTACTTTGTACATTGGTATTTTATTTTTGGATGGTTCTGTGTACCAGTACATTTGTATTGACCCCTATATTTTAGGTTCAGAGGCACAATACCGTGTCCATCTAAGCAGTGTATTGTTGATTATGAGATTCACAATTGGTGAGCCTTCTCGATTCCATAAGGTTGGGTTATAGAACATTGTTATTGGATTGATTCAAGGTCGGACTGGGGGCCTTATCCCATCTTTATTTTTAGACACATGTTGAATTTTGTAATGTTAGAGATTTTGCAGAACATTAAAGATTTCCTTTCAAATGGTTTAGTTGAATTATGTCAAGGACCATGTTTTCGTATGATTAAATTTCCGTTTTTCTTTATATTGTATGAACGTGTGTATGGTTGATAGTTTGAAGAAGGGCGCTCGAGCCTTCATGGTTCAGGATGCTCGTCGTGGACAGGGTCTAAGCTTGGGTCATGACAAACTTAATATAAGAGCATGGTTCATGGTCCTAGGATGTCTGCGAAATCACATCGGGTAGAGTCCTATTTTTGGGTATGTAGCGTCCAAATTTATAAATGAGAGGCTACTAGGTGTTTAGGAAAGTTTCTCTTTCTTTTATGATTTTGTTTCTTCTATGATATAGAGTCTAAATGTCCTTTAATCAATGATCTTGAGTATTTAAGAAAGTGACTAAGCCTCCCTGTAGAACTAATGAACAAAATGCTCAAGCTGAGGATGTCAGTTATACTCATGGGATGCAGACCTGTAATAGAGATAGTACCCCAGAGTTTGTTCCTACTCCAAAAGTCCCTTATGTTCAGACCATTCCACCTCGGGATTCTTGGACCGTTGTTAACCATCCCAGCCTCCTTTATGGGAAGTTTCAAATGTTGAATTCCAACAGTCCATTCATATGATAGCTCAGCTAGTGGCCTCTCATACTTGCTGATCAGAGGATGTGGGTTCTGTGACGTGTTCATCTGAGGTCACACGTATTGGCCAATTCATGATGCTGAACTCACCTATGTTTACTGGCATGAAGGTTGAGGAGGACCCCCAAGGGTTTATTGATGAGCTAGAGAAAATTTTCAGAGTTATGCCCGTGAATGAGCTTGAAGGGGTTGAATACATAGCCTATCAACTGAAGGATCTAGCTAATCAGTGGTATAATGAATGAGAGGATTCAAAGGGTAGTGATGTTGATCCTTCTGTGTGGGCTATGTTTATTGAGGCTTTTTTGGACCATTTCTTTACTTAGGAATTGAGGTAATCAAAGGCTGAAGAGTTTATGAATTTGAAATAAGAGAGAGTAAGTGTCAAGGAGTACATACTAAAGTTCAACCAGTTATCCCGTTACGCTCCAAAATTGGTAGGTAACATGAGAGTTCGCATGAGTAAGTTTGCATCCAATCTGTCAAATGATCTGGTATAGGAATGTAAAAGAGCAATGCTAAATAGAGACATGGATTTCTCTAAGTTATCCGTTCATATGCAATAAATAAAATAGCAGAAGAAGAGGTTGGCAGAGGTAAGGGAGAATCAAAGATATGCCAAGAAGGCCAGATCTATAGACTAAAAAAATAGTCAACACTAGAGTGGTAATTGGGGAAACAGGTTGTATAAAAATAGGTTTTTGAGCAACACACAATCATCCACCTGCCACTCAATGCCCAAATGTTTAAACGATCAGCGCTCCTTCAACCCACAGTCTAGTAGTGGATAGAGGGCATATGTTTCTTAGTCCTAAGGAAGTGTAGGTCTTCCACTTCGGTCATTTCCATGATGTTGGAATTATGGTAAACATCACCCTGGAAAGTGTCATTTAGGAAGCTTGGTGTGCAATACTTGTGATCAGTCAAGCCATTTTTATAGAGACTGTCCTTTCGCAGGGAGCAATTTCAGTAGTTCTAGGTCTCCATCAAATTCCATAGCCCTACCACCTAAGGGTACTACTTTATCTACCAGAGGCGATCACAACCGGTTGTATGTTTTTTCCAATCGCCAGGATGCAGAGGCATCACCAGATATAGTCATGGGTACTTTACAAATTTTCTCCCGTGATGTGTATCTGTAAATTGATCCCGATTATACCTTGTCTTATGTGACCCCATATGTGGCATTCATTTTTGGGATTGATCTTGATGTTATTCCATAACCTTTCTTTGTTTCCACCCCTGTTGGCGACTCGATTGTAGCTAGGAGGGTGTATAGAAATTTTGTTGTGTCTATTTGTAATCGTGATACTATGGCAGACCTTGTAGATCTTGATATTATTGAATTAGATTCTATATTAGGGATGGATTGACTCCATTTGTGTTATGACATACTAGACTGTAGAGCCCGAAAAGTCACTTTCTCCTTTCTGAATGAACCAGTGACAGAGTAGAAGGGGTATTCTTTAGCACCTAAGGGGAAGTTGTAAGACCCCAAAAATTTTCATAGTTGATAAAGTTCTTTTAAGCTTGTCAAGAGAAGCTTAGCACTCAGAAATTTGGCTATGTGTGGGAATTTTTTCATTTCATAATCCTTCAAACCTTTGACGAATTATTTTGCGACCTTCCCGACCCCCATTTCTTGATTTGTTAGTTGCGTTGCGATGGGGCAAATTAAAAGTACATCCTGGGTGATTTTCATAATTTTTAGACGAGCCTAAGGTCGTGTTTGTTTTGGAAAAACAGTATCTAAAAGCTACAGAGGGGCGCCGCCCAGCTTAGAGCCTTCCCCCCCCCCCCCCTCAGAAGCAAGGCGCTGCCCAGACTACAAAAGGCTCTGGGAAAGGCGCCGCCTTTCCATTGCCCTTGTGCCTAGTTTTTCAGCATTTCACTTCCATGTTTTCAAGGTCAATTTGGTCATTTTCCAACCCATATATATTTACTTTAACACGAGATTCATACCTATAAGCACCAAAATTTATTAGTTTCTCCCAATTTTCCACAAGAACAACCATTAGGGTTTATAAATCAAGACCCCATTCATCAAGGTTTCACCATCAAAAGTTTAAGAATCATATACTAAGGTATGTTAGATGTTGATTCTTGGGTTCCTTCCACCTAAGTAGTTCAATAATCCTCTTTAAAGTTCAAAGATAATATTTTTATGAATTTTCATGATTTATGTGGTTCAAAGTTGAAGTCTTTGTTGATATTGAGTTTTAATTCATTATTATGATCATAAAGAAGCAAGTATTGGCCTTAGTATCTGTTGGTTATGTGATGTCATGATAAAGTCCCTTTAAGATCATGTATTATTAAGTAATCATGTTAATAATGTGTATTGAATGTTGTATGACCAAGGTGTGTCTCCCATATGTTTGATAGAATGCTTATGTGAAGGAGATAGTACCATTGTAGCATGTTAAATATGAAATCCCCAATTATGTGTCAACTAGTTCATGCCAAATATTTGTTGAAATACCTAAATGAATGAATTCTGATATGTTACATGTATTCCTATTCATGTGAACTCCTTCTTGGATGAGTTACGAGACAATAGCATGCTTTCCTTTTACAATTACTTGTTTAAGGTTCTCAAGTGCTCGAAATGATGCTTTATTGGTTATATTGTGAAGGATAGTCGATTGTTATGTTATTATGCAAGAGTTGTCGTGTCTTATTTACTTTATCCTATCGAGTCCTGGGGGTATTTATACCCAAAAAAATTAGCTTCTTGTCTAGAGCTAAATAAGTCTCAATATAATCTCAATCGTGCTATGATCAGTAGAATTCAATCAGTTACAGAATATTAAAAAAACTCAGTAATCTCAGTATTCAATCTAATCAAGCTTAGTATCTAGTTCAGACCTCAGTAGTATTCAGTAATCAGTCCATATTTCAGTAAAGCTTAGTAAGTTGCGAAACTTTGTAGTATTCAAACAGAAAGTAGAATTCAATAGTATTCCCTTAGTCTTCGGAATAAAGTGAACTCAGCTTCACTTAGTTACTCAGTATAATCAATAACAAATTAAGCTCAGTCTAAGTTTAGTTAAGAATCAGTTTAGCGTATTTTAGTTCAGAGTAGGAATTAGCACCAAGCGAGGGAAGGGATGGCGGCTTACCCGTTATTTAGGCAGAGTCATTAGTAGCAATCCCTATACTTCTAGAATAGTGTAGCCACTGTAGGATGAGGAGTCACCCTTCATATTAGGCTTGACTGCCTCCCCAGAGTCACCCATCATCTTAGGCTTGAATCTAACCTGGTGTCAACCGTTATATTAGGTATGGCTCCTGGGTTCAGATAGAAGTGTCTTTACCCGTGGAACGGTATTGACACCCTTTCCAATTAGGTTAAAGGTTGGACCCCAAATAATCTACAAGGGGAATGTCAGTTAGATGAATACTTCTCACAGTCTCAGTTTCAAATTCAGTCTCAGTAATAGAATTGAGCTGAGGAGTCATCCGTTATATTAGGCTTGACTACTTCTCAGAGATCACCCATTATATAGGCTTGATCTAAGATTCAGACAATTATATTCACTATTCGTAAGCTTAGAGATCACCCATCATATAGGCTTGATCTATGATTCAGTTTACCAAGTGTCAGACATCGTTACCAGTAATCTCAGAGGTCACCCATTATATAGGCTTGATCTCAGATACATCCAATCAATATCAGTATCAATAAGTTTAGCTGTCAGTCTCAATAGACAAATTTATTTTGTATCCCAGAGTTAGTAAACTCAAATATCAATATTAGCAGACCCAGTCATCATTGAGTCAGTATTTAGAAATCAGCATTTAGAATTTAGTATTCAGTGTTACTGTAATTTCAGTTATACTTTATGAATCTATGATTGTATCCTCATTTAGTATTCCTATTTTATTTAGTCAGTATAGTTCATTCATAAGCCCTTTCATTTATCCTTACCTCATCTAGCATACCAGTACTTTCGAAGTACTGACCCATACTTTTCCTGCGCTATGGTGTCTTATACCATTGGTTCAACAGCGCGAGATCCATAGCACCCATAGCAGTCCAGACTCGATTAGCAGTAGTAGAAGTAGCTGTGAGTCCTCTTCATTCGAGTATGATCATTATTTTACTATAGAATTAGACTTAGTTAATTTTCAGTAGACAGAGTTAGTTGGGGACATATCCCATCAACTCCATAGTTCATACATTTTAGAGGTTTTTCGGATAGATGTATCAATATTCAGTTTTTAGTTTTAAGCATGTTAGATGTTTTGAACCTTATGGCAAGATTCCGCCAGTTTTCCGCATTTATTATATTATATAATGCAGTGCTAAGGTACAAATATCAGTAGAGGATTAGTTTGTGGTACTTTGGGATCATGTGCACTGTGTGGCATTCCGTTTATAGAAAATCGGGGTGTTATAAACATGGTATCATAGCCTAAGGTTCAACAGTGTCCTAGGAAGTTTGAAAAGTCAAATCTAGTAGAGTCTTTTGCATGAGTATGTTGCGCTCCACATTCATGTAAATGAGGCTATAAGATGTTTTAGGAACAGTTTCCTTTATTTCAGTATTCATGTCGTGCGAGTAAGTATAAGTTCCAGATAATTTTCAGCCTAATCCATTCCTCCTTTCGTTTACAAAATATGTCTTCCAGAGAAGCTAGCGAAAAAAGTAATAAAAATCAGCCAGCCACCCAGACCATTCGGGAAAATCCCTCGAATGGGCATGTCTCTCATACAGAGTTTAGAGATTCTTTCACCACCTTAGCTCATGTGGTAGTTGTTCAGAACAAATTACAAAATGTTGTCCTATCTAGTCTTTTGACTTACACTCAGCAAAATGGGGGAAGTGAGCGTAGGATAAATAAGAGGGATACAACAAATATCTCTGCGCCAAGATCAAAGGGTAGTAATCATTCCCAATCCCTTCAGCAGTTCTTAGCACCAATTCTACGGTCATTCTAGGCACCGGTGTCTAAGTCTAAGAATGACAGTCGAGATAGAGCACCAGGTTCTAAGTCACTAAGTCATGGAAAAGAGTAAGTGTTTCATGTTAAGGATGGATTGTGCATGTTTGTTTTACATGAGGCATTAGTTATGAAGGTAGGCTTGGAGGTTATGTTGGTGTGTAAGTGGATAAACATGTTTTAGAGATTTCAGTAGGCTTGAACAACGCAGAAAGAATTTATGTTTGTGGACTTTAATCTAAGTACTAAGGTGTGGGTGTGGCATTAGTAGACTATGAAGAAATAGAAGAAGATAATGTGTTTATTGAGTCAACCATGTGTCGAAAAGGGTGTAAGTATGTGATGATGATTGTAGAAACAAAAGGGAGTTAAGAGTTGTATCCCAAGAGATAGTATTAGTTCAGAGTTTAGTAAAGTGTTCACAAATTGAAGATGATGGATTGAGGCTATGATGGTGAGTATGGTTGAAACAGTACAGAAAAAGTACTTTCGTTAAGTATATGTCTTCATCATGAGTTAGTTATTAGAGCCAGCATTCGGTTTAGCATTCAGACAATTAGATTTTCATAGTTTGTTTTCTCATCTTTTCACCTAATCATGCTATCAAAAATCTCAGGAATGTAACTACTCCAAGATAGAGTATCCTAGTAGTTGCAAGTTAACTCAGTTCATGCATCATTTATTAGTTCAAATCCAAAATGTTTAGATATGATCTAGTTTGCAGATGCCCTATGCATCGCCCAGTATATAAGTGAAGTAAGTGCTCTAAGGGGGACATTGTGTCCCAAGGGGGAGATATCCCATAACTCCCCGATGTTTTCATGTCATTAACCCATTCAGTTGCATGTTCAGATGTTTCTCATAAACTTAGTATTCGTTATCATTGCATAATTATTCAAGCATTAAAAAGTTAGTTCAGTCAAGTATTCATGCATTAGAAATGCATGTTCAGTAGTAGAAGCTCAGCTTATCAGTAATTTCAGTCATGCATTTATAAGTCAGATATTAATTCATCAGATATGCATATCCATTCAGCTTATCAGTACCTTAGTCGTGTATCCCATGCATCAGATATGCATGTTCAGTATAAGAACTCAGAATATCAGTAGTTCCAATTGTATATATATGTTTCAGATGTTCTCATCCTATTAGTAAGTTCAGTCGATCAGTAACCTCAAGCTTAGCCAAGCGACATTCAAGGATAAATGTTCCCAAGGAGGAGATAATGTAAGACCCCGTAAATTTTTATAGTCAATAAAACTCTTTTAAGTTTGTCAAGAGAAGCTTAGCACTCACAAATTTGGCTAAGTTTTGGAACTTTTTCATTTCATAAGCCTTCAAAACTTTGAAAAATTATTTCACGACCTTCACAACCCTCGTTTCTTGATTTTTTTCATTATGTTGCAATAGGGCAAGTCAAAAGTACATCCCAAATGAGTTTCGGAATTTTTAGACGAGCCTAAGGTCGTGTTTGGGTTGGCAAAACAGTATCTAAAGGCTACAGAGGGGATCCACCCAGCTTAGAGCCTTGGCCCCCTCCCTCAGAAGCAAGACGCCGCCCAGCCTACAAAAGCCTCTGGGAAAGGCGCCGCCTTTCCATAGCCCTTGTGCCAAGTTTTTCAGCATTTCGCTTTCGTGTTTCCAAGGGAAATTTAGTCATTTTACAACTCCTATATATTCTCTTTAACACAAGATTCATCCCTATAAGCACCAAAATATATTATTTTTTTCTCAATTTTCCTCAAGAACAACCATTAGGGTTCATAAATCAAGACCCCAATCATCAAGGTTTCACCGTCAAAAGTTTAAGAATCATATACGAAGGTATGTTAGATGTTGATTGTTGGGTTCCTTCAACCCAAGAAGTTCAAGAATCCTCTTTAAAGTTCAAAGATTATATTTTTATGAATTTTCATGATTTAAGTGGTTCGAAGTTGAAGTCTTTGTTGATATTGATATTTAATTCATTGTGGTGATCATAAAGAAGCAAATATTGACCTTAGTATATGTTGGTTATGTGATGTAATGATATAGTCCCTTCAAGAGCATGTTGCATTAAGTAATCATGTTAATTAGCTGTATTGAATGTTGTATGACCAAGGTGTGTCTCCCATATGTTTGATAGAATGCTTATGTGAAGGAGATAGTACCATTGAAGCATGTTAAATATGAAATCCCCAATTATGTGTCAACTAGTGCATGCCAAATGTTTGTTGAAAGGCCTAAATGAATGAATTATGATATTTTTCATGTATTCCTCTTCATGTGAACTTCTTATTTGATAAGTTATGAGACATAGCATGCTTCCCTTTTACAATTACTTGTTTAAGGTCCCAAGAGCTCAAAATGATGCTTTATTGGTTATATTGCGAATGATAGTCTATTGTTATGTTATTATACAGGAGTTGTTATGTCTTATTTACTTTATTCTATCGAGTCCTTGGGGTATTTATACCCAAAAACTAAGCTGCTTTTCTAGAGCCGAGTCAGTCTCAAGATAATCTCAGTTGTGTTATGATCAGTAAAATTCAGTTATTGACAGAACATTAAGAAAACTCAATAATCTCAATATTCAATCTAATCAAGATCGGTATCCAGTTTAGACCAAAGTAGTATTCAATAATCAGTCCAAATTTTAGTAAAGATTAGTAAGTTACGAAACTCAGTAGTATTCAGACAGAAAGTAGAATTCTGTAGTATTCCGCCAGTCTTCAAAATCAAGTGAACTCATCTTAACTCAGTTACTCAGTATAATCATTAACAGATTCATCTCAGTCTAAGTTCAGTTAAGAATCAGTTCAGTGTCTTTCAGTTGGGAGTTGGAATCAGCACCAAGCGAGGGCAGGGATGGCGGCTTCCCCTTTATTTAGACATAGTCGTTAGTAGCAATATCTACACCTCCAGAACTGTGTATCCAGTGTAGGATGAGGAGTAACCCATCATATTAGGCTTGAATACCTGACCAAATTCACCCGTCATATTAGGCTTGGCTTCAACCATGTGTCACCCGTTATATTAGGCATGGCATCCTGGGTTCATATAGTAGAGTCTTTACCCGTGGCACGGTATTGACACTGTAATACCCCGAATCTGGTACTCGTAATGCTACATGGTGTTCATGACCCTGAAGGACCACAAACTAACCTATGACTAATATCTATACCTGTATACTGCATAATATACTATAAAATGCAGAAACATGAACTTAAAAGGCCATAAGGTTCAAAACTGCAATATAAGATCTGATAAATCATAACATATGGGTAGGGTATGAATAAGGAGTTGATAGGACATGTCCCCAATAACCCCGACTACTAAAATAACTAAGTACTAAAATAATAAGATAATAAAGAAATGATCATGTCCTCGAAGGATGAGGACTCACTATTGATATCTAGAATCTACTGATGCTCTGGAACTCGTGTCTCTAAACCTATGGTATAAAAAACCATAGCGCGAATGCGTTAGTATAATTGAATGTACTGGTATGCATGTGAGGTAGGCTAAATGCACCAGGTTCATATGCATGAATAATAATAATAACAGAATGACTACCATGAGCGTGAGAATATATGCGTGAGACATAACAACTGACATTGATGTCGTGATTACATGATTACTGAATCTGAATACTAATAACATGAGTGACTATATCTGACAATCCTGAATCTGATAGAAGTAGCTAAGTAACGTACTAAACTGAGTTAACTATATTTGATAGTTCTAAAATTTAAAGAACTATCTGAGTTCTTTTATTGATACTGATACTGAAACTGTGGGAAGTAGTTATCTAACCTACATGACCCAAATGATGCATTATATCTGAAATGGGGTCCAATCTGTTCCCTATTTGGAAGGGTGTCAATACCGCACCACTGGTAAGGACAACATACAAGTGACCCTCAACTAGCAGGTTACTCTAATGAGAATGGTGGGAACCCTCAACTTGCAGGTTAAGACACCTCATATACCCTCAACTAGCAGGTATGATATCTCAACCTACGCTGCCTACGTAGTTCTGGAACGCAAGGACTACTCCTAGGAATCATACCCTCAACTAGCAGGTGAGTTCCCATCCTTTGGGTTCATTCGGTGCTAATTCCTACTCCCATCTGAATGGGTACTGAACATGATTAACTGATCTGAACATGGACTAAGTTACTAAATTTTCTTGACTGACGGAATACTACTGATACCTGACAACTGACTGAGTTCATGAGATTATTAAGATTTCCTGAGTCATAAGACTGTCTGAAGTCTAAGGATCATGGCTTGATTAAGAATATCATGAAAACATGACATGGATCTAGGCACACAGCTAATGTTTCGGGTATAAGTACCCCAGGACTCGATATAAGAAAACTGACAAAAGCATGACTTACTTGAACACATGGCTAACATCATAATCCATAATTCATTTATTGAAGCATTTTGTCAAATATGTGATATGCATAAATTTGTACATACATAGGCATTTCATAATATCATACTAGTTGGGTACTTTTCCTTCATATAGGCATTTAATCAAACACATGGTACGCATAGTATATGTAGATAACATTATAATTCATCTCTAATTTCATCATCCATGGGTTTTAATCATTAGTTTACATGAACCTATATCTTTACTAATCAATTCCTCCTGAATTTTATCATCAAACATGGACTAGAATTCAATTAGTCATTATCAACATGAACAACAGCAACCCAACATGAAATTCATAAAGAAAATCCATAAACTAGAGCTTAGAAAAGAGATTATTGGGTTTCATGGACGAAAGGAGTTCATGAATGAACACTATGAATACCTGGTAGTGAGTTTCTTGAAGTTCTTGAACTTGAAGAATTTGAATCTCTTTTATTCTTGAAGAATATTTGAATTTTGTTCTTGGTATTAATCTTAGAGAGAAAACCCTAATTTTTAATGTTGTAGTTGAATAATGAACAAATAAGTTGAGGTCGGATTTAACTTGGTATATAAAAGGGTGGTAAAAGACCAAAATACCCCTTTAAAATGACTAAAAAAATACTGAGTCGGACATGTGGCGGTGGGGTGCGACGGTCCGTTGCTGGGTCGATGGTTCGTCGGACTCACCATCGAACTGGGACCATAACTGGGACTTACTGCCTTGGTGTGATGGTGTGGTACGACGGTCTGTCACTAGGTCGACCATCTGTCAGACCTCTCCATCGTACTCAGCCAGAGAGCTGACTCACTACCTCGATGTGATGGTCGGGTGCGATGGTCCATCGCTAGTCCGACTATCCGTCGGCCTTCACTGTTGCACCTGGGGGGTTCTGACTACCTGCTGTAAAACGACCATAACTTCCTCGTTCGCTACTGGATTTTGATGAAAATGGTATCGATGGAAAGCTTATTCAATTTCCCATTTGAAAAAAAGTGAAAATATTAAAAATATCACATTTACTAAATTGGATTCATATTTAAAGGAAATTTTTAACATTCTTGAGATGATTTCAAGATAGAAAAAGGTACGGGGTATTACAATAACCCCCCTTAAGAACATTCGTCCTTGAATGAGACTGAGAGTGAGGGGAAGAACATAAACTGATGTACATACTAAACATGAATAACTGGAACATGATCTCATGATTGACATGACTAATAAGCTGAACATATCATACTGAACATGCATATCTGATGCATGTGTAAATGATTCATGAATACATGACTGGGTGTTCTGAGGAACTGAGTTTCTCACAATGAGAATATAAGTCTGATGCAAAATTATATAACTAAACTGATAAATGAATACATGACTGAATAAGCAATGGTACTTGATACCAAGTTTGTGATGAACACTAAATATAAAACTGAGTAAGCTTAAGGATAAATGTTACCTTGAGCTTGATCTGAGTTAGTGGAGAAGAGGTGAGGATACTTGGTACACATGTCTACTTCTGCTTTCCAAGTAGCTCCCTCAACGGCCTAATTTTGCCAAAGAACTTTGACTAGAGGGACTTCCTTGTTCCTCAGTCTACGAGTTTGATAGTCTAGGATTTCAACTGGAATCTCTTCATAACAGAGGTTGTTCTAAACATCGATGCTTTGAATAGGGAATACAACTAATGGGTCACCTATGCAATTCTTTAGCAAGGAGATATGGAAGACTGGATGAACTGCGGCTAGATCTGAAGAAAAGTTAAGATCATAAGCTACCTTGCCGAATCGACTAAGAATTTTGAAGGGACCGATATATCAGGGACTGAGCTTTCCCTTGTTGCCGAATCTATTCACTCCCTTCATGGGAGAGATCTTTTGATAGACATGATCACCAATCTCAAACTCGAGATCTTTTCTATGAATATCTATTTAAGAGTTCTGTTAGGTTTGAGAAGTCTAGAGTCTTTCTCTAATCAACAGGACATTCTTTAAGGCATCGAATACCAAGTCAAGCCCTATGACTAAGGCTTCACTAACTTCAATCCTACCGATTGTGGATCTATATCTCCTACCATAGAGAGCTTCGAATGAAGCCATCCGAATACTAGAATGATAACTGTTGTTGTATTCAAACTCAATCAAAAGCAAGTGGTCATCCCAACTACCCTTGAAATCAATTGTACACGCTTGTAGCATATCTTTTAAAGTCTGAATGGTCCTCTCTGCTTGACCATCTATTTGAGGATGGAAGACCATACTAAGATGAACTGGGTACCAAGACCCTTTTGGAATGCTTTCCATAAATAAGAGATGAACTGGGTACCTCTGTTTGAGATAATACATAGCAGAACACCATGCAATCAGACCAACTCTTTGATGTAGAGTTTGTCATAATCCTCGGCTAAATAAGATGTATGAACTGGAAGAAAATGAGTTGATTTGGTCATTTTGTCTACAATGACCCAAACTGGATCATGCTGATGATAAGTTTGAGGCAAACCCATCACAAAGTCCATGTTTACTTTTTCCCACTTCCAAGTAGGAATAATGAACTCCTACATAGGACCACTAGGCTTCTGATGCTCTATCTTAACCTGCTGACATATAGAGCACATAGCCACAAAATTTGCAATATCTTTCTTCATCCTACTCCACCAATAGATCTCCCACAAGTCATGATACATCTTAGTGGCCCCTGGATAAATAGAGTAGCATGCACCATGCGCCTCTACAAGAATTCGCTACTTTAATTCATCTTCACCTGGACCACAGAGTTGACCCTGACAATGCAAAACACCATCTCCTCCTTGGGAGAAAACCTCTACCTTATCATACTAGATTTACTATTTCAACTTAACAAGGCAGGGATCTCTATCTTTCTTTTCTTTTACCTCAAAAACTAGAGATAATTCTGAACTACACTGAACCCATATTTTACCCTTCTCTAAATCCACTAAGCGAACGCCTAGTCTGGCAAGCTGATGGACTTCCTGATCTAACTTCTTCTTATTATCCTCAATATGAGCAACACTACCCATAGACAGCCTACTGAGAGCGTCAGCCACTATGTTTGCCTTGCTCGGATGATAAAGGGAACACATGTCATAATCCTTCAATAGCTCTAACCACCTTCTCTGATAAAGATTGAAATCTTTCTGAGAAAAGACATACTAAAAACTCTTATGATCTGTGAACATATCTACAAGAACACCGTATAGATAATGCCTCCAAATCATCAAGGCAAAGACTACGGCTTCTAACTCAAGATCATGAGACGGATAATTCTTCTCATGGTGTTTAAGTTGTCTATTCAGTATCTCAGTATCCATAAAGTCATGTCATTAGTATTCAGACTCAGTAGTCAATATCACCATGAGTTCAGTTATAGTTGCTTATGCATGTATGTATTCTCACATTACTATTAGTCAGCATTGTTCATGCATATAGCCTTTTGCATTTAGCCTACCTCACTCGTATACTCAGTACATTCAGACGTGCTAATGCATTTGCACTATGGTGCCTTCTCTTATGTTACACCCTAGGTTCATAGGCACATGTTCCAGATCAGCAATAGCATTCCAGTCGCAGAGGTGCAGTGAGTCCTCATCCATTTGAGGATGATATTATTTTATTTTATTTATTTTTTTAGTTCAGTTTTGCTAGATGGAGTTAGATGGAGATATGTTCCTTCAACTCCTTACTCAGACAATATTTAGAGGCTTTCAGATTTAGTTCAGATTTGATTCAGAATTCAATTGTTTTTGGGTATTTGCCACCCATATGGATACTATATTTGTCAGATATTTTATTCAGTAGAACCTTATGGCCTATTGTTCATGTTTTTCCGCATTATAACATCATATATTGCATTGTATAGGTACGGATATCAGTCATGGGTTAGCTTGTGGTCCTTCGGGGTCATAAGCACCGTGTAGCATTCCGATTCAGAAAATCAGGGTGTTACAAACTTGGTATCAAATCCTAAGGTTCATTAGAGTCCTAGGAAGTCTAAAAGCCATATCTAGTAGAGTCTTATACATGCGTGTGTTGTGCACCACACTTATGTGCAGGAGGCTATGAGATGTTTTAGGAACAATTTCCCTTCTTTCAGTATTCATACCATGCCAGTGAGCATAATCTTAAGTCACTCTCAGTCTAATCCATTTCTCCCTTTTTTCTATAGAACATGCCTCCTAAAAGAACAAATGGGAATCAGTCAACCCCTCAGCCCGAAGACCCTTTAGGCGATCATGTTTCTCATGCGGAGTTTAGGACCGCATTCACCACTCTTGCTCAGTCAGTTGCTTCCCAGAATGAACGACCAACTGTCGTTCTAGAAAATACAGTGGTCAATTCAGCTGCAGCTAGAATTCGGGACTTTACCCAAATGAATCCTCCTTCTTTCACGGGGTCTAAGTCAGATGAGGAGTCCTAGGAATTCTTAGATCAGGTTTAGAAAGTGATAGATATTATGGGGGTGAGTACTGTGGAAAGTGCTGAGTTAGCTGTATATCAGTTGCAAGATGTGGCTCATACTTGGTATAAATAGTGGAAGTCGAAAAGGTTAGATGATGCAGGTTCTATAGAGTGGGAGGAGTTTGCCTCTGCTTTCCTTGATAGATTTTTCCCGCTAGAACTTAGAGAAGATAAGGTCCTAGAGTTCATCAACCTCAGGCAGGGCAGTATGATAGTGAAAGAGTATTCTCTTAAGTTTACTCAATTAGCCAGATATGCCCCTCATATGGTTGCAGACAGTAGAGCCAAGATGAGTAAGTTCGTGTCAGGGGTGAACGGTAGTGTGGTAAACGAGTGCAGATCTACCATGTTGAATAGTGATATGACTTTAGCCAGACTTATGACTTATGCTCAGTAGATACAGGAGAAGAAGATTAGAATGAGGTAGAGACAGAGTAAGAGAGCAAGGAAAGGTAGTTTCAGCTTTGCTCAGCCTAAGTCACAGGGTGGTAACCGTTCTTAGTATAGTCAGAAGTTTTCAGCCCCTGCTCCATCCTCAGCTAGTGCACCAGCACCTAAGTCCAAAAATGACCGGCATGATATAGCGCCAGGCTATAAGGCCTAGGGTAGTGAGAATAGAAGTCTTGCTTATCCGCTTTGAGAAGAGTATAGCAAGAATCACCGAGGTTTATGTAGGGCAGGTAGTGATATATTCTTTGGGGTGTGGCAAGCCAGGCCATAGGACGTGAGAGTGTAGATTTTTAGCATATAGGGGTAAAGAGTTGCGTCAGCAAGGCACCAAGAGTGGTCAGCATCAGAATAGACTTTATGCACTCCAGACCTATCATGATCTGGAAAGTTTCCCTGACCTAGATTTGGGTACGTTACCAGTCTTTCATGTTTATGGTATGCATTGTTAGATATCTTTATCTAATTTGGACATATGTTTCATCATGAGTTAGTTAGTAAAGCCAGCAAGTCAGTTTAGCAATCGAGTAGTCAGATTTGTATAGTTTGTTTCCTCATACTTGCATCTATTCATGCTATCCATGATCTCAGAAAATGTAACTATTCAAAGTAGAACCTCTTAGTAGTTGCAAGTTCATTTCAGTTCATGCATCATGCATTAGTCCCAGACTCCCGAGGTTCAGTTATAATCTAGTTCGTAGATGCCTTGTGCATCGCCTCAACTTTCTCAATATATTAGCAACATCAGTCCAGTATCCTTCAAGGGACATAGTGTCCCAAGGGGGAGATACACTACATCCCCCAAACTTTCATGATTTAAACATGTCATTTTCTTTGATGAATCTATCTTGGAGGAAGGGTTACTTATGAGTCGACCCTCTAGCTCAAAAACTAAGTAGTAAGACATGTACTCAATGGCTCAGTTTAGTCCATGATACGATACTCTATCCATGTCATGCATTGCAAACTCAGTTCAGTTCATGTATCACGTTCCATACTCAGTTATGTTCTTATGTTTCCGCTCATGCATATTGAGAGATTAATCTCAGACTCATCGATATTTTCAGTTCAAGGTGACAGTCTTCTTTGATCTTACTCGTTCCCATGTTCAGATTCTAGTACCAAACTTTGTATTCAATTCCATGCTTAGTTTTTAGTTCAAACTTGGTACCTTTACCATTGTATGTTCAGCCGCATATTCCTCAGCCCGCTCAATCATATATTCACGTGTTAGATATGTGTGATCAGCTTATCAGTACTTTCTATCATGTATCATGTCACTCGTATAATCATGCATCATATATGAATGGATTCAGCGCATCAATTAGGCATTAGATATGCATTAATTATGAGAAACTCAATTCATCAGAACACTCAGTCGTGCTTTCTTGAATCAGTTACTCATGCATCAGATATGCATGCTCAGTATGATGTATTCATCTTATTAGTCATGTCAATACCCAAACATTTTTTTAGAAGTGTATGTATTGTACGTACGTTAGTTGATCTTTTCTTTTATCTCAGTCATTCTCATTCGAGGACCAATGTTCCCAATGGGGAGATATTGTAATACCTCAAAAAATCCAAACCAATATTAGCGCCACATTTCAAGCTCATGCATAGTACATCATGGTTCTTTTACAGTTTCATGAGAAAGTTACGTGTATATTAAGTCTTCAAATAACTCCCAGTTATCAGACGAATTAAAACATTCCTTACCAATTGAATTCTTGGGAAGTATATTGGTATAGTCAACTTCGAATGAGAATATCTCTCGTTATACTACAAATTTTTGAGCTCATGACCTACCAAAAGATAGATAATTGAATTTTATTTCCAAAGATACAAATTTCTCCTAAATCCGATATCGGATCAAGGAGTTATGTCCATTTTACTCTGGCATGTCAGGCTGGGAAACTGAGTGACGACATTCATGACAAGCGATCACGTCTGTGATGGCCTATCACCAATGTCGTCATCCCTGGGAAGATTTTTACCCCCAGTGACGACATTTTGTGACAAGCCATCACACTCGTGATGGCCTATCACCAATGTCGTCAACCTTAACCAGAAAACCAAGATTTCACCTTTTTATGACGACAATTCATGATGACCTATCACCAGTATGATGGCTTGTCATGAATGTCGTCAGCTATTTTTCCCAGCAACTGAGGGACATTTTAGTAAGGGTATTTTGGTATTTTTCCTTCACTTCCCATGACTTATAGCCCTCGAGGAGCGTATTATCTTCCATTTGCTTTAGTTAAACATCTCAAAAAGCTTTCTCATACACTCTCAACCAAAAGATTAGGGTTTTCTTTCAAGATCATCTCCTCAAGATCAATCCTAAGGAATGCTTCAATAAACCTTAGAAACATTAGATCTTTTAGAAGATTCAATCACTAAGGTATGCGTAGTGTTCATCCATGGATCCCTTTCTTCCATAGAGCTCAAGAATTAAGTTTTAAATTATAAATTATGATTTCCTTGTTGTGTTATGGCTATAATCATGTTGATGATTGTTTTTTGGATTCAAAGTTGTATCTTGACGTGTTTTTCATGAATCATGTGAGTAGGTTAGTTGAAACCCATGAATTCTGGATGGATTAAGATTGTCAAATTGATAAGTACACCTATGCCCAAAGTTGTGCATGTAAGGTGTTTGATAAAATGCCAAGAATGATAGAATCCATGTTTTTATGACTTAATAGTACTTAAATGACAAGCCCATGTTCTATTCTTTATGATTCCACATGAACTCCACGTTATTGTTGTGTGTTATTGTTGTGATATGGAAGGAGCATGATATTAATGCAACGCGAGTATATACATGTTATGCGCATCCCATTCCATGTATAAGATGTTGAGAACCAAGTGTAGTATGAAATCCCCTACTTATGATATTGTGAATTGTGGACTCTATTCTTATGATCAAGTCAGTCATGTGTGTCATCTTCCTCCATTGAGTCCTGGGGGTACTTGTACCCAAAATAATATAGTTGTGTGCTTAGTGGCATGACATGTTATTATGATACTCTCAGTTAAGACATGGTCTATAAAATTCAATTAGTCATGTGACTCAGGAAAACTCAGAAATCTCAGCAGTCTCAGTAGTTCAGTAACCTCAGTACTCGGTAATTTTAGTGATCTCAATAACAACAGTATTCCTAGAGATCTCAGTAATTTCAGTCCTCTTAGTCAGTCCTCAGAACTCAGTACATTCCTTTCGAACAAGGGAACTCAGTAAACTTAGTTTAGCTCCGCTAAACAATACCACTAGTATCAGTTCAGTTAATCAGTATCAATTCATCTAATCAGTTCAGTTCAGTTATTCAGTTTAGCTCAGTTACCCAGTTTAGTTTCTTTTAAATGGGAGTAGAATTCAGCACCGAGTGAGCCTGGGGATGGGGACTCACCCACTAGAAAGGACGAAGATCCTTAGAAGCAATCCCTAAGTTCCAAAACTACGTAGCCAACTAGGTACGAGATGTCACCCGTTAAATAGGACTAGCATACTCAGGGGTCACTCGTTAGAACATTTATATGTATAGGACTGATCCCAGGAGTCACCCGCTAGATTAGGATTGACTCCACAGCAGTTGTCTTTACTGGTGGCGCGGTATTGACACCCTTCCAGTCAGGGTAGAGATTGGACCCCAGTCAGCTTAGCACGGGGCATGTCGGTTAGATGAATACATCCCACAGTTTCAGTTATAGATTTAGGACTATCAGATACATTCAACTCAGTTCAGTAGTACAAATTCAGTACTGTTAGAGACAGTCAATCCTTATCATTTTAAATAGACTTCAAGATCACCCATTAGACAGGATTGATCTCAACTATAGTTAAACAGTATCAGAATCATCAGATTTAAAGATCACCCACTATATAGGACAAATCTCAAATTCATTTACTCCATATAGAACGAAACTCAGATAGTTCCATCAGAACTCAGACTATTAAATACAGTTGCTCAGTATCAGTTACATCATTCTTGTCGATCATCAAAGTTATATCACTTATGTTATTTGTCATAGATAATGTTATCAGTGTTCAGTTTCAGGACTATTAGACACAGTCAATTAGACTAGTTCTTTATAATTCAAACTGTCAGAAATAGTCATTCATCTATTCAGTATATCAGTATCAGTAAAGTCATGTCATCAGTATTTAGACTCAATATTCAGTATCACCACGAGTTCAGTTATAGTTGCTTATGCATGTATGTATTCTCACATTCATATTAGTCAGCATTGTTCATGCATATAACCCTTTGCATTTAGCCTACCTCACTCATATACTCAGTATATTCAGACGTACTGATGCATTAGCGCTATGGTTCTTTCTCTTATGTTACACCATAGGTTCAGAGGCACGTGTTCCAGATCAGCAATAGCATTCCCATTGCAGAGGTACAGTGAGTCCTCGTCTATTCGAGAATGATATTATTTTAGTTCAGTTTTGCTAGACGGAGTTAGTTGGAGACATGTTCCTTAAACTCCTTACTCAGATACTATTTAGAGGCTTTCAGATTTAGTTCAGAATTCAGTTGTTTTGGGGTATTTGTCACCCATATGGATATTATATTTGTCATATATTTTATTCAATTGAACCTTATGACCCATTGTTCATGTTTTTCCACATTATTACGTAATATATTATAGTGTACAGGTACAGATATCAGTCATGGGTTAGCTTATGGTCCTTCGGGGTCATAAGCACCGTGTAGCATTTCGGTTTAAAAAATCAGGGTGTTACGGGTGTCTTATACCATAGGTTCAGTAGCGCGAGATCCAGAGCAACCATAGCAGTCCAGACTCAGTCAGCAGCAGTAGAAGTAGAAGTGAGTCCTCTTAATTCGAGGATGATCATTATTTTATTATTGCGTTAGACTCAGTTTATTTTTAGTAGACGGAGTTAGTTGGGGACATGTCCCATTAACTCCTCAGTTCAGACAGTTTAGAGGTTTCTCAAACAGATGTATCAGTGATAAGTTTTTAGTTTTGATTATTTTAAATTTTTTGAACCCTATGGCAAGTTTTCGCCAGTTTTCCATATTTATTATATTATATTATGCAGTGCTCAGGTACAAATATAAGTAGAGGGTTAGCTTGTGGTCATTCGAGATCATGAGCACTTGTGGCATTCCGGTTATAGAAAATTAGGGCATTACAGAAGTTCATATCTAGTCTCAAATCCTGTAAACTTATTTCAAAAGGGTGTTTATATCATGTGATTTGGGTCAAAGATTCCAATGCTAAAAGTCCTTTACTCTATTCCATACCTATGGTTAATGAATTCCCGAAAGTATTTCCTAATGGCCTCCTAGGGATACCACCTGATAGGGAGATAGACTTCTGTATTTGCTCATTTTCAGACATTTGTCCCATTTCCTTTTCTCCATACAGAATGGCTCCAATAGAGTTGAAAGAATTGAAATAAAGTAGAAAGATCTGCTTTTAAGGGACTTTATCCCTCCTAGTGTTTCTCCCTGGGGTGCACCTATACTCTTCATTCGTAAGAAAGACGGTTCCTTCTGTATGTGTATAGACTACCATAAACTTAATAAGGTCACTGTCAAGAATAAGTACCCTCTTCCCAGAATTAATAATTTATTTGATTAACTCCAATGTGCCAAATGTTCCTTGAATATAGACCTTTGTTCGGGAAATCATCAATTAAAGGTTAGGTAGGATGATATTCCCAAAACAAATTTTCAAAACCAATATGGTCGTTATTAATTCTTGGTTATGTCCTTTGTACTAACTAATTCCCCTGCATCGTTTATTGATCTAATGTATAGTGTGTTCCATGAGTTTCTAGACCTGTTTTTCATAGTTTTCATTTACGACATCCTAGTTTACTCTAATAATGAGGAGGATTATGTCAATCACCTCTAAATCATCCTTCAAACTCTCAAAGACCATAAATTATATGCAAAGTTTTCCAAATATGAGTTCTGGCTTAGTGCCATTATTTTCTTGAGGCACATTGTGTCTAGTTAGGGGATTAAGGTTGACCCCCAAAAAGTTGAAGCAATGAGAAAATAGCCCATACCCATGACTCCAACCAATATTCGGAGCTTTTACGGTTTGGCAGGTTATTACAGAAGGTTTGTAGAAAGTTTTTCCTTTATAGCTTCTCCACTTACAAAATTGATACAGAAAAAGGTGAACTTTGTGTGGTCTGACTATTTTGAGAATACCTTCGAGAAATTAAAAGTCAAATTGACTATCGTACATGTTTTGACCCTTCTCGAAGGTATTGAATGTTTTGTTTTTTACTATGATGCATCCCGAGTGCGACTTGGGTGTTCAGATGCAACATGGTAAGGTGGTGGCTTATGCATCTAGGCAACTGAAGTTTTCTAGATTACAAAAGTTTCTAGGCATCTAGTCTTATGCATCAATATCTTTATGGGGTACACATTGATATTTTCACCAATCACAAAAGTTTACAGTATGTTTTCAAGCAGAAAGAATTGCATCTCAGGTAGAGGTGATGGTTGGAACTATTGATGGACTATGGCATGAGCCTGCACTATCATTCGAGCAAGGCAAATGTGGTGGCAGACACCCTTATTAGGTTTTCAATGGGCAGTATTTCATAGATGGAGGAATAAAAAAGAAAGATGGTGAAGGATATTCATCGATTTGCAAATTTAGGAGTTTAGCTCCTAGATTTGAAAGATAGAGGAGTAATTGTTCATGAGATAGTTAAATCCTCATGTGTTTTGAGGTTAAATAAAAGTAGGCCAAAGATCCTATCCTTATGCAGATTAAGAAAGATGTTGGTTAGTAGAAGGTTATGGCATTTGAAATTAGAGGTGATGGAATTTCGAGGTATCAAGAAAGGTTGTGTGTACCGAATGTGTATGGATTGTGGGAGAGTATTCTTGATGAAGCTCACACATTGAGGAATGTTCTTCACCCGGGATATACAAAAATGTACCATGATCTTAAAATGATTTATTGGTGGAATAATATAAAAAGAGGTGTTTCTAGCTTTGTGTCCAAGTGTTTGAATTGCCAACAAGTTAAAGTGGAACATTTAAGGTCATGTGATACTTCTTAGGATATATAATTACCTGTGTGGAAATTGTAGATGATCAACAAGGACTTCATTACAGGACTTTCGTGGTCTCGATATCAATATGACTCTATCTTGGTGATTTTAGATAATATGACCAAGTCTTCCCATTTTCTTCTAGTGCGCACAAATTATTTGGGGGTTGACTATGCTAAGTCGTACATTCGTGATATAGTCCATTTGCATAGTGAACCAGTATCCATTATAGCCGTCCAAGGCTTGCAGTTTTCTTTTCAGTTTTGGCTATCTTCTCAGAGGGGTTTAAGCACCCAAGTGAACTTGAGTACTACTTTCCACCCTAAAAAAATTGGTAAGCTGAGCGCACTATTCAAACCCCTCAGGATATGTTGAGGGCTTGGATAATTGACTTCAAGGGTAGTTGGGTGGACCACTTGTTGTTAATAGAATCTTCCTACAATAATATCTATCATTCTAGTATACAGATGGCTCCCTTTGAAGAACTTTATGGGAAAAGATACAGTTTTCCAATCGGGTGGGATAAATTGGGTGAAACTCGCTTGTATGGGCCTGACCTTATTCACCAGGTGATGGAGAAGGTGACGATCACTAGGGAGCGACTTAAGACTTCTTAGAGTTGCCAGAAGTCTTATGCCAATGTTAGAAGGAGAGAGTTAGAATTTGAGGTTAATGATTGGGTATTCTTAAAGGTCTCTTCTATGAAAGGAGTCATGCATTTCAAGAATAAAGGGAAGCTTAGTCCACTCTATATAGGACCATATAATATTGAGAGAGGGATAAGAAAGGTTACTTATGACTAAAATTGCCCACGAGTCTGGCTTCAGTACATTCGGTATTTCATGTTTCAATAATGAAGAAGTGTGTTGGGGATCACTCTCTTGTTTTTCCAGTGGAGGAGATTAATGTAAAAGAGTCCCTGTCATATGAAGAAGAGTCCATTACTATTTTGGATTTTCAGGTTCAAAAATTGAGAAGTATGGAGATAGCTTCAGTGAAAGTGTTATGGAGGAATTAAAAAGCCGACAAAGCTACATGGGAGTCAGAGAGTGACATGTGTACTAGATATACTACCCTATTTGAAACTATGGATGACGGTATAGAAGGTACAAATCATATCTTGAAATTCCCTATGTTCCAAGTCATCATTCGGGAACGAATGATTGTGAGAGGGAATTATGCAACACCATTCTTATGGGTATGAGCTCCAATCAAAATGATTTCCCATATAAATACAAGTTTCATTATCATTATCCTAGTATGTGAAGTGTTTTTGAGGTGAAATAAATTCATAGGAACCACTTAGAGAAAAATGAACTAAGAACCTTTGATTCGCCAAATTCTTTGTCTTAAATTGCGTAAGGGTTATCTTTGAATGATTATAACTTTTTTTATGTGGAATTTGGCAGATTAAGACCCACCAAATTATAAATAATTGAAGTAGCTTTACAAAGATACAAATTTTGCCTCAATCCGATACCCGAGCAAAAAGTTATGACCTTGTAAAGTAGAGTGCATCGCCTAACAATCACCCAAATCTACATGAATTGTTGTGTGTAACGCCCCAATTTTCTGAGCCGGATCGCTACACGGTGACCATGATCCCGAGGCACTACAAGATAACCCATGACTGATATATGTACCTGTATACTGCAATATATGATGTAATAATGCAGAAAACATGAACAATAGGGCATAAGGTTCAACTGAATAAAATATCTGACGAATCATAACATCCATGTGGAGTAACGAATACCCAAAACAACTGAAATTTGAATCAAATCTGAACTAAATCTGAAAGCCTCTAAATATGGTCTGAATAAGGAGTTAAAGGAATATGTCTCCAACTAACTTCGTCTAGCAAAACTGAACTGAAATAATGAATGAAATAAAATAATATCGTTCTCAAATGGATAAGGACTCACTGCAACTCTGTGTACTGGAATGCTACTGCTACTGCTGATCCGGAACTCATGTCTCTGAACGTATGGTGTAACATAAAAAGAAATCACCACAGCGCAAATGCGTCAGTACAACTGACAGTACTGAGTATACCAGTGAGGTAGGCTAAATGCAAGGGTTTACATGCATGAATGATGTTAACTGATTGACTGATATGAACGTGAGAGTGCAAACATGCATACATAGTAACTGAGATCATGAATGAGTGTTCTCTAGATCTGTATGCTAATACATGGTTTACTATTATCTAACATGAATGATACTGAAATTCTGATAACATGGATGACTATGTCTGACAGTCCTGAATCTAATGGAACTATCTGTGTTCCGTTCTGTAACTAAATTGACTGTATCTGACAGTCTTGATATACTAAAATCTGAAGGACTATCTAAGTTCTTTTACTGAGACTGGGACTGAATCTGTGCGAGGTAGTTGTTTAACCGACATGCCCCAACAACGAATATAGCTAAGTTGGGGTACAATCTCTGCCCCGACTAGAAGGGTGTCAATATCGCACCACTGGTAAGGACAGCTGTGAGTGACCCTTAGCTGGCAGGTACCCAAAAATGAGAATGGTGGTAACCCTAAACTAACAAGTTAAGCCACCTCATCAACCCTTATCTGATAGGTTAATATGTCTCAACCTACGCTGGCTACGTAGTTCTGGATCAAAAGGATGACTGCTAAGAATCACACCCTAAACTGGCAGGTAAGTTCCCATCCTTGGGTTCACTCGGTGCTCACTTCTACTCCCATATAAAGAGACTGAACATGATTTAACTGACTATACATGGATTGAGTAACTGACTTCCGTTGACTGTCAGAATAGTACTACTATCTGAGAATTAACTGAGATCATGAGATTTCTGAGGTTTCCTGAGACACATGACCAACTAATTTCTATAGATCATGGATTGACTGAGATTATCATGATAACATGACATGGATCTAGGCACACAAATATATTTTTTGGGTACAAGTACCCCCAGGACTCGATGGAAGGAAACTGACACACATGACTGACTTGATCGTAAGAGTAGAATCCAAAATATACAATATCATAAGTTGGGTATTTCACACTAAGAGTAGTTCTAAGCATCCTATAAATGGAAGGGAAATTCATAAAACATCTATATACTTGCATAGATTCAATATCATGGTCAATCCATAAAACAACAACAACGCATATCACTCATATGGAATTCATGGGAAATTGTAAAGCATAGAGCATGGACTTGTCATTTAAGCACTATTAAATCATGGGACATGAATTCTATCATCCTAAGCATATTATCAAAGACTTTGCATGCATTCTTTTAGCTTAGATGTGTTCATGAATTTCACCATATTAAGCCACATAAAGATCATGGGTTTCAACTAACAACCACATATACTTCATGAAAACACATTTAGATATCATCTTAAAACTTAAACAACAATCATAAACATGTACATGCTCATATCACAACAATACAATCACAAAATAATATTTAAAACGTGGTTCTTGAGATCTATGAACGAAATGGATCCATAGATGAACACTACGCATACCTTGATGGTGATAAAATTGTAGAAAGATTGGACCTTCAAGCTCGATGGTGCAACCCTAGTTGTTTTTCTCCTATTTTGCTCTTGGATAATGAACTTAAGATTTTAATAGTGTTGTAATGTGATTAGGATCTATAGATTTCATAAGTTTAAGTTTAGGGACGTGTAAGGAGAGTCAAAAGACTTAGTTTCCCTCAAAATAACTCAAAAACAAAGTATTTTCGTCACTGGAATCCTAAGTATGCGTCGCACACCTTATCGCGTAAGCTAGGCTGTGTGCCGCACATATTATGGCACAATCGAAGGTATGCATCACACACCTTATGGCACACTTTAGGGTGTGCCTCGTACAACCTATGGCATACCCATTCCAGTAGCCTTATGGAATTTGTTAGGCGACGCATTCCACTTCACAAAGCCATAACTTGTTGCTAGGGTATCCTATTTTGGTAAAATTGATATCGTTGGAGAGATAATTTGATTCTCTATAAAGGTGGGTCTAAATCTATCAAAATTCCACATATAAATCATGTTATTCTAGTTTAAAAATTACACTTATGAAATCAAGCACTAAAACTTGATGGATTCAAAAGCTCTAAGCTTGCCTTACTCTAAGTGACTCATATGAACATGCTTAACACATCATCAGCTATCTTAAACTGGGATACTCATTGTAAGTCATGTACTAAAATATGAATCACAGGATAGGAGGTTTCATACATAGGAACAATGGTTCATTTCCTAGCTTAGAAACATACGGGGTATTATAATATCTCCCCCTTGGGAACATTTGTCCTCGAATGAGACTGACTGAAATGGGGAGAGATGATAAATTAGAGTATATACAATACATATACTACTGGAACATGATCTCATAACTGACATGACGGATAAGCTAAACATATCATACTGGACATGCATATCTGATGCATGAGTAACTAATTTAGGAATGCATAACTGAGATTTCTAATAACTGTGTTCTCACAATGACAATGCATATTTGATCCATGATTATACACTGGACTTATACATGAATGCATGACTGAATATGCAATGGTACTTGATTACAAATTTGTGACAAAACATGATCATGAACTGAATACCAAGTTGTATAGAATACTGAACGGGAAACTGAATGAGCTTAAGGAGAACTGTTACCTTGAGCTTGATATGGATTGGTAGGGAAGAGGTGAGGATACTTCGTATGTATGTATGCTTCTGCTTCCCAAGTAGATCCCTCAACGGACTAATTTCTCCAAAGAACATGGACTAGAAGGACTTCTTTGTTCCTAAGTCTACGAGTCTGATAGTCTAGAATTTCGATCAGAACTTCCTCAAAGGAGAGATTGTTCTGAACATCAATTCTCTGAGTGGGGACCACGACTGATGGGTCACTTATGCACTTCTTTAGCAAAGAGACATGAAAGACTGGATGAATTGGATCTAGGTCTGAAGGCAATTTGAGCTCATAAGCTACCTAGCCTAAACGACTGAGAATCTTGAAGGGACCGACATATCGAGGACAGAGCTTTCCCTTCTTTCCCAACCGCTTCACTCCCTTCATGGGAGAGATCTTTACATAGACATAGTCACCAATCTAAAATTCAAAATCCTTTTTGCACACATCTGCATAGGACTTTTGTCGTCTCTAAGCAGCCCGAAGTCTTTCTCTGATCAACAAGACTTGCTCTAAGGCGTGGAATACTAAGTCAGGCCCTATGACTGAGGCCTCACTAACTTCGAACCACTCGATTATAGATCTTCACCTCCTACCATAGAGAGCTTTGAATAGAGCTATTTTAATACTGGAATGATAGATATTGTTGTCTGCAAACTCAATCAAAGGCAAGTGGTTATCCCAACTTCCCTTGAAATCAATTGCACATGCCCTTATCATATCTTCAAGTATCTGAATAGTCTTTTCTGCTTGACCATCTGCCTGAGGATGAAAAATTGTACTGAGATGAACTTGGGTACCAAGACCCTTTTGGAATTATTTCCAGAAGTGAGAGGTAAACTGGGTACCTTTATCTGAGATGATAGATAATGGAACACCGTGTAATCTGACCAACTCCCTAATGTAGAGTTTGGCATAATCCTTGGCTAAATAAGAGGTATGGACTGGAAGGAAATGATCTGACTTAGTCATTCTGTCTACAATGACCTAAATTGAATCATGCTGATGACTAGTTCTAGGCAAACCCATCACGAAATCCATGTTCACTTCTTCCCACTTCCAAGTAGGAATGGTGAACTCTTGCATGGAACCACTGGGCTTCTGATGCTCTATCTTAACTTGTTGACATGTAGAGTACTTAGCCACAAACTCTGCAACATCTCTCTTCATCCCACACCACTAATAGGTCTCTCGTAAGTCGAGGTATATCTTAGTGGCCCCTGGATGAATAGATTATCGTGCACCATGCATTTCTGCAAGAATTCGTTGCTTCAAGCCATCTACACCTAGAACACATAGACGACCTTGACAATGAAGAACACCATCTCCCCCTTGGGAGAAAACCACTACTTTCTAATTCTGAACTGACTCTTTTAGCTTGACAAGGCTAGGATCCCTGTCTTGCTTTTCTTTTACCTCGGAAACTAGAGATGATTCTGAACTATTCTTAACACATACACCACCCTCTGAAGAATCGACTAAGCTAACACCTAGTCTGTTAAGCTGATGGATTTCCTAAGCTATCTTGTTTTGCTATCCTCAACGTGAGAAAAACTACCCATGGAGAGTCTACTGAGAGCGTCAGCCACAATGTTGGCCTTGCCCGGATGGTAAAGGACATGTCATAATCTTTCAAAAACCCTAACCACCTTCTCTGATGAAGATTAAGATCTTTCTGATAAAAGAAATACTGGAGACTCTTATGATCTATGAAGACATCTACATGAACTCTATATAGATAATGCCTCCAAATCTTCAAGGCAAATACTATGGCTGCTAACTCAAGATCATGAGTAGGATAATTCTTCTCATGGGGCTTTAACTGTCTGGAGACGTAGGTTATGACCTTACCATGATGCATGAGGACAAAACCTAGGCCCACTTTAGATGCATCACAATATACTACGAAACCATCTGAACCATCGGGAAGAGCTAGAATTAGAGCTGAGGTGAGTCAACTCTTCAACTCCTGAAAACTCTTCTCGCTAGAATCTGACCACTGAAACTTGACCTTCTTCTAAGTCAATATGAACATAGGGGATGCAATATAAGAAAATCCCTCAACAAACCATCTGTAATAGCCAGCCAATCCCAAGAAACTCCTAATATCTAAAGAAGAGATAGGGTAAAGCTAGTTTCTTACCGCTTTGGTCTTCTGAGGATCTACTCTAATGCCATCACCCGAAATAATATGGCTAAGGAATTCTACTAATCTTATCCAAAACTCACACTTACTGAATTTGGCAAATAGTTGGTGATCTCTGAGAGACTGAAGAACAATTCTGAGATGGTCTGAATGATCACGCTCAGTGCGGGAATAGACCAAAATATCATCTATGAAGACTATGATGAACATGTCCAAGTACTGTTTGAACACCCGGTTTATCAAGTCCATAAAAGCGGCTGGGGCATTGATAAGACCAAAGGGCATAACTACAAACTCAAAGTGACCATACTGAGTACAAAAAGATGTCTTTGGGATGTCACATTCTCTAACTCTGAGATGATGGTAGCCTGATCTGAGGTCTATCTTGGAGAAATAATTGGCATCCTAAAGTTTGTCAAACAAGTCATCTATTCTGGGAATTCTTGACCGTAACTTTGTTGAGCTGACGGTAATCAATACACATGCTGAGAAAACCATCTTTCTTCCGCACGAATAAGATTGGTGCACCCCATGGGGATACACTAGGCCTGATGAATCCCTTATCTAAGAGATCCTTCAACTGATCTTTTAGTTCTTTGAGTTCTGCTGGTGCCATTCTGTATGGCAGAATAGAAATAGGTTTAGTATCTGGAAGAAGATCAATGCCGAAGTCTATTTCCCTTTCGAGAGGAATGCCTGGAAGATCTTTGAGAAACACGTCTGAATACTCATTTACAACTGGGACTAATTCAAAACTAGGAGATTCAGAACTGGAATCTTTAACATGCATGAGATGATACACACAACCCTTAGAAATAATTTTCCTTACCCAAAGGTAGGAAACAAGCTGACCCCTGAAAGATGAAGTACTACCCTTCCATTCTAGGATGGGCTCATTCAGGAACTGAAACTAAACTACCCTGGTTCTGCAGTCGGCTATGGCATAGCAGGAATTAAGCCAATCCATGTCGAGAATGACATCCAAAACAATCATCTCTAACTCTACTAAATCTGCTAAGGTGGCTTTCTGAAATATCATAACCGGGCAGTTTTTGTATACCCACCGAGTTATGATAGTTTTACCCACTAGGGTAGAGACTAAAAAGGGCTCTGCTAAAATTTCAGGACTGATTCCAAAATTGCCTGCTATATAAGGAGTAAGAAAAGACAAGAATGCACCTAGATCTAGTAAATCATAAACACGACCATGGAAAATCTATAACGTACCAGTAACGATATCAAGAGAATTTTCCTGATCCTGTTGGGTCTAAAAGCATAGAGTTTGTTTGGGCATTACCCACTAGTAGCACTGGATGTGGAACCCTGCTGATTTGGGCGACCGGACTGGGTTGTGGAACGTATATACTGACCCTTCATACCTGACTGCGAACACTCTCTAACCCTCTGTCCTGGCTTTCCATAACTGAAATAAACATCGCTACCAGCTCTACAGGTACCCTTATGGTTCTTACCATAAGTCTAACATAAGGGATTAGTTCGGGCACTGCTGACACTTCCCTGAGACTTAGATCCTGGTGCTCGATCTTTGTTGCTATCTCTTAATTTTTTCACTGGAGTGTTGGCAGAAGAAGTAGCTAAAACTGTTGGCTTAGGAAGAAACTGCAAACGGTTTCCTCCTTCTGATTTGGATTAAGAAAAACTGAAACTGTCTGACCTTGATCTCTTGTTTAGTCTCTCCTTAGTCCTAATCTTCTACTCCTCTATTTGTTGAGCATGAGTCATGAGACTGGCTACAGTTATATCACTATTCAGCAGCACAGAACTACACTCATTTACCACACTATCATTCACCCCTAACATTAACTTACTAATTTTAGCCCTGTTGTCAGCAACCACATAAGGGGCATATCTGGCTAATTGAGTAAATCTGAGAGAATACTTCTTAACCGTCATATTTCCCTGCCTGAGGTTGATGAACACTAGAACTTTTGCCTCCTTTATCTCTTTGGGAAAGAATTTGTCTAAGAAAGTCGTGACAAATTCCTCTCACTCTATAGGACCTACATTCTCTAACCTCTCTAACTTCCACTATTTGTATCAAGTGTGAGCAATATCTTGTAACTGGTATGCGGCTAACTCGGCACTCTGACAAGAAGTGACTCCCATGATGTCTATGACCTTCTGGACTTGGTCAATGAATTCCCGAGGGTCTTCATCAAACTAGACCCAAAGAATTATATTCGGGTGAAGTCCCGAATCCTAGCTACGGCTGAGTTAGCCACTGGATTGGCCAGAATAACTGGTGGTCATTCATTTTGGTCAGCCACAGACTGAGCAAGTATGGTGAATATGACCCTAAACTCCGCATAAGAAACATGTTCGCCCAAAGGATCTTCGGGCTGAGGAGATGGCTGGTTTCTTCTCTTTGAAGGCATATTTTGAAATAAGAGAAGAACAGATTAGATTGAGATTTTAATTTGAGATTATGATCACTAGAACTATATGAATACTGAAAGAATGGAAACTGTTCCTGGAACATCCTATAGCCTTTTGCACGTAAATGTAGCACGCAACACACCCATGTACAGGACTCAACTAGATGCGACTTTTAGACTTCCTAGGACTCTATTGAACCTTACACTCTAATACCAAGTTTGTAACGCCTCGGTTTTCTAAACTGCATCGCTACACAGTGCCTATGATCCTGAGGGACCACAAACTAACCTATGACTAATATATGTACATGTATACTGCAATATATGACATCATAATGTAGAAAACATGAAAAATAGGCCATAAGGTTCAACTGAATAAAATATCTGACAAATCATAACATCCATATGGGGTAACAAATACCTAAAACAACTGAAATCTAAATCAAATCTGAACTAAATTTGAAAGCCTCTTAATACTTTCTGAATAAGGAGTTGAAGAAACATGTCTCCAACTAACTCCGTCTAGCAAAACTGAACTAAAATATTGACTGAAATAAAATAATATCGTCCTCACATGGATGAGGACTCACTGCAACTCTGCGTATTGGAATGCTACTGCTACTGCTGATCTGGAACTCGTGTCTCTAAACCTATGGTATAACATAAAAAAAAAAGAACCATAGTGAAAATGCATCAGTACAACTGTGAGTACTGAGTATACAAGTGAGGTAGAGAAAATGCAAGGGTTTACATGCACGAACGATGTTAACTGACTGACTGATATGAACGTAAGAGTGCAAACATTCATACATAGTAACTGAGATCGTGAATGAGTGATATCTAGATTTGTACTCTAATTCATAGTTTACTAATATCTAACATGACTGATACTGAAATTTTGATAATAGGGATGACTGTGTCTAACAGTCCTGAATCTAATGGAACTATATGTGTTCTGTTCTGTAACTGAATTGACTGTATCTGACAGTCGTGATATACTGAAATCTGAAGGACTATCTGAGTTCTTTTATTGAGACTGGGACTGAATCTGTGGGAGGTAGTTTTTTAATGAACACGCCCCAACAAAGAATATAGCTAAGTTGGGGTCCAATCTCTACCCCAACTAGAAGGGTGTCAATACCGCGCCACTGGTAAGGATAGCTGTAAGTGACCCTTAGCTGGCAGGTACCCAAAAATGAGAACGGTGGGAACCCTAAACTTACAGGTTAAGCCACCTCATTAACCCTAATCTGACAGGTTAAGATGTCTCAATCTACGCTGGCTACGTAGTTCTGGAACACAAGAATGACTGCTAAGAATCACACCCTAAACTGGCAGGTAAGTTCCCATCCTTGGGTTCACTCGATGCTAACTTCTACTCCAATCTGAAGAGACTGAATATAATTTAAATGACTATACATGGATTCAGTAATTGACTTCTGTTGACTGACGGAATAGTACTACTATCTGAGAATTAACTGAGATCATAAGATTTCTGAGGTTTCCTGAGTCACATAACCGACTGAGTTCTATAGATCATGGATTGAATGAGATTATAATGATAACATGACATGGTTCTAGCACACAGCTATATTTTTCTGGTACAATTACCCCCAGGACTCGATTGAAGGAAACTGGCACACATGACTAACTTGATCGTAAGAGTAGAGTCCACAATTTACAATATCATAAGTAGGGGATTTCATACTAAGCATAGTTCTCAACATCTTATACATTGAAGAAAAATTCATACAACATGTATATACTTTCATAGCTTTAATATCATGGTCAATCCATATCACAACAACAACAACGCATATCACTCACATGGAATTCATGGGAAATCGTAAAGCATAGAGCATGGACTTGTCATTTAAGCACTATTAAATCATGGGACATGAATTCTATCATCCTAAGTATATTATCAAACCCTTTGCATGCATTCTTTTATCTTAGGTGTGTTCATGAATTTCACCATATTAAGACACATAAAGATCATGGGTTTTAACTAACAACCATATATACTTCATGAAAACACCTTTATATATCATCTTGAAACTTAAACAACAATCATCAACATGTACATGCTTATATCACAATAAGAACATTACAAAATAATATTTAAAACATGGTTCTTGAGCTTTATGAATGAAGCAGATCCATAGATGAACGCTACGCATACCTTAATGGTGATGAAATTGTTGAAAGATTGGACCTTCAAGCTCGATGGTGCAACCATAGTTGTTTTTCTCCTATTGTGCTCTTAGATAATGAACTTAAGATGTTAATAGGGTTGTAATTTCATTTGGAGCTATAAATTTCGTAAGGTTGAGTTTAGGGACGTGTAAGGAGTGTCAAAGACTTAGTTTCCCTAAAAATAACTCAAAAACAAAGTGTTTTCGTCACTGGAATCCTAAGTATGCATTGCACACCTTATCGCGTAAGATAGGGTGTGTGCCGCACATCTTATGGCACAAGATAAGGTATGCATCGCATACCTTATGGCATAATTTAGGGTGTGCGTCTCACAACCTATGGTATACCCATTCCAGTAGCCTTATGTGATTTGTTAGGCGACGCACTCCACTTTACAAAGCCATAACTTCTTGCTCGGGTGTCAGATTTTGGTAAACTTGATATCGTTGAAAAGTTAATTTGATTATATACAATTTTTTGGGTTTAAATATACCAAATACCACATATAAATCAAGTTATTCTTGTTCAAATATTACTTTTGAGAAATCAAGCACTAAAACATGATGGACTCAAAATCTCTTAGCTTCCCTTACTCTAAGTGACTCATATGAACATGCTTAACACATAATAAGCTATCTTATCACTATAATACTCATTTTATGTCATGTACTCAAATATGAATCACAGGATAGGAAGTTTCATACATAGGAACAATGGTTCATTTCCTAGATTAGAAACAGACGGGGTATTACACTGTGCCATGGGCAATGCATCGCCTAGCCTATTTTAGGCGATGGGAAATGCGATGCCCAGCCTATTTTAGGTTTTGGGAAATGCGCGTCATAGCCTATCTTAGGCTATAGGCATTGCGTCGCATGCCCTATGGCCCTATGGCGTAAAAAATTTATTTTTAAGTCATTTTAAGTGCAAACAAGTCTTTTTACATTCCAAAATTATCCCTAAACATCCTTAAATAAAATTAGGCTCACTAATAAAATTTTGACTCTTTTATATCCCTAATTCATCTTTCAAGAACACAATATGAGAAAAATAACATAGGGTTAAGCATTCAAGCTCAAGGGATCAATTCATCATGAATTCTTCATTGATTAAGGTATGTAGGGATTTCCTAACTACATGAGCATGGCTAAATCATTATTTTATGTTTTGAATATAGAGGAATCATGTTTTCATGAAAATCTTAAATTATAATGAGAAGTAACTATTTCAAATCATTCATATGATGTATGATTTTCGTCTTGAGGCCTTATGATAAATCGAACTTTACTCATGTATATGTATAAATGTGTTTTCAATTTTTAAGTATGAATTGAGAGCATGAAGAATGAATTTCCTCTCTCATTCTGTTACCTTTTGAATTACAAGTTAAGAGTTATTCGATTTCATGATTGTTTGAGTAATTGACCACCACTTGTTGAAATGTTGAAAAGAAAGAATCTTTCTATGGTTTGGCATATGTTTTGAAATATGAATCCTGTTGTACCATTTGAATGATTTGGTGATCCAACCACTTTGCTTAGGAGGCTACAAGGCATTTAGGAATGTCTCTTTTTCTCCATGTTCTAGTTCGTGCTATGGAGTCAAAATGTTCCTCTTTCATACTCTAGTTTGTGCTATGGTGTTGCCCATATGAAAGGAAAGTTATCCCAATTCTTTTCTTACTATGATGTTCTTAGATATGTCTCATTATTGAGGTATTCAAGTGCAGAATTATAGAATCTAAATGGTATGGTCCTTTAGTCATAAAAAATTATTAAATTATGCAAGAACTTGAGAGGATTTCGTTAGTGATTCAAGGTGTATTGATTCCAGTGTATACTTTTATCCTGATGAAATCGTGTTTTTTATCCTGAGGTATTAAGTGTATCCAATCCTTTTCTAAAATTCTTGTTGCGGGGAAAGTTGTGTAGCAGAATGTTGGAACTATTTTTCTTCCCGAGTAGTCGTATATGTTAAAGTGTCATAACCTAATGGTAGTGAGATGATCTAGAAGTTGGTGACATGAAGTCACTAGGTTAGCAGTCAGAGTAAGGGTGACTATTACGTTAATGTAGATTTAGTTTTATAACCCTGTGATTTAGGGGTGGTTCTCTCTCTTTTATGGTTTTTGGATAATATTGTGACAAGACTTGTAGATTGTATGGCTATGTGAAGAGAAAGTGTTTGACTTTGATTCTTTTATTTATTCAAAATAGGGAAAGATCCCAGAGTAGATAGTTAGAGTGGTAACAGAAATTCATTATAGGCTGCGAATGAAAACGGTTAGAATAGCCAACAAGTTATATGTAACACCCCGTACTTAATTATGTGCATTATCCATGGTTATATGTGTTGGAGTATATGTATTGATCATAAGTTAGGTATATATGAGTTTAAGTATGAGTATTGATTATTTTGAGATGGTTTCAAGTGTATAGTTTGATTATATGTGTATAGGAATCGACTTTATTTATACCAGAATTTGCTCGTCGAATTTTCAATGCGAAGTTTATCGAGTTATCTTTCCAACGATATAAAGATTTCTGAAAATAGATGAGTATCGGATATAAGTGAGCATGTTTGAAACTTGAAATCTGTGGACGCAATGAACAGTAAATGTGCAGAAATTTTCTGCACACAAAAGTACTGCAGCCAAACAGATTTTTGGGTCGACTTTAAAAGATCATAACTCCTTGTACAAAATGAACGTGTGAGCTTCTATATATCTATGAGAATCCCCGAGAGTCTTCTTTCTAATACAATTGGTTTCACCCAAATCCATTATCGTAGCAAAGAGTTATGGTTGATTTACTTTAGCCTATCAAAACAGTCCACCATGGACAGATTCGAATTTACTTAAATTTTAAGGGAAATATGGTCATTTTCCATCACCTCATGGACGAAAATTGGTCATTATATACATATACTTAGCCTCATATCCATCATTTATCATCCAAATTATTGAAGAATAAGAAACCCTAGCCTAATTTCAACTCCAATTATCTTGTGATACAACCGTAGAAAATCCAAATTGATTCCGTAGTTGTGTTCACCGTCTCGAGGGCTTCGAGAAGCACCCCTTATTTGTGCCAACAGGACTTCAAAATCGAAAGGGATATATATATATATATATATATATATATATATATATATATATATATATACACACACATAAACCTATTGTTCAAGTTGGTTTTTGGAATGCTTTGCAAATATTGGTTGTATGGAATTATGAAAGAGAATTGTGGTGTTGGGTTGCTAATACTAGATGCCAAACATTTCATTGTAGATAAGTGATTTATAAAGGCGGGAAGTTGTGTTGAATTGGTATCCGAATCTACAACGAGGTATTTAAAGCATACTCTAACGATGTTCTATGGCATGAAAACACCAATGTTCCATCAAGTAAGATTCCGAGGTTGTCCAAAAAACATGTATTGTTCTACGTTACCAACGAAGTTGTTTCCATTCTATAAAGTGTCAAAATATTTCATTGATATACCAAAAGGATCCTATTTCATTGTTGTGATATTAATGATTCTGAAACACATTGTTGATGTACCAATGAGTCTTCATTACATCGTTATTGTATAGAAGGTCTATTACTTGGTTCCTATTGATGTATCACTGTTCCAAAGGTACTATATTGGCATGAACACTAATGTAATAATCTCAAAAGCTTTTGAACTAAGTTATTGGAAAGATCTCCTATGTGTGTTACTTGATATACGTGTGGGTGGTAGCTCAGGGGCTTAAGCCTAGCATGGGCCGATCCCGATACTTGATATGATAATAGTTGATATGTACTGGGGGCAGCCTAATGGTCACAGTACGGTACAGTATTGATTATTGTTAGGTGGTTGGAGGTTCGGGAGGAGGAGGTAATGGCGAATGATAATTGTAAAGAATGAAATGAACGAATGTATATCGTTCCACAAATGTGTTTGAATTCAAGAACCCAATTCAGATTAATGATAATGTACATGATCCTAAAAGTGTTTATGAAGTGTGGTTCACTTCTATTATGATTTATTCACTTGTGTATGATTTTCTTGATCCCCCATATCACATATGATTATTTACAGCTTTACATACTCAGTACATATTTGGTACTAACGTCCCTCACGGGGGACCTGCATTTCATGCTGCAGGCACAGGTGCTTCAGCTGATACACAGCATAGATAGGAGCCAGGTCATACAGCTATTGTTGGTGAGCTCCAGTTTTCTTCGGAGCTTTTCGAGTCGGTTCCTTATGTTTTGTTATTGTACAGGAGTCATGTGTAGGCGGGAGGTTTGTCCCGACCCTAGTTATGTCATGTATATCCTAGAGGCTTTGTAGACATAAGGAAGGGTAAAGTCATGGAAGTTTATATAGTGATGTTATATTTGTATATGTGGTGGCCCCGATGGCCAAGTATTATATATATATATTTGTGCGTGTTGTGCTGATACAGGTAATTAGACCCTTCTATATGCAACGAAGTGTTGTCCAAATTTTTGGTGACATGTAAGTGAAAGTACAGGTATTTGAACGGGTTCTCCCGGGCCTTCTCGGCTTCGGGTGCCAGTCCGGCCCGATGGGATTTTGGGGTGTGATAAAAGTGGTATCAGAGAGGTTCGTCCTAGTGAGTCTAGAAAGTCGTGTGTACGTAGAGTCTTGTTTATCGGTTTGTTATGCACCACATCTATAAACAGGAGGCTATGGACATTTAGGAAATTATTTCTTTCCTTCAGATTATAGATCGTGCCATAGAGCTTATATAGCAAATGAAGTCATAGTTGACCACTGAATCCATTTGTTTCTCTTATTACAGTAAGAATGCCGGATACCGGAAGTAAGAATACCGGCGAGCGGGTAGATGTGGCTGCCGAAGAAGGGACTAGTAAGTTACCACCTGTACAAGTTAATCAGAGTGAAGCTCAAGCTGAGCGGGTATCTGAAATGTCTTCCACTCCAGATGAAATAAGTGGGAGGCGAACCACATTCACAAAACCACTTGTTAATGCTGCTGATCAGGATATGAGGTATGCAGTACAACTGTTGACCCGGATTGTTGCCGGTCAAGTCCAAGGGCAAGCTATTCCTGTCGCGGGTTCTAGCGATACTGATAGGGCGGCTAGTCTTCGGACGCAAGATTTTCTTAAGATGGATCCGCCTACTTTTACCGGATCCGATCTTAATGAAGATCCGCAGGACTTTATTGATCAGATCCAAAGGGCCCTAGAGGTGATGCATGTATCGGGCAGAGACACAGTGGAGTTAGCCGCGTATAGATTCAAAGGTGAGGCTATTTATTGGTATGAAGACTGGAAACGATCAAGGGGCATTGATGCACCCCCAGCTACTTGGAAAGAGTTCAAAGAGGCATTTATTGATCATTATCTTCCATATGAGACTCGTCAGGCCCGTGCGGATCAGTTCTTAAATCTTCGACAGGGTAATACAAGTGTGAGGGAGTATAGTCTTTGATTTAATTCTTTGTCCAGATATGCTCCTAATGTTATAGCTACTATGGATGACAGAGTTCATCGGTATGTGGATGTATTGGATCCGTATTTGGTTAGGGATTGTACTATTGCTGCACTGAATAAAGACATGGATATAGCTAGGATCCAAGCATTTGCACAGAAAATGGAAGATCAGAGGCAAAGAAAAAGAACACAGGAATTTGAAAGTGGATCTTCTAAGAGGGCCAGATTTACAGGGTAGTTTATGGCGCCACAGGGAGGTTTTAGACCTCAATTTTCTGCTAGACCACCTAGGCCATTATTTTCTTATTCTGCAGCTAGTGCTCCACCACAGCATAAGGGGTTCAGAGGCAGTCAATTTGGGCAAAGAAGTGAAGGTCATAGTTCGCTATCAGTGGGTTATCATGGGCAAGGGAACATGAGCCAATCGAGACCTTCTCGAGAGCTATGTAATCGATGCGGAAAACATCATATGGGCGTATGTCAAATGGGAACAAATGTTTTTTTATGCGGTATGACGGGACATATGATGAGAGAATGCCCACGAAGGGGCGCAGGTGGCGTAGCATGACCTTTGGGATCAGCTGTTGCATCATCGTCACCGGTATCTTATTCTGGTAGGGGCGCACAACCTGCAGGTCACGCTAGAAATGAAAAAAGAGTCATCAGTTCCAGCGGGACTCAGAATCGCACTTATGCTTTAGTGGATCGACAGAATCTAGAGGCTTCCCCAGATGTGGTCACGGGTACGTTGTCCGTATTTTCATTTGATGTATATGCTCTAATTGATACCGGTTCTACATTATCATATGTTACTCCTTTGGTTTCTGGAAAGTTCAAAAGAACCCCCGAATTGTTAGATAAGTCGTTGGAAGTGTCTACCCCGGTTGGGGAATCTCTTATTGCTAGAAGAGTTTATAAAGATTGTGTAGCAACTGTGTGTGGTCGAGACACGATGGCCAATCTTGTGGAACTAGAAATGGTAGATTTTGATGTTATAATGGGTATGGATTGGTTGGCGTCTTGTTATGCCAAAATTGACTATTGTACGAAAAAGATGTATTTACATTTTCCTAATGAAGCAGTTATTGAATGGCAAGGTAAGATTGGCGCACCAAGAGGTAGATTTATTTCTTATTTCAAAGCGAGAAAAATGATTTACAAGGGCTACATATGTCATTTAGTTAGAGTAAAGGATACGGAATCGGAATCACCAGATCTTCACACTGTACCAGTAGTAAGTGAATTTCTTGATGTATTCCCTGAAGATCTTCCAGGTTTACCTCCTGAACGAGAAGTAGAATTTGGTATTGATGTGATACCAGGCACTAAGCCAATCTCAATTCCTCCGTATAGAATGGCCCCAGCAAAATTACGAGAATTGAAAGGGCAATTGAAAGATTTGCTAGAAAAGGGGTTCATTAGGCCTAGTATTTCCCCTTGGGGAGCACCAGTGTTGTCTGTGCGCAAGAAAGATGGCACATTGAGAATGTGTATTGATTATAGGCAGCTGAATAAAGTGACTCTTAAAAATAAATATCCTCTTCCAAGAATTGATGATTTATTTGATCAGTTACAGGGTGCCAAATCTTTTTCTAAGATTGATTTGAGGTCAGGTTATCATCAAGTGAGAGTCAAAGAAAAAGATATACCCAAGACAGCTTTCCGAACAAGGTATGGTCATTATGAGTTTCTAGTTATGTCATTTGGGCTAACTAATGCACCTGTAGCTTTCATGGATTTAATCAATAGGGTGTTTAAGCCATTTCTAGATGTATCTGTGATAGTTTTCATTGATGATATTCTAGTTTATTCTAGATCAGAAGAGGATCGTGTTAATCATTTGAGACAGGCATTGCAAACTCTTCGTGATTGCAAGTTGTATGCAAAATTTTCTAAATGTGAATTTTGGCTAAAGTCAGTGGCATTTCTGGGCCATATTGTATCAAATGAAGGCATACAGGTTGATACTCAAAAGATAGAAGCTGTGAAGAATTGGCCAAGGCCCACGACGCCTACGGAGATTCGTAGTTTTCTTGGGTTGGCTGGTTATTATAGAAATTTTGTTGAGGGTTTTTCTTCTATTTCAGCACCCTTAACTAAGCTAACGCATAAATCATCCAAGTTCCAATGGAATGATGCGTGTGAGGAGAGTTTCCAAGAATTGAAGAGTAAGTTGACTTCTACACCTGTGTTGGTACTTCCAGAAGGTACAGAAGGGTATACAGTGTATTGTGATGCTTCGATAATTGGTTTAGGATGTGTATTAATACAGCATGGTAAGGTGATAGCATATGCCTCAAGGCAATTGAGGCCACATGAGAAAAATTACCCCACACATGATCTTGAGCTGGCAGCGGTTATCTTTGCTTTAAAAATATGGCGCCACTATTTATATGGGGTTCATGTTGATATATATATACTGATCACAAGAGCTTACAATAAATTTTCAGTCAGAAGGATCTAAATCTAAGGCAGCGAAGGTGGATGGAACTATTAAAAGATTATGATGTTGATATTTTGTATCACCCAGGGAAAGAGAATATAGTAGTTGATGCGTTGAGTCGTAAGGTTATGATGCCACCTGTAGAAAGGCAAGGGATGATTAAAGATCTTCATCAATTAGCTAGTCTAGGAGTTTGTCTTCTCAAAACTCCGGACGAGGAGCTTATTGTGCATAATGCCACGGAATCCTCATTAGTAGCTGAGGTAAAAGAGAAGCAAGATGCAGATCCTATTTTATTACAACTCAAGGAGAATGTTCAAAATGGTGCGACGAAGGTATTTGAGCTTTCGCAAGAAGAAGTACTTCTATGCCAACATTGGCTATGTGTGCCTATTGTTGATGAGCTAAGAAAAAGAATTATGACTGAGGCACATTTCTCAAGGTATTCTATTCATCCAGGGTCAACCAAAATGTATCAAGATTTGAAGGATGTATATTGGTGGAATGACATGAAAAGGAACATCGCAGAATTTATAGCTGAATATCCAAATTGCCAATGAGTTAAAGTGGAACATCAAAAGCCCGAAGGCTATATGCAATGTATAGATCTTCCAATTTGGAAGTGGGACATGATCAACATGGATTTTGTTACAGGTTTGCCTCGTACAGCTCGGAAATTTGATTCTATATGGGTGATTGTGGATAGGCTTACTAATCCGCACATTTCTTACCTGTTAAGACCAATTACACAGTTGAAGAATATTCGAAGCTGTATGTTAAAGAAATAGTCTGATTACATGGAGTGCCAACTTCTATTATATCGGATCGGGGAACTCAATTTACCGCAAACTTTTGGAAGTCTTTCCAATGGATTTTGGGAACACAAGTGAATCTGAGTACAGGTTTTCGCCCTCAGACAGATGGACAAGCAGAGCGCACCATTCAAACACTTGAAGATATGATACGAGCATGTGTTATAGATTTTAAAGGCAGCTGGGATGATCATTTACCTCTTATTGAGTTTGCCTACAATAATAGCTATCATTCAAGTATCAAAATGGCACCATATGAAGCTTTATATGGGAAAAAGTGTAGATCACCAATAGGATGGTTCGAAGAGGGTGAAACTCTTATGTTCGGACCGGATCTTGTGTATCAATCCATAGAAAAAGTCAAGGTGATTCAGCAACGGTTGAAAATAGCCCAAAGTCGACACAAGTCATATGCGGATAGTAGAAGAAGAGGGCTAGAGTTTTCATTAGGCGATTGGGTATTTTTGAAGGTATCGCCAATGAAAGGGGTGATGAGATTTGGCAAGAAAGGAAAGTTGAGTCCACGATATATAGGCCCGTATAATATTATTCGAAGATGTGGGAAAGTTGCTTATGAATTAGAGCTACCCGAGGAACTCTCATCAGTGCATCCAGTATTTCATGTATCGATGCTTCGAAAGTGCATCGGAGATCCGTCCCTTATTACTTCTACTGAAGATGTGCAAGTAACAGAAGATCTTACCTATGAGGAGATGCCTATTGCTATATTAGATCGTCAAGTTAAGAAGATGATAAATAAAGAAGTAGCATCGGTGAAAGTACTTTGGAGAAATCAACAAAGGGAAGAGATTACATGGGAAGCGGAGGAAGCAATGAAATCCAAATACCCTTATTTGTTCGAAGGTGAAAAAGAAGTGCAAGGAGTGGAACTGGTACACTAACAAGTAAGTTTTTACATATGCATAATATCTATATGATGAAGTGAATATCAATTATGAATTCGAACTTGTTTCGGCTAAATAACTACATTCACATTCGAGGACGAATGTCCTTAAGGGGGGAAGGATGTAACACCCCGTACTTAATTATGTGCATTAGCCATGGTTATATGTGTTGGAGTATATGTATTGATCATAAATTAGGTATATATGAGTTTAAGTATGAGTATTGATTATTTTGAGATGGTTTCAACTGTATAGTTTGATTATATGTGTATAGGAATCGACTTTATTTATACCGGAATTTGCTCGTCGAAGTTTCTATGGGAAGTTTATCGAGTTATATTTCCAACGATATAAAGATTTCTGAAAACAGATGAGTATCGGATATAAGCGAGCATGTTCGAAACTTGAAAACGGTGGACGCAATGAACAGTAAATGTGCAGAAATTTTCTGCACACAAAAGTACTGCAGCCAAACAGATTTTTGGGTCGACTTTAAACGATCATAACTCCTTGTAAAAAATGAACTATGTGAGATTCTATATATAGATGAGAAGCCCCTAGAGTCTTCTTTCTAATGCAATTGGTTTCACCCAAATCCATTATCAGAGCAAAGAGTTATGGTCGATTTACTTTAGCCTACCAAAACAGTCCACCATGGACAGATTCGGATTTACTTAAATTTTAAGGGCAATATGGTCATTTTCCATCACCTCATGGACGAAAATTGGTCATTATATACATATACTTAGCCTCATATCCATCATTTATCATCCAAATTATTGAAGAATAAGAAACCCTAGCCTAATTTCAACTCCAATTATCTTGTGATTCAACCGTAGAAAATCCAAATTGATTCCGTAGTTGTGTTCACCGTCTCGAGGGCTTCGAGAAGCACCCCTTATTTGTGCCAACAGGACTTCGAAATCAAAAGGGCCATTTTATGGTAAGGATGTAAATTATGTTGGTGTTATTTATATGGATATGTATATATATGCATGTGAGCATAAGAAGTATGTTATTTGATTGTTGTTGAAAGATGATTAGAAATGATGTTGGATTATTCTTGTGCATGGTTGGATTATGTTGAATTGTGAAGGGATTTGGTGTGATGATGTGGTATTGAAATAATTATATATATATATATACACATAAACCTATTGTTCAAGTTGGTTTTTGGAATGCTTTGTGATAACGCTCAATCTACAGCTCTCGTTTGAGTGTAAAGCGGTCGTTAGCAAATATAGAACCCAACCTGGGTTGGGTGTCGATCCCACAGGGAATAGCTTGGCCAACAAGTAAGTAAAATTACTAAACTTTTGGTGCAAGTCTCGTTAGAAGGGGGGATTCTTGTTTTGCAAGTAATGTAAACAAAAGCTGAAAATAATAAAGTAAAAAGAGAGAGATTGTTACGTTGGTTGTAAACAATGAGAATTGAAGCATTGGGGTTATGTCCACCTTCTGAGGTATACGTCTCTATTGGCTATGAGTGTGTAGAATTTTGTCATGCAATTGCTTATAGAGGATTGTAGTCGATGGTAAATCCAAGCGTCTCTCGACCTAAACAAGGACTATTTCACTTTAACTCTCTCGAGCTTAAAGCGTATCTAACGGTACGAATTCTCCAAGAGGTTAGTCCAGTTACGGCACTAGCTTTTTAATAGGAAAGGGTGTCCTACTACCTTGACATTATCTCTTTTCCAGACAAATAACTTTTCTCTCGAACAAGTTAAATGTTAGACTGGCGTATTCTTGCGTTTGCAACCGCAAAGAATGTAGATTAAGATGAAGAGAATAATGATATAAGCAATATACGTGCCTCAAACTCACAAACTCACAGCAATAGATAGTAACTCATTCGGCTTCCATAACCCCAACAGAGAAGTTTAGTTACCCATGAATGCGAAGGAGATCACGATTGACATTGTTGTTATACCACAAGATTGAGTAATTTCGTGTAGCTTAGGTGGTAGGCGTGAGGCATGAATTCCTAGGCAAAGTAACGATTCTCTTGTTGTGAAATTTAAGAATAGAAGAGTAGAAGAAAAAAAATAGAATTGAATTGTAAGATGAGATGTTAGATGAGAAGTTGTAAGAAGATGTAAGAAGATGTAAGAAGATGTTCTAAAATCTCTAGCATGATAGGGTATTTATAATACCCGTATCCTAATCCTACTAAGCTAATGAAATAAATAACCAAATCCTACTAGACTAATGAAATCCTTAACCCAAATGTACTAGGTTAAGGTAACATTATCATAATCCTCATAAAATAATGAAATACATAACCTAATTGTACTAGGTTAATGTATCATTGTCAAAATCCAGCTTTGTGTCTGTAAGTCCCCAAAGTATTCAGAATTGTTGTTTTAGCCCGGGACAGATTTTCCATGCAGCAGTTTTGGTCCTTAGGCGTGTAAACTCCCTTCCCTTCCTTCGTGAGCTTTCTTTTGCGTCAAGTAAGCCATAAAATGCTAAATTCTGCATCATTTATACCTGAAACTTTACTAATCATGTTCGTTAGCTCATTTACAGGAAAAAGGACTAAAAGTGCATGAAATATATAATTTGTTCTCAAAACTAGGCTAAAATATGGGCAAAATATATTGATATAGGCGTGTAAATTCGCCTATCATCACTTTGCAAATATTGGTTGTATGGAATTATGGAAGAGAATTATGGTGTTGGGTTGTTAATACTAGATGCCAAACATTTCATTGTAGATAAGTGATTTGTAAAGGCGGGAAGTTGTGTTGAATTGGTATCCGAATCTACAACTAGGTATGTAAAGCATACTCTAACGATGTTCTTTGGCATGAAAACACCAATGTTCCATCAAGTAAGATTCCGAGGTTGTCCAAAAAACATGTATTGTTCTACATTACCAACGAAGTTGTTTCCATTCTATAAAGTGTCAAAATATTTCATTGATATACCAAAAGGCTCCTATTTCATTGTTGTGATATTGATGATTCTGAAACACATTGTTGATGTACCAATGAGTCTTCATTACATCGTTATTGTATAGAAGGTCTATTACTTGGTTCCTATTGATGTATCATTGTTCCAAAGGTACTATATTGGCATGAAAACTAATGTAATAATCTCAAAAACTTTTGAACTAAGTTATTGGAAAGATCTCTTATGTGTGTTACTTGATATACGTGTGGGTGGTAGCTCAGGGGCTTAAGCTTAGCATGGGCCGATCCCAATACTTGATATGATTACAGTTGATATGTACTGAGGGCAGCCTAATGGTCACAGTACGGTACAGTATTGATTATTGTTAGGTGGTTGGAGGTTCGGGAGGAGGAGGTAATGGCGAATGATAATTGTAAAGAATAAAATGAACGAATGTATACCGTTCCACAAATGTGTTTGAATTCAAGAACCCAATTTAGATTAATGATAATGTACATGATTCTAAAAGTGTTTATGAAGTGTGGTTCACTTCTATTATGATTTATTCACTTGTGTCTGATTTTCTTGATCCCCCATATCACATATAATTATTTACAGCTTTACATACTTAGTACATATTTCGTACTGACGTCCCTCACGGGGGACCTGCATTTCATGCTGCAGGCACATGTGCTTCGGCTCATACATAGCATAGATAGGAGCCAGGTCATACAGCTATTACTGGTGAGATCCAGTTTGCTTTGGAGCTTTTCGAGTCGGTTCCTTATGTTTTGTTATTGTACAGGAGTCATGTGTGGGCGGTAGGTTTGTCCCGACCCTAGTTATGTCATGTATATCCTAGAGTCTTTGTAGACATAAGGAAGGGTAAAGTCATGGAAGTTTATATAGTGATGTTATATTTGTATATGTGGTTGCCCCGACGGCCAAGTATTATATATATATATATATTTGTGTGTGTTGTGCTGATACAGGTAATTAGACCCTTCTATATGCAACGAAGTGTTGTCCAAATTTTGGGTGACATATAAGTGAAAGTACAGGTATTTGAACGGGTTCTCCCGGGCCTTCTCGGCTTCGGGTGCCAGTCCGGCCCGATGAGATTTTGGGGCGTGATATTATAAGTATAGATTCATTGTTTAATGTAGAAATTGAAGGTAGTCTAAATGTATGCTTAGGTAAGTAAGTATGATGTGAGAATGTAGACTATGTAGATAAGATCGTATAGGGTTATAATATAGGATTAAGGTTGACCATGTCTATTATGTGACTTTAGCCCCTTTACCTCTTTTCTTTAGTGGTTGTAAGCTACTACTTCGTATGACGAAGTATGTAGTAGATTTTGAGTTGTAATAGTGATGGCATGTAGGGGTTGTGATTCTAGGTAGTAGTTAAATGAAATGAGTATTTTGAGTTGATTTCCCAATTTGATAGACTAGTATAATATGTTGCATTCTTCACCGGTGGTACGTGATTATTGCTAGACAATAGGCTTGAACTTTAGATGTAGAATGTGGTGGTAAGAGTAGTAGCTTGAGGGTAATGATGTATGTTTTGTGGTAATGAATTAGTAGGCTTGGTGTGATATGTGAAAGAGCCTAGGTTGATAATTTATGAAAAGTTAAGTGGTAATAGTGAGGTATATGTAAATATTAGGACTAGTGCTAAAATTATAAATTGTGGGTGAGTCATTAAGTGGATATGGGCGTATATATATAAGAATAAGTTGCACCCATCCCCCTCGGTAGTATGGTATTACATAAGATTTTATGATATAAGTTATGTGATTAACAGTCTAATGTTGAAAGGTTAAGTATTGGAGAGTGGATTTTTATTTCATAAGGAGGGAGGATGTGTATTCTCATGAGACTGCGAATTATAGGTTTATGATGATAAAGAATAGTGAAAAAACTAAATTTAGAGTAGCATTCTTGGAAAGCAATGCCTTTAGAGTATACTAAAAAGGAAGGTTTAGCATTTATATGTATAAGTGTTTTGCACACCTAGTTTGTGTTCTTGAAATTATGGTATAGAGAAATCTGTGAGTTATTGTACGGTGTTCGTTAGAGCTGAATTGAGGAAATATTGGTAGGAAATATGAGCCTTGGGGTATGGTTTTACAAATTTTGTTATGTTGTAATTTATATGAATAGAGGTGTAATGCGAGTATTCTAAAGAGTTGAAGATAGAATGTTAAGTGTTTAGAAGCGTGGATGTCCATGCCCATAATAATGTTAGTCCTAAGTTGATGACATTGAGGTTAGAGGAAGTTATGATTAGTATATCTGAGGGGGATGTCCCAGAAAGAGTTTAGTGTCTTTATGTTAAATTATTGAGGGAAGTTTTTATTCAAGTATATACCGATTCCCGCTATTATATTGAGAATTGTGGTTATAGATTGATGAGAGGTTATTTTCTCAAGTCTAGGATTGTGACTTCGATATAAGTGGGAGATGGTGAGTGAGGTAGTTTCCAAATTTTTCCCATTGTTAGGGAAGAGTCATGATAAACCTATTCCTATTGGAGCATGTCCCTCCTACTTCAGTTTAAGAGCTCATTCTACCAATGTCTTATGTATTCAACCCGGCCTATGTCTTAGGTTTGAGCTCTCCATGTAACTCATTTCATGTCTCGATTTCCATACTAGAAACAATAATTTCCCTCAGTGATCCAATATTCTAAGTATCCAAGCTCTATGTTATGTTGCTCATGAATATTCTAAGTATCCAAGCTCTATGTTATGTTGCTCATGAACCATAAATCTGTATCCCAAATCATGCTTCGTTTTAAGGAACTATGTTTCTATATGTTACAGATTCATTTTATGCCGGGATTAGTCAAAAATGATAAAGTTGTGCGAACTCAAGACTATTTCAGCCTAAAAATGAGAAGTGATAACTTCGAGTAGGAGTCCTTATCTTAATCGTTGACTTCATGAATTACAAACTTATGTTATACGACTCGTGATGTAAGCACCCATGTTTCTCACTATAGTCTATCCTAAGAAATCATGTTGCGTTATGTTTATGCTGAACGACTCTTTACTTATGATCCAAACACTTGATATATGAAGCACTTCATGTCTATTTTATTGTATCTTCATTTCATGTACCTCATTTAGTAGTGCAATAAGTATATGTTATGATCTAATAGTGTTACTTCCATTCAGGATGTTTATACTTGGGTCACCCAATTACCCTTCATATGTTAGTATAATGGTGGTTGTAGAAGCGTAGTAGTGTGTTAGGTGGTGGATTAGATGTTCTTGAAGGTGAAAATTTTGATGTGGCTTCTTGGGCTAAGGTTATAGGTGAAATAAAAAATAAGGAGATGAACTTTTGTTGTGTGAAATAGGTAAGAAGGAGAAATACAACAAAAATATTTTCTAGAGTGATTGAAATTGTTGGTCTTAGTAGGGAGATCCATGTAGTGGGTGTAGTAATGATTAGGATTGAATGTTCTGATTGATGAAAACACAAACCTTTGTGCCATGTGGTTAGTATTCTTTGAATTAAGACTTGAGGTTGTTTGATTATATTGATGAGGTGATGTGATTTCTTAATGTGATGTAGAGTGCAGGGTCCTGTAGTTTAAATTAGCACCTCTTTCCTCTGAGTTAGGCTTGAACATAGAAGTATTATTCGGAGATACATAAATCTGGTGATAAGATGTGTTATGGGAGAATTGTAAATTGGAAATGATGAAGTATGTTGATTAATAGTGGGTCATAGATGAGTAGTGTCTCTAAGTTTAAGTCTTTCTGTTGTATCTTATAAGACGGAGAATGCTAATATTCTTATGTCCCGCGAGAATCTTATCTCATGTCTTGTACCAATCTTAATCAAGCTGAGGACTCTTAAGAAAAATCCATGTCTTACAATGTTTTAATCATGTGTGCTATAAAATACATGTCAAGATCATGTCGATGTCAAGATTCGTTACCTCATGTTTCGTGCTTAAGCGTTTCACTAGGGGTTGTCATAAAGTTCTTATGAAACTTTTTATATTTTGGTGAGTAAAAATGTTCATGCGAGGTTACGTTATTTATTCCATACCTTAGAGCTTCAGCAAGCCCCTACCCATCATTCGGGGACGAATGATCCCAAGGGGGAGATAATGTAACACCCCGTACTTTCGGGCTAGAATTTAGACCGTCGTTCCTATGCGTATAGACCCAAACTAAATAATTCCTTGTTAATATATATGTGGTGATCAATCCTATCATGTGGGAATACATTTGAATATGAATTGAGGTCACAAAAATCCCCTAACTCTAAGGCGAGTTGAAAACACTTCTATCGATTAAGTTTTAGTAGATGTTTAAACTTGAGTCAACTTCCATCAACCATAACTTTATGCATGTAATGAATTATAGGGCCTAGTATATATCAAATGAAAGGTCTTCAAAGTATCTTTCCAATGATACAAATTTCACTTAAATTCGATACCCGAGCAAAAAGTTATGACTTTACAAAGTGGAGTGCATCTCCTAAAGCTACTGACGGTGTTGTGCCATGGATAAGGAGTCGCCCAGCCTATTTTGGGCGTTGGGCGATCCGATGCCCAGCCCATTTTGAGTGATGGAAAATGTGTGGCACTGCCAAACTTAGGCCATAGGCAATGCATCGTATGCCCTATGGCCCAAGGGCGTAAAAACATTATTTTTAAGTCATTTTAAGGGAAACCAAGTCTTTTTATACTCTAAAACCATCTCTAATCATCCTTACATGAAATTAGTCCTATTAGTATGTTTTAATTCTCCTCTGATCCATAAGTTCATCATCTAAGAACACAAGAGGAGAAAACCACTAGGGTTTGCAAAATCAAGCTTAAAGGTCCAATCTTTTCAAAATTTCTTCATGAATTTTCGCAACTAAGCTACGTGGATTTTTCCTAAAACTACATGAGAATGGTGAAATTATTTTAATGATGAATAAATGTTTAGCAATCATGAATTTACAAAGGGGTTTGAATTTACAATTACAATTATGCATTATGAAACCATATTGATGATAAAATTTTGGTCTAGAGGCCTTCCCCCCTAAATTTGATTTTTGTTCATATATATTCCTATGTGGATTGAATGTTTGAAACTTGATTTGATAGAACAATGATTTATACTCCCTCTCTCATTATGAATTATTCAATTACATATTAAGAAGCATGACATAACTATGTTTACTATTATTTGTTGACTTGGTTTTGATGATGACTTGAAGAGTGGGTGTCTTTCTTAATTGCATAAATGAAAGTGGTGATTCTAAAGAGAAGTTAATGATTTGTTACAAGATACTTGACTACCATATATTTGTTAATTGAATTGAGGATCCTTGACTTTGTTTTCATGAATTTCACTATGTATATCTTCTTAAACTGTTTGACTAGTTTGGTGGTCTGAAAATAATATTTTGAATGAGAAGAAGGTATCATGATATTGTATGGCTTAGAAATATGACTTACCAGTTTTGGTATGACTATACCAATATAGATAATGCCATGGTAACATAGAACAAAATAGAATACAGATTTTCATTTAGATTTCCAGATTTTGAATTCAGAAAAATGCATGTTTATAAACGGTTAAAAATGGGCTTAAAGAGAGTTAGATGGTTATCCAAAGAAAGTATGAGTTAAAAGACTCAATGGTAGAAACCTTGATTTGCCGACACGGGGTTATGGTACCATGCTGTGTGGTCTTGTGTACCTTGATTTATGTCGTCCCACTTTGGGACTATGGTTAGGAACCATGATTTTTGGTCTTGTGCTCTATCATGACATGTTGATTTGATTGGAGATCATGGAACCATGCTGTGTGGTCTTGCGTGTCTCCCATACTGATACTTCAATCCTTGGGGAAAACTTTGATTGGAGGCTTGGCCGTCGAGTCAAGGAGGGATTCCATATAGCCTATGGAATTACAGATTGTAGGGTGTACCATCTAGCTCAGAAGTAACATAAAGAGTGGTTTATGATTTCAAAAAAATATTTCAATGTCTTTAAAGTGTGCCCATGTGTTTTCATATATTTTATGACTTTCTCTCACTTATGTTATATATATAATTACATTATTTTGGATTTCCCTACATACCAATATGTTTGTATTGACCCCATATATTTCGGGGTCTGAGGCTCAGTCCAGGGGTCTCGCTAAGCCATAGAATTATCAGACAAAAGTGTGCAGTTGGTGAGCCTTCTCTATTCTGGAAGGCCGAATCTATTTAAACATTGTTATTTGTCTAATTCAGGGTCTGACTGGTGGCCTTGTCCCAGTTTTTTTTCAGATATATTTTTGTTTTCAGCTATAGTAGAATTTCGCAGACGTGTATCAGAAGGTTTAAGTTTTATTGAACTTATGTCCACATTACCCAGTTGCAATATTGAAGTGACCATGATCCCGGTTGTATCATGTTCCGCATTTTTCCTTATTGTATATGAATAGTGTTCATGATTTCCAGATAGAAAGGGATGCTTGGGCATTCATGGTTCGGGATGCTCATCGCATCTAGGGCCCTAGCTCGGGTCGTGACAGGGATATTAACAATAGTTGTGAGTTAACCCTATTTGGTAGGAAAATATTTCGTCAACCCTCACTGGTAGGAAAACTAGTACGAGATGTATCAACCCTTATCTGGTAGGGAGATATCTCAACCTATGCTGGCTACGTAGTTCTGTAACATAGGGATGGTTACTAAGGGTTAACCCCTTCACTGACAGGAATGCCCCCATCCCTGGGTCCTCTCGGTGATGATTCCTGCTTCAAACTGAATAGACACTTAACTGATTTCTAGACTATACTAGGTTTGAATGAACTTTTACTAATCAAGCTAGCTAACTGAACTGGACTGAGTTTACTGAGTTCTGTTAACTGACTCAATACACTGAGTTCTGTAACAAACTAAGAACTACTATATGTGACATCACTGAGACTATTCTGAAGCTATTGTAATTCTAGGTAAACATCTAGATTTCAGGAATTGAATACCTCCAGGACTCGATAGCATTGAAAGTTAAACATGGCATGGTAATAATAACATACCATAGTATCTTGTTAACAATGCTTTCATTTAGATATTTTGTCGAACACTTGAGATACATGAACTTGTACATGAATACGACCATATGATGACATGTCATGATTTCACTGTTCAATTCACTTTGTCATTCTATCAAACACTTGGGGAGCATGGGTATTTCACATAATAATTGTCAACACATGAACATCATGGATACAATAATCAATTGTAATTTCAAGGGTTTAATATGAAAATCATATATTACACCATACATGCTATTTTAATTTCATGAAACTTGTAGTAAATCATGGATTGAAACCCAAATAATATTATGAACATGAATACAATCAAATTCAAAATGAAATTTATGAAAGAAATCAACTTGTAGTTTTAAAAGAGGTTCTTGAACTTCAATAGTAGAAGGAAACCCTTGGATGAACACCTAACATATCTCGGTAATCAAATTCTTGAAGATTTAAGATGTGTTCTTAAAGTTTGAATTTGAATGCCCTAGGATTTGTTCTTGAAAAATTTGTGAGAGAATAACTGATTTATCCCTTAAGTTAGTTTGATTTCATGTTTTAGGACTAAATAGAGGTGGGGAAAATGACCCTAATACCCCTTTGGAGGCGGACTTTCATTACTGAAAAATGTGTCTAGTGACACGCTGATCGATGCGTCGCGTTGATGGCCGATGCAATAGACAACGCAACACGTCAATATCGCGTTGTCTTGCTAGAATTTGTACTGAGGGTTGGTGAAAAGTTTTGGTATAAATGATGGGCGACGCAACACATTAAGATCTCGTCGATCCATTATTTTGGACTACCAAACATGCCTTAAACGATATTCAAAAAATCCAAAATTCATCAGAAGTGACCTATTGACATCCCTAATCATGAATCGACATAAAAATCAACATTTTAAGGTTTTAAGGATCAAAACTAAGAACGTCAAATTATGAAGGCTAAAATAATTCTAAGTGTAAGCACGTAGATGAAATTTCTAAGTCTGGGACCTCCCTTTTTTCATGCTATTTAGGGCTATGACTTTTACAGGGTCTTACGAAATCTATCTTATGCAGTAATACGAGCACGGTTATCTAGGGGTATATTATGAGGGGTTTCGACATATGAAGGATATCTTGGTGTCTGGAGGAAGCCATTGAGAACTAAATACACAAAGCCATGTGCGATTAAGATGCTGAATAATCAATAAGGGCTCTTATGGGTTATTTCCTAAGTAAAAGGTAATAACAATAAACAGTTTCCTTATCCATTTTTACTCTAAGCCATTGATAATTTTAAAATGGAACTCCTTTGAGAGTGTTGGATAGAATCTTTTTAGTCTTGTTTAGTATAGCTAAAACAAGGTTATTGATGGGGGAATTTCCATTGTAGAGTTAAAACTCTTTTGCTTGGTTTTTCATATTGTGTACTCTTTTTCTTGGTTTTTCAGATTGTGTCACTCATTTGTGGATTTAAATTTGTTTCTCCATTTTTAGAAAATAAAGTTCTCGTCTCCCTTGATTGATTAAGTTACTTCAATTAAGACCTTTCTTTATCACTTTTCATCATTTATTTCTCAACTATCTTTTAATTTTATTGTTTAATTCCATATTTTTATATCAATTTTAGATGTCCGATTAGGATCCTTATCACCTAGGTATAAAATCTTATCCTAGAGATATATACATACGAATTTCAATCTTAGGTCAATAAATTTGAAAATCCCATGTTGAAAACAATCAAAAAACCAAAAGTTGTTCGATCCGTGGTTTTGTTTGAGTTTCCAACACTAGATTTGTGCTTCTTTAGTGTTTAGGGGTCTAGATCTAAATTTCATATTGATTTGGAGGTTTTCCATAACTTCACCTTTGTTGAGGTTGAAAAAGATTGAAGAAGGTGAAGTGGGTTTTTCATTTGAGGCTAAATTGGAGATTGAAATTCATCCGGGTTTGTTAACTATAGAAAGGGAAACCTAACTTTTGAATTTCATGGAATTTGGAGCTAGAACAAAGAAATCATGAACTTTTGAAATTCATCAGTATTTATTGTGTGGTGTTCTTCATTGATTGAAGAAGGTTGAAATGAGTTTATTTTAGACTTTGAATTGAGGGCTAAGGATTAGTGGAGTTTGTTCTTGGAGTAGAAAGTGTAATGACCTGAATTTGGGTCCCGATGCGATTAGGAATAAGTTATGCGAGTTTGTGTGTTTTAGAGGCTTCCAAAAGCATATTGTTGACTCCGGTCAGCAATAGTTGGACTGATTATCGAATAGCAAAACGGGTTGCACCAGCAGATTCGGAATGTCGAATTTTTCTTACTAGCAAGGTTATTTAGATTTCGAGGCTTTTATATCTCATTTCGATCCTTAATTAGAAAAATAGTGAAATAGGGTCTCAAGGTTTAATTTATTGATAATGATCTTTTTACAAAAATCCAATTTAGTCATTCAATCCAGAATGTCGAAATTAGCCAAATAGCATATATGGTTCATTTCTATCGGATCACAAACCAATTCCGAGGGTCCGTTCAAAGATTTTTTAAATCATGCAAATCAGTTAATTGTTGATATCTGGTGCGTAAAATTAATGCCCGTCGACTGAAATTAATTCCACACAAATGCCCAATGTATTGAAATTTAAATTCTAGCCATTTGACTGAGGTATGCAACTGGCCCCAGTCCCTTAAATTTGTTACTTTTTTTCGGCTCCTATTTCTTCTTTCTTTTTTCTTTTTGGAGACTGCATGTTTCTACATTTTTGTTAAAAAAAACACAACTAGTCACTTTTTTTTTAATTTTACCCAAAAGAATATAATCAAAAAAATATTTTACAATTTTTTTCTTAACAATCAAATACAATTTTGTAATATTGTAAGTTTTTTCTATTATAAGTCAAATAAAGAAAAAAGAGTGTAATTTTATTGGTTGTATAAAAATAATATTTTATATACAACAACGATACATAGACATATTTTATACAATAATGATGCGATTTCTATACATATTGTATACAAATACATATTCTATGAATCAAAGATAACACTTCTATACACATTCTAAATAGATACATTTTATATCCAATAATCATATACTTTCTATACACATCATATACAATCTAGAGTTGCTATAATTTTTCATGTACAATAATATTAAATTTTTTTATACATATTTATACAATTTCTAAACAAATATTAAGGAATACATATTCTATACAACAATCATACCATTTTTATACATATTCTATACAAACTCAATTTCTCCAATTACTGAGGAAGAACTTAGAAAGGGTAAGAAAAATTAGATCTTCATCATTAATTATCTCCATCATATTACGGGAAAATAAAAAATATAAAAAGTTATTTGACTGTTAATAAGAGAGGAAGAATTAAAAGAGCAGAAAAGAGAAAAGAAATTTTTGAGTAGGGGGAACAAAAGAAAATTTTGAGTAGAAAGGACCAATTTACATTCCTCTGTTGTTTTTCCACTAGGTAAATCCACCAAATTCCAATTTTGATTTTCTTTTAAGGCATGAATTTCCTCAAGCATTGCTTCAGACTATTTAGGATGATTCAAAGCCTTCTTAATAGTTTTGGCTTGATAAATAGAGTCTAGGGATGCAGTCAAAGATCTAGATACAGGAGATTCTTGATCATAAGAAACAAAATTACCAATGGAATAGGAAGCTCAATATAACTTGTATCACTAATATCCTACCTCCCAAAGTAAACCTGAACAATCGACGACCTAGTTGGACCAGATGGAACTGCTATTGAAGGGGAATAGCTAATTGCTGCTCAATTGAAGAATCAAGCAATATATGTGAGACAACATCATTTGATCATTCTGGTATGTCCTTGGTAACTTGGTACACTAACCAATCATCTTCCTCCTTTTGACTCATCAACGTGGGAGGTGTACGGAAGAATGGTGTAACGTTTGAAAAGGCCACATTAGTTGACACTAGATATTTTTCACGTTTTGGAGAGTAACAACAGTACCCTTTTTGAAGGTGAAATATCTCTAGAAAACAGACTTCCGGGACTTAGGATCCATCTTGGTAACGAATGGTCGGCCATAACATGTAGTTCCAAACACCTTAGGTTCCTCCAAAATAAGAGACTTATTTGGGAAAAGAATGGTTTAAGATAAATTACCTTCGAGCATATAGTAGATGGCAGGCAATTAATCAGAAAACTAGAGGCAGAGACTGCATTGACTGAAAACTATTTATGAACCTTAATTAGGAACAATAGTTCCCAAGCTGTCTCGAGTAGATGTTTGTTCTTTCTTTCAGCAACTTCATCTTGAGAAGGAGTTTCAACACAAGATGACTAGTGGGGAATCCCATGTTACCTCATTTGAGACTTAAAAGATTCAACCTTATAGTCTTTTAGCATTATCACTCATTAATTCTTACACAGTATCGTTAAACTGAGTCTTAAATTCAGTAGAAAAGGCACACAAATGGGAAAACATTTTAGATCTATTCTCCATAAAAAATCATCATATCATTGGAGAAAAATCATCCACCAAAGTCACAAAATATTTATGTCCAGTTTTGGAAACAGCAGGACAAGGTTACCAAACATCAGAATGAACTAACTCAAAAACTGACTGTGCTAGCTTATTAAACCTGGGACGTAACAAGGTGCAAAGGTGTTTTCCACATCGACATGATTCACAATACAGTGGAGATATATTCTGAAATTGAGGATAGTGTTTATTTAACAAAGAAAGAGAAGGATTTCCCAATCGACAATGTGCTTCAAATGGAGACACAATACCTAAACATGCAATAGGTTGAGACTCTTTCGTCAATCAGAATATAGAGGTAATAAGATATATGTCTTCTTCCAACAACCTAATTCATCAAAATATCTCTAGACATACAATGAGCGCGTAAGAACGAGATATAACAATTAAGATATCTGATAAGTTCACTAACTGAAATCAAATTAAATGTCAACTTTGGGATACTTAATATAAGAGATAGGTTAATGAAGGAAGTTGGTTTAACAGTTTAATATCCAACACTATTACAAGTTTATCCATCAGCTACAGTAACAGGAAATGGTGTTCTGTGTGACTAAAAGTCTGAAAAAATATTAGGGTTACCTATCATGTGATTTATGATTACTGAATCAATCACCATTCATTTGAAGAGATGAGAATAAATACTTTTCCTGACTTAGAAAAAAGAGTAATAGAAATAGATCCCTTCAGTGATTTTTTTAAAGTGTGAATCTAGCATAATCCTTTGCTTACATCGAAACTGTTTTAATCGATGATTTTGAATTTCCTTCTTTGTTATTTCACTGGTTGTGTCCGGATCATTAGGCTATTCATATTTTTTCTTTTTGCTGTCTCTCAGAGCTGCTGGGTATTCTGAGTAGTTGAACTTTATTTGCTTTATTTGGTGCTTTGTGTTTTTTCTGTATTTGTGTTGAAGACTTTTGTTAGAGTCAACTATTCTCCTGTTAAGACCTTTAAATCTTACAATTTTTTGTGGTTCATTATTATTTTGTTGTGACACTGTGAGTCAATAATTGGGAAATCACTGATAATAAGGAAAAAGAAAGAAAGATTTTTGATAACAGTAATTGTAAGGTCGATGTTGTTCATAGGCCATCAGTAATTAAAATAGTTTTTTTTTTCTGTAGAGGATTATACTAGAGTCACTCAGTATCAGAAATCACTGAACGAATCTACTTCAGTTACTTTTTTTGTTAAGTTAGGGAAGGTATATATCACCTCTTCAAATAAATGGGTGATTGAATCAGGTGTCAAAAATCGCATGAAATGTAACCCTAATATTTTTACTGACTTTCAGTCACACAAAACACCATTACCAGTTAGGTAGCTGAAGGATCTATTTGTAGCAGTGTTGGATATAGATTTGTTAAACCAACCTCCTTCATTACCTTATCAGTTGCATTACCGTTAATTTGATTTCTTTTAGTAAACTCACCAGAGACCTTAATTGTTATGTCTTGTTCTTTCCTGATCATTGTCTGTTTTGTGATTGTGTAATAAATTATGTTATTGGTAAAGGACATGTATTCAGTGATATCTCCACCATTGATGAATAGGGGTCTCGATCTATTACATATTTTGGTGATGTGTCTCTACTTGAATCATATTATCGATTAGGACATACTTCTCTTCTTTTGTTAAAGAATTTTGTCCGAATATTTCTTCATTGGATGGTGAATCATGTTGATTTGCAAAACATCACCTCTTCTCCATAGGTCCAACGTTTAACAAGTGAGTAGAGTCTGCTTTTGAATTTGTTCATTCTAATATTTGGGGGACATGTCTTGTTGTTTCCAAAACCGGAAATAAATATTGTCACTTTTCTGGATGATTTTTCGAATGACATGGATGTATTTTGGGAAGAATAGATCTAAAGTGTTTTCCCATTTTTATGCCGTTTCTACTGAAATTTGGACTAAATTTAACACTATTGTGGCATAGTAAGGAGTGATAATGCTAAAGAATATATGTAAGAATAATTTCAGTCTTATATGAGGCAATATGAGATTCTTCTCCAGTTATTTTGTCTTGATAAGCCATCTGAGAATGAAGTTGTTATAAGGAAAAATAGGCATCAACTAGAGATAAGTTGGGAACTATTGTTCCAAACAAAGTTTCCTATCACTGTGGGTTGATGTACTCTCTACAACTTATTTTTAGATTAATCTCATCCCATCTACTCTGCTTGGAGATAATGTACCTTATAACATTCTTTTCCCAAATAAGACTCTATTTTTGGTGGAACCTGCGGTGTTTGGAAGCATTTGTTTTGTTCAAAATGTTTAACAATCCATAACCAAATATGATCCCAAGACCTTGAAGCATGTTTTCTTGGGATATTCTTCTCTTCAGAAAGGTTATAGTTGTTACTCTCTTCAACTTAGGAAACATCAGGTGTCAATTGATGTTGCCTTTTCAGAGACTAAACTTTTCTACTATTCACCTCCCATTTCTATGAGTCAAGGGGGAGGAAGCTGAGTTGTCAGTGTACCAGGTTACCAATGCAATACCATAATGACTAGCTGATGTTGTTTCACCTATATTGCTTTGTTGTTTATTTGAGCACTAATAGGTTACTGTGCCTTTAACACTGTTTCCCTCTGCTCCAACATGGACGATGGTTATTCAGGTTTACTCTAGGAGGCGGGAAACTCATTATACAAGTTCTGCACTAGTTCGTTCATGATCAGATCCTTCTTTAAGTGATCCTCTATAAATTATTTATCATTTTATCGCTCTTAGCAAAGGTACACAAACTTGAAATTCCATATATTCCATTGGTAATTCTATTTCCTGTGATCACTTATATCCTGCATCTAGATCTTTGATTGCATTCTAGATGGTCTGAAGCAATGCTTGAGGATATACATGCCTCATGGGAAAACCATACTTGGAATTTGACAATTTACTTGGTAGAAAGAAAATAGTGGGATGAAAATAGTGGGATGAAAATAGATTTTCATGGTCAAAGTTAATTGTGTTTGCTCTGTGACTAGACTTGAGGCCAAGATTATGGCCAAAGGATATGTTCAGACTTATGGAGTTGATTGTTCAAACACCTTTTCCCCGGTTTCCAAACTCACTTCTGTCCGCTTGTTCATTTTCCTGGTTACTTTCCAAAATTGGCCTTTCCATGTTGGATATTAAGAAGGCATTTCTTCATGGTGATCTCTATGAAGAGGTCTATATGAAGCAGATAACTGGTTTTGTTTTTCAGGGGAGTATGGAAAGGTCTTCTATTTGAAAAATTCCTTGTATGGCATGAAATAGAGTCCTCAAGCTTGGTTTGGAAAACTTAGTGAGGCAGTTCAATAGTATGGACCGCAAAAGAGAAAATTTGATCATTCTATCTTCTACAGGAAATCTGCAGATAGAACTATTCTACTTGTTTTATGTGTCGATGACATCATCATTACTCGAAGTGATTATATGTGTATCTCTTCTCCCAAATTTTTCTTACGTACAATGTTTCATACAAAAAACACGGAACAACAGAAATACTTCTTGGGTGTAGAAGTATCTTGAAGCAAGAAGGGTATGCTTTTCCTTATTTTTATTTATTATTTATTTTTTTGTTTATTTATTTTGTTATTTTTTTAATCTCAAAGAAAGAATATTCAAGACCTATTGGCAAAAACTAAAAAGTTGGCTGTCAAATCATGTAGTACTCCAATGGCTCCTATTGTGCATCTTATGAAAGATGATGACAATCCATTTGAATATCCAGAGCAATATATAAGGTTTGTTGGGAAATTGATCTATCTTAATGTGACTTGATATTGCCTTTGTACGAAGTGTGATTAGTCAGTTCATGTCGCACCTACAGTAATTCATTGGGCGGCTCTAGAACAAATTTATGTTTATGTTATATAAAAGGAACCTGTTGACATGACATATTTTATAGGAATCGTGGATATTCTCAAAGTAAGTGTTTGGCAGATGCATATCCGGCTGGATCCTAGATTGACTGAAACACTATTACTGATTACTATGTTTTATTGGTACAAAAGTAAATCGTTGTACTTAGACACAGTAATCAACATCAAAGATGACCTACCAATACCGCCCATCCCAGCAATAGAGATTAGTTCCAGATGAGATGAGTCCCCTAAGTTGACTCTGCGTGAGCTCTTGTTTGATATTTTACTCCATCATATATTTCTCAAAGGCTGACACATGCAATCTTGGTGAACTTGGACCACCAATTAAACAGTTTCCGCCTCGGGTAATAGTATTATTCTCCTTCAGCTTTAGGACATTTTTCTTAACAGAATCGATGTATTCTATTGTTCATTGCAAGATCTTAGGAAGAATCTTAAGGCCACTCTTTGCATGTGTGATTAAACTTTCTCTCATATTTCATGGGCAATATATGAGAAATAATATCATATGATCATTCTGGTGTGACCCGGATAACCTGGTACACTAAGCAATCATTTTCCTCTTTCTTACTCATAGACGTAGGAGGTGCACAGATGAATAATGTAACATCTAAAAAGGTCACATTAGTTGACACTAGATATTTTTAAAGTTTAGGAGAGTAATAACAATACCTTTTTCGATGGTGGAATATTCCTAGTAAACACACATCAAGGCATTAGGATCCATCTTGGTAACTAATGGTCGAACATAACAAATGTTTCCAAACACCTTAGGTTGCACCCAAAATAGGGACTTATTTGGGAAAACAATACCATTTCATAAATTTCCTACAAGTACAGTAGATGTGTTATGTCCAAGGGTAAAGGTGAAGGGAGCAGAATTCAGACTCAACCGGAAGAAGAACTATTCAATGCCAAGGAAGACCTGAATGCCTCTTTTCATAGAAACTCAATTCTTGAGGAGGAACTAACTAGAGCGAAAACTGAACTTGAGAAAGCTCTAAAGTGGACCTCACCCTCACAAGCAATGACCAATAATGACTGCCAGGAATCCAGTAACGAAAGAAACTTGTGGGTGTATCTGCCAAATGAATAATCACTCAAAGGATATGTCCTCCTCCAAAACTACATATCTGACGGAAAAGAAAACCTTAACAACACTCAAAAAGAGGAAACAAATACAGCGTAGCTGGATAACAAAAAGGCTAATTTTTCCCTTGTCACCCTTGTGGGAACTCAAACTCAAATTGGTTCCCAAAGATGATTATTGATTGATGATACAGGGAAAAGCAAGGGAGAGCAACCAGAACAAAGATGATAACAATGGTTTCTCTGAGCACTTCATTGAAAATATGAAGATCACCCTTGCTGAAAAGCCCTTCAAGGAGACATATATCCTTGGTGATGAAATTAAACAACCAAAAGGACAATAGGGAACTGGTCGAATGACACAAGGAGTAGAGCTATTGTAATAAATATAGATGTAGGAAACCCTCATGATTCCACATTCATGACTATGAATTGGTAAGTAGGTATCCGCATTAGAATATTTCATGCATTTTTAATTCAGTCTCATATCTTTATAGATATACACCCATGGCAAGAAAGAAAGAAAGAAAAATAGAGTGACATATTGGAAAATGTTTGGTTTTTTAGCATTGTGTAGGGACCAATTTCCTAATCAGGTTAGTACCACTTGTTATTCATAAATAATGACCGTTCTAAATATTTAATAACTATGCCATGTCACTTTCCCGCCTCTTCTTAGAGCTGTCACTCGTACTCTAAACCCAATCGACGCATCTATCTGACCGGTTTCATTACCAATATAAAGCTCAAAGTCTGATCATTTTATGTCTCATTTTCAAAAATTCTTTCACATTCAATTGTATCACTTCCTAAAACATTCTCAAGAAAGCAAGAGGCTTTAATCTCCCATATACTACAGTCCTTCCAACCCCTGTAAAAATGTCTTACTCATTTTCTTCTTCTTAAAAGAACGAGTCTCTCCCTTTAAGAGTAATACACACTCCCTCAATACCTTAAGATTTAGAGAAACATTTTGCAATTACTGAATATACTCCTCTCTCTCTCTAAAAAATTTCCAAAACTCATAACTCATAGGAAAGGATGAATAGACCCAGTGACTCTTCCTCATAAGGAAATACCAGTACCAATCCCTGTGAGAACAATGTTCAGGACCAAATTGTTCTACTAGTTTTGTTCACTAGAGAACAAAATGATCTACCTGAAGACGCTGATGATGAAACTATAGTGCATCCATCTGTTCTTGAAACATCTGGTGACAATGAGGGTAGATTGGGTTTTACTGATGTTTAGGATAATGAATCGTTGTCATGGAGAACATCAAAAAACAAAATTTGTCTCCTCAACTCCGTGGACAAGGTCACGTACAAAGAACATAACAAAGGAAATACTAGAGAGAAGCAAGGGCAATACTAAGGGAAGAAGAATGAAAAAGAAATATGAACTTGATATAGTTGAACCAGATACCGATGATAGTGATAGTGATATTAACAGAATGTCTGAAGGCTTAAGTGACTCTAAGGACTAGTCCCATTATTCCAATGATACAAAGCATACTGCTCCTGCTCAGCAAAAAAAAGAAGGAAGTAAGAATTTCCTTATGGAGGAAAGCAAAAGGTTTGTTAGTACAAAGGACTGTGTCCAGTGTCACCGGTAAGAGAAGAAGGTTAGTTGATATTGAGGATAAGGGATCAGGTTCAAGTTTCAAATTTGCAAGAACCTCAAATGTTTCTAAGTCCACTATGAGGGAAACTGGTTGGTCTAAGAAAGCTATGCCATCTACATTGAAGGTTTTGTCTCGATAAGCTAGACAAAATATTCTTAGGACTCAAGAAGTTTTAAGAGGAAGATTTTTTGATCCAACTGTTGTTGACTTTCATTAACGAATTATGTGATTGGGTAAAGTTCTAAATGTGGAATATCATCATAACATGGTGGGAATGTTCTACCAAAACTTGGTGATTTATTATGATGACCTATATGTAATGTCACAAGTTAATAAAGTAGATATGGGATTAGACAAAGATACTCTATCTGAGATCCTTGGCGTTCCAACCGCAGGAATTAAGTCTATTAGATCTGGAGAGAGATCTGCACCATTCTTGGGAATGTATAGTGATCTTGATTACTTGAAAAATAAGACTATCAACAGGAGGGTTCTTAATGAATATTAGCTATTGTTTAACTTTGTACACATGGATCTACTCCCTAGGTTTGAAAGGAGGGGTACTGTGATAGTCCCTAATATGTATCTCATGTAAATGTTGTCTACCTATCAGAAGGTCAACCTCCCAATAATTGTTATTGAGCATTTTAATATAGTTATGTTGACAAAAGATGGTAATCATGCATTACCTAATGGTTTTTGGTTGAATGAAGTGTTTGCCTACTTCTCTATTGAGTGCGGCAAGGGAAAAGAAGTGTTACTATAGTAGATATTCAACTTCACCAAGAAAGAGAATAGAAACCTAAGTCTTTTATGTCTAAGCTGATTGAAGTGCAAAAGGGGATAAGAGAGAAGGTAGTTTTCCTGACAGCCATAATCGCTCAGAAGGATGCTGAGATTATTTATTTGAGGACAGGACCAGGTATATGAGAGGGTAAAGATATTGGAAGATCAAGTTGAAGCATTGATCATGAAAAATAAAGATTTGACTCAACAGATTCTCAATGATTACGCTGTAGAAAATGAAAGAACGAATATACTCCCCAGGCAGCTAGATCGAGAAACTGCCACTTCTTCCTAATTACTTTCTAATATAGTCCCTGCTCCTTTACCCTTCCAACCCTCTCATTAAGCCCAGTATTACCTTCTTCCTGTTTGCTCTCATTTTTTGTCTTTGATAAGTGACAGGCATTATTTTTTTATTTTGATTGTTTTTTTTTAGATAATATTTGGTACCGATTATTTAGTGTTAATTCCTAAATGAAACCTACAAATGCCTATTTAATTATAAGTATAAGTGTTAGGGGGTATTTGTTGGGAAAAATGGGCTGAGATAGATTTGGGTCTGATGGTGTGTTGCTTATAGTATGTGCTGTGTGGATGCTTGTAAATTCTTGCATAAGTTTGTCATCATAAATAAGAGTGAAGTGGTTATGTTCTTAGTTTTGATGATTGACAAACTATATGAAATCATTATGTTTTTACCTTATTCCTAGTGTTTTTCTGATGACAAAGCTACTAAGAATTAGGGAACAGGTTGGGTTTACCTATCACTGTCACAGTCAATAGTCATAGTGGACACAAAGTACAAAAGTCTGTAGGAAAAGCTACTGCCACTATTTTTCTTCAACCAATGGGATCTCTCATAGGTTTAATTATGTCACAATATATATTGCTTATTTTCCATAATAAGAAAACCAACACTTTCATAATCTTACGACAAAATATCTTTTTGAAGTGGAGAATTAAAGACTGCAGTTACAACGAGGAACTGATTGTTCATCGAGTTGTATTTTTATTTCCTTGTTGTAGTTGAGCATTTGTATATTTAATATTAAACGTTTTCCTACATTAGCTTATGATTGTAGTAGGTATTGAGGTTCAATCCTTTTGATTGAAATCATCTAGAGTTAGGTGATTGTTCAAGCTAGAGTTAGCTTGTAAAAGTCCAGTTAGAGTTAGCTGGAGGTTTAAGAAGTAGAGTTACTGCTTGTATTTCCTTGTAATAGAGTTATTTCTATAAAATAAAGGATTAGGAGGTTAATCCTTGGATTCTGTATTCAAGAATTTTCTTGAGTATAGTGGATCTTAGAAATCTCCAGGTCGTGGTTTTTCTCCCTTGAGCAAGGAGTTTCCACATAAAAAACCTTGTTTCCTTTATTTTACTTTATTTCCGCACTGCATACTCTACACATCCTCTAGTTCTTGTTGTGTGAGTGCATCTAGGAATAGTTCCCTGAATAGATGAGCAACCCACCACACCCCTTAAATATGACATGCAACTAACAAAAATCATGATATAGAGGCAACATTGACCAGAAACTATATAGGAACCTTTGTTTGGAACAATTTTCCCTGATCCATCTCAAGTAAATGTGTTAGGAAATGTGAAGTTTTGATGATGGACATATAAATGAAACATGTTGTGCAAGATATTCCACACAAGTGAATAAAGAGAAGCTTCTTGTTCTCACATGTGCTGTATATTGAAGTTGATGCAAGGCTGACAAGGTATTAAGACAAAAGTGGGTAAGCAAGGAATGTCAAAATTGTTATTAATGCTTATCACATACAACAAAAAGATTTAGGATAAGATAAGGGAAATACTTAGATACTGAGTTGATCAAGGAGTTCAACTATACGGAGAGATGAAGAAAAATAATACTATTCAGTCAAGAAGAGAGAGAGATAACAATAACAAAGAGTGAAACTACCATGTAGTTATATTACAGATAGAAGAGTACATCAACTAAAGGACTCACTAAGGAGTTGGCTTTAATAAACATACGAGATTCTAAGTTTCACTCATACACTGACAAAGAAAATCATTAATCAGCAAATCAGTTCACTAAACTTGAAGAAGAACCTGGTCCTTTACTTAGCAAGTCATAGACTTTGTAGCAGGTTGGTTCTTTGAGTTGTAATGAGTCTATTGTTCTAGTATCAATAAAGTATAAACTGAGTTAGGAGTTTTGACTTCAAGTTAGGGAACTCGAAGACTTGGGAACACTTATCTTGGGAAGATTTGTGTTTTTGTAGAAATAGGAGTTAGAAGTTTTAATTCCTAGTTTACAAGAAGTCTTGTAATTTGTTGATTGTTGAGGCTCAAGAGTAATAGTGAAGTTGGGGTTAAATCCTGTAGAGGTACATGTCGTGGTTTTTTACACCTCTTTTGAGCCAGGTATTTTCCATGTAAAAATACTGTGTTCAGCTTTTACTTTTGTGAACCACAGCTTACTTGTTCCACAGATAGGCAACCAGTAGTGTATAATATTATAATCAGTATGGAATGCACTCTAACAAGTGATATCAGAGCGAGGTTGTCATAAATAAGGCTAGCACCTAAGAAAAGTTCACAATGATGAATTTCGTACCTCCTACTGGTCAAAGTAAAGGTAAGTCAAATACTAGACCTCCACTCTTTGATTGCTATCATTTTATTTGGTGGAAAGCCAGGATGGAGATGTTCATTCAAGTTGAAGACTACGAATTATGGGATAGGATTACTGATGGTCATACTATTCTAATGAAGTTAGTTGATTTTGAACCAGTCAAGAAAATATAGAGTAAATTTACTGATGATGACTTATTGGCATTAAAGAAAAATGCTAAGGCTAAGAACATCTTCGACAGTGGATTAGGACTAGCTGAATACAATAGAGTATCAACCTGCACCACTGCTAAGCAAATTTGGGATGCACTGGTAAATGCACATGAGGGTACGTCTTAGGTAAGGAAATTCAGGATTTCTCTTCTTTTTACTGAGTATGAGGCATTTAAGATGAAGGAAAATAAATCCTTGCATGAGATGATGACAAGGCTTACTGCCTTACCAAATTAGCTGACTTCCTTGGGAAAAGTCATCACTGAGGAGGAACAAGTTTAAAAGGTACTGAGGGTACTACCAAAATAAAAATAGAATGTGGAGGTAACTACAATTAGGGAAGAAAATATAGATCTCACAGGTATGACCCTGGATAAACTGGTAGTGAATTTGAGGACTTATGAAATGGAAGTTGATGGAACCAAAGAATGAGAAGATCCAGAGAAAATCTTGGCCTTGAAGGCTTCTGATAGTGATGAAGAAATTGAACTTGACAAGGAACAAGTTGCCTTCATAACTAAGAACTTCAGCAAATTCTTTAAAAAGAAGAAGTGAACAGGTAGCAAGAAATATTCAAATGACAATCCAAATGGATACTACAAGTGTGGTAAGACTGATCATTAGATCGGCGATTGTCTGGGAAATAGAATGGAGAAAGAAAAGGGCTAAAAAAGAACTGAAAGAAAAGACCAAAAGGAAGGAGAAGGAAGAACATGCAATGATGGTAACATGCGGATCTGATTCAGATGATGATGAAGTTGATGAAAATGTATCCATGGATCTTGGAGATTCAGACTTATAAGAAGAAGATGATGCTTTTGAGGTAAGTATACTTGAACATAAATAAAAACTGCATTTGTTTTCTAAATCAAAACTAGTTTCCTTGATGAGTGCACTAATTGATGATTTCTAAGAAGTAATTTCTGATAGGGATGAGTTGTTCAACAGTCTTGCAAGTCTGAAATTTGATATCATTGGTTTCAGAGTTTGCAAAGATATAGTTGAAAAGAAAAACTACACTCTCAAGAAAAAAGTTGCAAAATTTGATTCTTTAAATAATAATCTTAAGTCTGAAGTCTTGAAATTGACACTCACTAAAAATGGAAAAAAGGCCATGAGTAAAGAACAAGAAATTGCTGAACTTGAATTGGAGAAATACAAACAAGAATGTAGAGATACAACAAACATAACAAATAAACTGAGTCAAGAAGTCTCTAAACTAAAACTTAATCTTGAAAAAGCTAATAGGTGGACAAATTCTTCATTAATAGTTCACAAGTTGAGTGAAAGAAATCACAATGAAAAGGCAGGTTTGGGTTTTCACAAATGTTTTGATGATCCTAAAGATTTATATTACATTTGTTGTAACCTTGGAAATCCAACCACTACTGAATGTCTAGTGGCAGGTAAAAGCAGATCTAACAGTCAAAACCTAGCAAATAGATTATATCAAACCAAAAAGAAAAGAACTGGTTCAGGTTAGAGCAAGAGGTCATACTACATGTTGCCAACATGGACTAGAAGAAATTTAATTCATCTATTTACTCATAATACAGGACCCAAGCTTGTCTGGGTTCCTAAGTCTAACAATTGATTTATTGTAGAAGAAGGTGAAAGAAAGCAAAAAGAATTGGTACCTGGATATTTCTTGTTCAAGACACGTGACTGGTGATAAGAAAAAGGTTAATTTCACTCTTCATAATAAATGAAGGAGGTGTTTCTTTTGGTGATGGTAGAAAGGGAATCACTATAGGAGTTGGAAAAATTGGCTCATCTGAGTCAAGAGCATTGGAAGATGTCTATCTTGTAGAAGGATTGAAGCACAACCTGCTAAGAATTTTACAACTACGTGATAAAGGTAATAAAGTGATTTTTACTTCTGCAGGAGTCAAAGTCAAGGGGATGGACACCAAAGAGATTATGCTCATTGCAAGGAGATACGGAAAGTATATAAAGCTGACATAATGGAAACACCAGGACAAGAGTTGACTTGTCTGAGTGCAATGGAAAATGATCCCCTTTTTTGGATCAGGAGACAAAGACTTGCAAGTCTGAAACAACTAAACATACTTTCTTCCAAAGATATGGTATTGGGATTGTCCAAGACCAAGTTTAATGAAGAAAAGTTATGTGGTACCTGTGTAAGGGGGAAGCAGGTAAGATATTCTTTTAAGTCAAAGAAATATATTAGCACTACCAAGTGTCTTGACTTGGTCCACATGGACTTGTATGGACCAATGAGACTTCAAAGCAGAGGTAGAAAAAGGTATGTTTTTGTGATTGTTGATGATTATTCCAGATTCACCTGGACATTATTTCTATTCTTTAATGATGATGCCTTCAATGTATTTAAAATTGTCATCAAGAAAATTGAAAAGAAACTGTGCACTTCATTAGTTTCCATAAGATCTGACCATGGTACAAAATTTGAGAATGTAAAATTTTAAGAATTTTGTTCATCAAATGGTATAGATCATAACTTCTCTGCTTCCACAGCACCACAACAAAATGGAGTGGGAGAAAGGAAGAATAGAACCTTGGAAGACATGGCTAGAACAATAATTCTTGTAGCAAATCTTGCAAAGAACATTTGGGCTGAGGCAATTAGCACTGCAGCATATATCATAAATAGATGCATGATCAGATCTATTCTAGAGAAGACTCCCGATGAATTACTAAAAGGAAGAAAGCCAAACATTTCTTATCTTAGAACTTTTGGTTGTAAATATTTTATTCACATTAATGGAAAGGATAATTTGGGAAAATTTAATACTAAAAGTGATGATGGAATCTTCTTAGGCTATTCACTTCATAGTAAGGCTTATAGGGTTCTAAACAATGGAACAAACTCTGTTGAAGAAAGCATGCATGTAGTTTTTGATGAATCATGTGTTAAGACTAACCTGCAGGAAGGAAGTGAATCTAAGGAACAGGTTACACAACTTGGTTCATCGACTGTAGCTACCAAACATGGAGGAACCTCAATAGGGTGAACTGATTCTAGAGGCATAGTGACAGGGGGAACTGAGCCACCAACTACCCCAGCTCAGAACATCTGTAGCAATCATAGTAGCTCACTAGGCTTGGTCCCAAAAGGTTACAAGTATCAAGGATCACATCCTATTGAGAATGTTCTCACTGATATTACTTCTGGGAACACCACAAGGTCTAGATTAAGAAGTATGTCTGATTTCAAGGCATTCCTGCTAGAAATTGAGCCAAAGAAGGTAATTCAAGCATTGTTTAATGCTGATTGGATCATAGCCATGCAGGAAGAGTTAAATCAGTTTGACATAAGCAAAGTATGACACTTAGTTTATCTCTGAAAAGATAGAATAGTAATTGGGACTAAGTGGATGTGTAGAAATAAAGTTGATGAGCATGGAATAGTTACAAGGAACAAGGCAAGATTGGTGGTCCAAGGATAGAATTAGGAAGAAGGCATAGATTTTGATGAGACTCTTGCTCTTGTAGCCTGAATTGAAGCTATTAGATTACTTATTGCCTTTGCTGCCTAGATGGAGTTCATTCTTTCTCAAATGGATGCTAAGAGTGCATTCTTTAATGACATTCTCAAAGTGGAGGTATATGTTAAACAACATGCAGGATTTAAAAGCAAGGAGTTTCTGATCATGTGTATAAAATTGTCAAGGCTTTGTTTGGGTTGAAATAAGCTTCAAGAGCTTAGTATAAGAGATTGTCAAAGTTACTACTGGAACATTGTCACACAAGAGGTAAAATTGACAACACTCTTTTCTTGAAAACTAATGGAAAAGATCTATTGGTTGTGTAGGTATATGTAGATGATATTATTTTTAGCTCCACAAACATGAACATGACTCATGATAATTCCAAACTCATGAGTTGTTATTTTGAAATGAGCATGATGGGAGAGTTAAATTATTTCTTGGGATTTCAAATCAAACAAAAAACATATGGATTAATGATCCATCAACAGAAGCATGTAAAAGAACTCCTCAAGAGATTATCCATAGAAGAGGAAAAACAGATCAACAATCCAATAGCCACTGCTACAAAACTTGATTTGAATAAAAAAGGTCCTAATATGGAGAAAAAAATGTACAGAGGGATGATAGGGTCATTACTATACCTCACAACAAGCTGGCCTAATATTGTGTTCAGTGTAGGGCTATGTGCAAGGTTTCAAGCAAATCCTAAAGATTCACATGTAAAATTTGTGAAGAGAATCTTCAGATATCTCAAACAAACTAGCGATCTTGGCCTATGGTGTCCAAAAGGTAGTCACTTTAATTTGGTAGGATACTCTGATGCTGACTATGCAGGATACTTGACAGACAGAAAGAGTACCACAGGTATGACACACTTCCTTGAATCATGTTTAATTACCTGGTCCACTAAGAAACAAAACTCAGTAGCTTTGTCTACTGCTGAGGCTGAATATGTTGCTGCAGGATCTTGTCATGCTCAGTTGTTATGGATCAAACAACAATTCCTAGATTTTGGTATAGATATTGGATGTGTTCCCATTTTTTGTGATAACACTAGTGCTATATATATTGCCAAAATTCCTTTCCAATAAAAAGAACTAGTCATATTGATATTCGACATAACTTCCTTAGAGATAATGATAAAAAAGGATTGATATCAATCATGTTTTGTTCCACTGATAAACAAATTGATGACATATTCACTAAGGCCTTAAGTAGAGAACATTTTGAAAAGAATAGGTTAGCCTTGAGGATGATTAAAATTGCATAAATCTCCCTCAATGATTGACTAGATTAAGTTGCTCTTAAGAGATTGTTGATTAATTCAGTCTTACATATTTAGTTGTGTATCCTATTTCCAAGATTATAGAGTACATTGACTTATTCATATATTAATTTTGTAGATATGCCGAATACTTAAGAAATTTTATCCATCTTATTCTAGAAGATTAAGGTATGAGTATAGTTTACTTAAAAATGCATTGAGAAAAACAGGTATGCCACATGGTTCTTTACTACACCCAAAACCACTAAAAACTCAAAGAGTCCTTTTTCAAAAAGGCTGTTACTGCTTTCCCATCAACACTGAATAGCCTCATCATTATGTTTCCTTATTAGATACAGTTTCTCTACGTTTCATCTTTTCTTTTCTTTATCCTTAAATACGCCTCGTTTCTCTCCCTTAACATTCATCCAATCTTAAACTAATTCACAATTAGGAATTACTTTCTACTTCTTCCTCGCTATGGCATCCTCCTCTTCTACCTCTTCCTCAGACTCTATCATAAATCCATCCTCCGCCATTATACTTAATCCCAATATTAACTTACCATCTCTAATCCCTCCTTCAATATCCATAAAATTATCAGATTTGCAGCATTTAGAAATTTCCCAAACCCTTTTGCCTAATTTTCTTCAACTTCTTCATCCTCTTTGAAACCCTCACTTCCACCTCCAATCATTCTACAAATTATCAATACTGATGATAAACCCATTTCCAATTTGATCACAAAAAAGTCTAGATCTAAAAAAAAACCTTCTTCATCCCCTATAGTTGTTAAGGACCAAGATTTTAGTGAACCTACTCCTGTTTGACCCACTCTTCAAACTTCTTCTACTCGACAGAAGAAAAATCAAGAAGAAGCTTCCCTTCCAAAAGCTCTTTATGCAAACAAGAGAAAACAAGTTGCAAAATCTGCTCCTCCTACTTTCTCTACTCTTGACATCCTTCTTCATTCGGTATGAAAAGGAAAAATGATAAAATCAAAGGTTCTAAAACCTTTTTATTCTCAAAACCCCTCTTCCCAGTCAAAAACTGAACCTGCTTCCAGGCTTTCTTCTTCTTCTAAGTCCCTTGCAAAGAAGGTCGCTTCCAAGTCAAAGAAATAGGTTAAGGTACCTTTTCCCTCCATCTCCTCTGACTATAAGTTTCTACTTGATACTCCCCATGCACTCTTTATTGAGATCGATCCAGATTTTGATAAAGATACTCCTGCTGATCGTGCCTCTTAGTCCTCTTATGTAGCTAGAGAATGTGTTGTAACTGGATTTGGGGGTGCTGAGATGGATGTCTTGATGTCCAAATTTGAAACTCATCATCGGTCCTACTTGTTCCTTCAAGGTGATTACTAACAAAAATTTGGAAAAAACGAAGGTTATGAGATTTATACAAATGGTGTTGCTATTGGAGAAATGTTTTCAACCACTGTTCATGGCATTATAATAAATCTTTATGCTGCTGATCTTTCTCAAATTCTTCACATTCCTATAGGAGGATGGGGTCATTATATCAAGGTTACCTAGCCTTCTCTTGATAATCTTGCGTCTGCTCTTGACATATCTCGCAAGTTTTTTGGAAACCCTCATCTTGTCTCTTATCGTAGGGTCCTTAAGTATGAAATGTCCCCACTTCATATGATTTACTTTGATGTTGTTGACAAAATGATTCTTCCTCGACAAGAATGAAAGAGTGTAGCCAATTTTCTTGATCTTACTCTGATGGAACTACTTGATACTGAAGTAAGGATTGATTTACCTTACCTCATGATTCAGCACATGTAAAGGGTTCTAATTCAAGATATAAATGGGCATGCTTTTCCATATGAGTTTTGGATCTCTTCTGTTTTTGAAGATTTTAATATGCTAGTCAAAGTGTGGTTTCTGCAAACCACTAAGGACGTTATAGGATCTGTGAACCATATGGCATTACCTGTTTCCATAAGATGCGCTGATAAACCTATGCAAAGGTTGAGAAATACACTTGCTGCAAAATATGCTGAGGTGGAGGATGTTCAGGCTTCACTGGAGGCTACTCAAGCTACCCATGAGTGTAAGAAGAGGGTTCTCCAAGATTAAATTGCCTCACTTATAGCCTCCCTAGAACGTGGAAGATCTGAAAATGCTGATATTGTTCGAAAGTTGACCTCCCTTATCCCCTCCTCTTCATCTACCTAATCCTCCTCATAATGCCTTAGGATTGTTCTGTTTGTTTTGGTTCCTTCATTTTTGGGTTAATTCTACTTGTATCTAGCTTATGAATGAAATGGACTACCTAATCCCCCTCATAATGCCTTAGGATTGTTCTGGTTGTTTTGGTTCCTTCATTTTTGGGTTAATTCTACTTGTATCTAGCTTATGAATGAAATGGACTCATTTTCTTATTTGTGTTCTGCTTTTGCTTTTTCTTCTTGCATGAATGTCTTTTTACTCTGGGTTTTGATTGTTTTAGTGATTTCCCCAGTGGCCATGAATTATTAAACATTTTTCACTTTTGGGCCAACTTTTCAATGATTTCAAAATGGGAAAGAATAGACTATGCAATGCTTATAACTCAATTGACTAACCTATTTTATTATATGTTTATTTATTTAAATTCCTTTATTGAGTATGTCAGAATTTTATTATGGATGCTATGCTACTAAGTTTATCATCATAAGAAAAGGGCAATTTGTTAGGGAATGTTATGTTTTGATGATGGACATATAAATGAAATATGTTGTGCAAGCTGTTCCAGACAAGTGAATAAAGAGAAGCTACTTGTTCTCACATATACTGCATATTGAAGTTGATGCAAGGCTGACAAGGTGTTAAGACAAAAGTGGATAAGCAAGGAAGCTCAAAATTGTTACTAATGCTTATCACATACAACAAAAATATTAAGGAGAAGATAAGGGAAACACTTGGAGATTGAGTTGATCAAGGAGTCCAACTATACACAGAGATGAAAAAAAAGAGTCTTATTCAGTCAAGAAGAGAGAGACGGTAGCAACAAAGAGTGAAACTACCTGGGAGTTCTATTGAAGATAGAAAAGTACATCAACTAAAGAAATCATTAAGGAGTTGGATTTAATACAACATACGAGATTCTAAGTTTCACTCATGCACTGACAAAGTAAATCATCAATAAGTAAATCAGTTCACTAAACATGAAGAAAAACTTTGTCCTTTACTTAGCAAGTCGTCGACTTTGTAGTTGGTTGGTTCTTTGAGTTGTAATAAGTCTATTGTTCTAGTTTTAGTGAAGTATAAACTGAGGTAGGAGTTGTGTCTTCAAGTTAGGGAACTCGAAGACTTGGGAACACTTATCTTGGAAATATTTGTGTTTTTGTAGAAATATGAGTTAGAAGTTTTAATTCCTAGTTTACAATAAGTCTTGTAATTTATTGATTGTTGAGGCTCAAGAGTAATAGTGAAGTTGGACTTAAATCCTGTAGAGTTACAGGTCGTGGTTTTTTATACCTTTGTTGAGTTGGGTGTTTTCCACGTAAAAATACTGTGTTCAGATTTTACTTCTGCGAACCATGTTAGCTTACTTGTTCCACAGATAGGCAACCAGTAGAGTATTATATTAAAATCAGTAGGGCACACACTCTAATAAAGATGCCTATTTATTCATTCAGCAACTTCATCTTGAGATGGTGTATCAACACAAGATTACTACTGGGGAATCCCATGTTGCCTCATTTAACACTGAAATGATTCTGACATATATTCTTTTAGTATTATCACTCCTTAGTTTGCACACAAAACTATAAAATTGATAATTCTTTAGTAGAAAAGGCGTGAAAATGGGAAAACACTTTTGATCTATTCTTCATAAGAATATCCATATCAATCGATAAAAATCATCCACAAAAGTGACAAATTATTTATGTCTAGTTTTGGAAACAACAGAATAAGATCCCCAAACATCAGAATGAACTAACTCAAAAGTTTACTCAACTCGGTTACTAAACCTTGCGCTTAACAAGGTGTGAAGGGGTTTTGCGAATAGACATGATTCACAATCCAATAAAGATAAATTCTGAAATTGAGGACAGAGTTTCCTTAACAAAGAAAGAGTTGGATGTCCCAATTTACAATCTGCTTCTAATGGGGACACAATACCTAAACATGCAATAGGTTGAGACTCTCATTTATCAAAGATATAGAGATAATAAGATATATGTCTTTTTTCATTTGTCAAAAGATCATAAGACAGATAATGATAGCATAAGAAGGAGATATAACCATTATGATCTCTGGGGAGTTTTCTAACTGAAGTCAAATTAAAGTTCAATTATGGGAGTCTTAATACAAATGAAAGGTTAATAAAGGAAATCGGTTTAATAGTTTCATATCCAACTATGTTACAAGTTCATTCACTTATATAGGAATGGTGTTTTGTGTAAGTCAGAAAAAATATTATGGTTACCTATCATGTGATTGACTCAGCAAATGTAGTAACTGAAGTATTCCTTCAGTGATTTTTAAGACTGTTCGAATCTAGAATAATCCTTTGCCGATACCAAAACTGTATAAACAGATGCATTTGGATTTCCTTCTTTGTTATTTGATTGTAGAGTCTGGATCCTTAGGCAATTCATGTTGTATTTTTTTGCAATCTCTCAGATCTGTTGGGTGTTTCGATGAGTTGAACTTTATTTGGTTTATTTGGTGTACTCTGTTTTTTGTCTATTTGAGTTTAATACTTTTGTTAGAGTCAGCTATTCTATTATAAAGACATTTAAATCTAAAAGGCTTTGGTGGTTCCTTGTTAATTTGCAGTGATATTTTGAATTGATAGTTCGGAAGTTAATGAAAATAAGGAAGAAGAAAGAATGATTTTGGATAATGGTAATAGTAACGTTGATGTTGTTCTAGGCCATCTATGATTAAAAGTAGTTTTGGTTTCGACAGAGGATTATGCTAGAGTCACCCAATATCAGAAATCATTGAAGGAATCTACTTCAGTTTCTACTTTTGCTAAGCTACGGAGAGCATGCCATATCATCTCTTCAAATAAATGGGTGATTGATTTAGGTGCCCCAATTCACGTGACAGGTAACTCTAATATTTTTACTGACTTTCAATCTCATAAAAAAGCATTCCTAGTTATGGTAAATGATGGATAAACTTGTAACAATGTTGGATATACACATGTTAAACCAACCTCCTTTATTACCTTATCATATTTATAAATTCTCAAAAAATTGCCCTTTAATTTGATTTCATTTAGTAGACTCACCAAGGACCTTTATTGGTATATCTCGTTCTTTCCCATCATTGTCGATTTTGTGATCTTGTAATGAATTATTTTATTGGTAAAGGACATGTATCTAGTGATATCTACATCATTGATGATTATGGGTCTCGATCTAGTACATGTTTCTGTGTTGTTTCTCTATTTGGAGCATATTATCGATTGGGAAATACTTCTCTAATTTTTTTAAGGTAATTTTGTCCTATGTTTTAGAATATTTCTTCATTGGATTGTGAATCATGTTGATTTGTACAACATCATTGCATCTCCTAAAGTCCAAGGTTTAATAACTGAGTAGAGTCAGCTTTTGAGTTAGTTCATTCTGATGTTTGGGGAACATGTCTTGTTGTTTCCAACACTGGACATAAATATTTTGTCACTTTTGTGGATGATTGTTTTGCATGACACGGATTTATTTTGAAAGAATAGATCTAAAGTGTTTTTCCCATTTTGTTCCCTTTCTACTTAAATTGGAACTAAATTTAGCACTATTGTGGCATAGTAATGAGTGATTGCTAAAGTATATATGTCTGAATAATTTAACTTTTTATATGAGTAAACATGGGATTTTCCACCTTTTATTTTTGTTGATATGCCATCTCAGAATAGAGTTGCTGAAATAAAGAAATAGGCATCTACTTGAGATAACTTGCGAACTATTGTTCCAAACAATGGTTCATACGAATGTGGGATGATGCAGTCTCTACAAATTATTTTTTGATAAATATCATGCTATCTACCATGCGTTGAGGTAATGCACCTTTCAACATTTTCTTCCCAAATAAGTCTCTATTTTTGGTGGAACCAAAGGTGTTTAAAAGCAATTGTTTTGTTCGAGATATTTATCCATCCGTTACCATATTGGATCCCAAGACCTTGAAGTGTGTTTATGCCTTTTCTATTGAAATTTGGACTAAATTTAACACTATCGTGGAATACTTAGGAGTGATAATGCTAAAGAATATATGTAAGAATAATTCAATCTTATATGAGGCAACATGAGATTCTCCACCAGTTATTTTTTGTTGATATGCCATCTGAGAATGGAGTTGTTAAAAGGAAAAATAGGCATCTACTTGAGATAATTTGGAAACTATTGTTCCAAACAAAGGTTCCCCCCCCCCCATTGTGGGTTGATGTAGTCTCTGCAACTTATTGTAATATTAATCACATGCCATCTACCGTTCTTGGAGGTAATGTGCCTTATAACATTCTTTTACCAAATAAGTCTCTATTTTTTGTGGAACCTAAGGTGTTTGGAAACATTTGTTTGGTTCGATATGTTTAATCATCCATAACCAAATATGATCCCAAGGCCTTGAAGTATTATTTCTTGGGATATTCTTGTATTCGGAAAGGGTATAATCGTTACTCTCCTGAACCTAGAAAATATCTGGTTTCAATTGATATTGACTTTTCATAGACTTAACCATTCTTCTATACGCCACCCATTTTTATGATTCAAGGGGGAAGAAGATGAGTAATCAATGTACTAGGTCAAGGTTGAGCATCTAAGGACAGGTGGTACTTCGCAAGAGATAGAATTTCCTTGTGGAGGTGAGAGATGATTAATTTGGATTTCATAAAGGGTCTTCCATTGCCCCGAAATCAATATGATTCAATTTGGGTCATGTGGGCAAGTTGACCAAGTCAACTCACTTCTTGCCTTTGAGAACCAACTATTTAAGAGAGCATTATGCCAAGTTATTCATTCAGGAGATAGTTAAGGTGCACGAAGCTCTGGTGTCCATTATTTCTGATTGAGGTATGCAATTTTCTTCTCATTTATGGTGATAAAGGGTGGGTACTCAGTTGAACCTTAGCACCACTTTCCACCCACAAATGGATGGACAAGAAGAGCGCATTATTAAGACTCTGGAGATATGCTAATGGCCTACATAATTTATTATAAAGCAAGTTAGGTTGACCATCTTCCTTTTATTGAAATCACGTATAGCAATTATTATCATTCAAACATCCAAATGGCTCCTTTTGAGGCCCTTTATGGTAGATAGTGAAGGTCACTTATTGGATGGTTTGAGATAGGTTAGACTAGGTTGTTTGGGCCTTATTTGATTCACCAAGCCATGGAGAATGTGAAGGTAATTTGATAAAGACTTAAGATTGCTCAAACACACCAAAGTCTTATTGAATGTGAGGTGGAGGGACTTGGAATTTTAAGTTAATGATTGGGTTTTCTTGAAAGTTTCTCCTATGAAAGGAGACATGATATTTGGGAAAAAAGAGAAAACTCAGTCCTCATTAAATTGGTATGTACCAAATTTTAAGAAGGGTTGGTAACATTTCTTATGAATTGGAATTTCTTGGGAGTTTAGATTTGGTTCACCCCGTATTCCATGTGTCTACACTTAAAAAGTGTGTAGATGATTCTTCTTTTGTAGTGCTTGTTTAAGAAATTGGTGTCAAGGATTCGTTGTCCTATGAGGAAATCGCGATTGAGATATTGGATAGGCAAGATCGGAAATTCAGGAATAAGGAAATAATTTCGATGAATGTTCTCTGGAGGGTCAAAAGGTAGAATAGGCTACTTGTGAATCAAAAGAGGATATGAAATCCACGTGCCCATTCTTGTTCCCCATGATGGACAAAAGTGTTTAACTATGAATTTAATGTCCTCTCTTGTCACATTTGTAATATGTTCTAGAATTTCCACTATATATTCTCTCTATTATTGTGTTGATAGAGTTAAAACATCTTATTCTAGGATGAATGATCCAACGGGGAGGAGGTTTAATGTAAGGCCCAGTAAATTTTTGACCAGTTTATTTTGAACCCTTCTACATGTGTAATGATCATATTTTACTTGAATCGTGATAGGGGATGTAAAGTAGTATCTTGGGTATGTTTTGGAAATTTCAAAAAGCGTTCGAGGTAATTTTGGTAACCCGAACCAATGAGCCTCAACGATAAGGCTATGGCACGCCACCTAGAATCTATGATAGTGGCGTGGCACGCTAGCTAGGCTCTGCGTATGAGGTGAGCCCCGCTACAGGGCAAAAATCACCCAGCCTTGTTTTACTTTTTTGAATTGAGGCAAGGGCTTTTTGGTACTTAACCACATTAAACGAATTAAAAACATCTTTCATCCTATTTACCGACCTGTTATCAACTATTTCTCATTGTTTTTTAACTCTCCAACTCCCAAGTCAAGAACTCAGGGGTTTTACAAGAATTCACTACTCCGGGAATTAAACTCAATCCTCTTCAATTTCTTCTAATTTTCAAGCATGTCGTACACTCCCTTTTTTAATTGTGGTATTATTGCACTAATTACTTGGTATTTTGGTGTTTTTGAATAATTGAATCAACTAGGGTTGAGGGATTTTTTTTGTAACACTTGCATTATTTTTTCCTTGTTTTAATGGGTTATTTATCCTTTAATTGATGTATTTTTGAACTCAATTTTAAGCATTCTTATAACGGTGAATTATGGGACTTGGGTTTTTACAATATGGATGAATTATAGCCTAGTGATGACATTAACCTTATCCCACATTGTTAATTTAGTTTTGAAAAAGGATTATACATGATTTAATTATTTTTTGAACACATTACATTACATTACAGGGAAAAGGATAGAAAAGTTTCAAATAGTATTGGATTTTAAATCGGATATTAGAGTCTAAATGATTAAATAAATCATGGTAATGGTTTTTCATAAATGGAATAACATGCAAGCCTATTTGTATGACGATACGATGTTTGAAATTCCTAAATAAAGGACACCCTGTTTATTGGTTGGTTTATGTGTAAATTTTTTAATTTAGGCTTAAAGGAAGTTGTGTAGCTCACCAAAAAGATTTAGACCTAGGGGGACAAACTCTGGAAACTACGTTTGACGATGTTGGGGTCTGTGACAATTTTGTATGATGCATAGATTATATTTTAGACGGCTATCTCCTTGGTATCTTTATCCATTCCTCTGTATATACAACTAACATGGTCTGGGGCCTTCTGGAAGGGGAGCAGGATACAATAGCCTATGGGTTCCATTAGGTCGGTACGAGCTACACAGTTTAGGATTAAGTTTTCAAACGATCTTGTTTCACTCCCCTTTCCCCTATCTCGGCATCCTATATTTATGTATAATTTGTGTTTATGTGATTTATGAGTTGTTTTGGTAAATGCATATATTTTATTCCTTTTCTTGGGTTGCATGTCAGTACTCACCACACTTACCATCCCCGGACACTATATCGTTTCACGATGTAGTTGCTGAGGGCTACTCTTGTGATCCTGTACAGTATTAGGTGGTTCAGTACTCTGGTTGATCATTTGTGAAGTGGTGAGACTCCATCCTTGGGATGGCTTGGTCCCTCTCATAGCTTTGATTATTATTGGTATTCACTACTATTGGATTTTCTTGCTATAGTCGGGGGCATGTCCCCACTCAATTGGTATTTTTTTAATAGAGGCTTTTGTGTACAATATTCTGATGCTATTGTTGTTTTGTTTGACTCTCAAACTCCCTTCCTCATTTAGATTCTATCTCATTAATTTGGTTGGCTTCCGTTGTTTATTTTATTGTGCTCTTGAAAGAAGGATATAGTGAGTTGTCTCGGGCCTTGGTTGTATTGAGATACCTATCATGTCCAGACCCTAGTTCGGGTTGTGAAAATATTGAAGGGGTAAAAATATCATAACAGTAAGATAATGTATTTTGACTTAAGACTTGCAATGGAACTTGCGTAGAAATGCAAGAATCTAAAATACCTAATTGCATTGAAAACTGCTCATAAGTGGTACTTAATCTACTGTATCCATCTGAATCATCCTAGATAAGAAGCAAATCAAAATTTAAAGAAAAATCAATTTTCATTTTTCATAAAAGAATGTACTTATGCAATCAATCTATGAAATACTCATAAAGAGAAAGAGTCGAACCTTGTTGATCGGCTATATGAACTCCTCACTTTATTGGTGGGTCTCTAAAAACAGGAAATGTTGATTTATATGATCGTAAATTATGAGATTTTAAAATATTTTTACCTTCGAAAGAAGATATTAAACATAGAAAAAGCAAAATTTTAATAGAAAATGGGAATACACATTACTGAGTTTTAGACTTTGATTTGGACATATTTTTAATGCATTTTGCAAGATTCAATGTAGGGATAAGATTCTATCCTATTTCTGTCATTTTATCATAGAATCTAGTGGATTTTGATCATTTAATTAGTGGTTTGGGTTAGAAAATTGGATAGAAATGCCTACATTTGAAATTGGGTAAATTACCAATTTGAAGGTTGCTTCGTGATTGGATTTTGATGATTTTGAGCTCTAGCAGCATTAGGTTCTGGGTAAACTATTTTAGTCAAAAAATCATTATTTTTTACCATAGGGGCTTAGGTTAACATTTTGGGCTCCGAACAAAAGTATAGTGATATGGGTGTCTACGAACTCAAATATGCTTATATGGATTTCATATTTGACTGGATTGGGATTGTTCGGCTACGTTGTGGAAGGAAAAGTCCATAATTGAAATAATTTAGCTTAGACTAAGGAAAATCCCATAATTGAAGTATTCTCAATAAGTCACATCAACCTACAACTACACACTCGAGAAAATCAACAGGTGAATCGATTTAATAATGCAACATGATTGTTAGATTATCTACAATCCTAGAACGATTTCATTCGTCGATAACATAAAATTATTTTTTCAATTGGTCAATTCTTAGATATCCCAAGACGTAATCCTCACACTTTGTAATTATCACAAAGCATACCGGACTCAAACTTTCCTTCAACTTCACTTTCTCTGAATCTTTCATCTTTTGAGTAGAAACATCATCATTTGACTTGTAAAACAAAAGATGATCTCAACCTAGTCTTCAAGATACTAAAACTAGATCAACCTATCAAGTTTCTTCACTTAATATTTTGTTGAAGATGATAAAGAGATTTTGAAACTTGATTATGTATAAAAAAACTAGCTTTGCTTCGATGTCAGTTATTGCAGAAATATTACTAGCACATCACACAATCATACACAAAGAAGAAAAATAAAATAGCGATCTAACGACGTTTGGTTAAGCCTAATCTTCTAGTCATCACAAGTAGCAAGTGATTTTCTCCCTAAAATAGAAGTGTACAATACTTATGAATCCCCAGCTAATATACAAACCTAGATCCAAATAGTCTAAAACCAATAGGAAAAAAGAAAATTCAATCCGACAAGAATAATATTTTTTCCTTTCTCAATTTTTTAGGAAAATGGACTTTCTAAATATACAAATGTAAATTTTTAGACATAATTAACACAATTTTTACTTTACTATAAAATCTGTGTGGAGGTAGATTAAGACATTGACTTCTTTTTTGTTTTATCTCATTTACAAGTATATTATTCATCTAAGTTGCCCATGAATTGCTATGTTTATAAAACAAAATTCAGAAAAAAATAGCATACTTAATTTATTAAATAAAAAGATATATTATAAAAAATGAATTACTAAATGTTTAGATTTTTTCTGGTCAAATATAATCAATTAGTTAACTGAATTATAACAAAAAAATTAAACTTTGAAAAGTAAGTGTAATATCATAAATTACAAGGAATGTTAGCGTACCTTGTAAAACTTGAGGAGAGGTTTATGATATTATTCTTTAAATTTTTTTTTGGCTATAGTGACTTGATGAGTAATAACAACACGATCTTCTCCTCTTCTACTTCAGCTTCAATCAAGGTTTTTCATAGAAGGGAGAAGAAGAGCAAGTGAACAAGAGTTAAATAAGGGTCACTTACAAAAAAACTACGAAGATGGAATGCATGGTTCTACCCCACTTTTGAGTTTCACTCAAACTCTTAGATGTCTATCAGATTACATATCTAAAATAAAAGAAGATAAAGGGTTATCAGAGGTTAGATAAGCAGGGAGAAATAAAGGAAATCGAACACTTACTTCTGCAAGTTGATCAAGAAGAATTTACATCTAAGACGAGGAAGAATTTTCACAACCCACAACAAAAGGAGGTGGAGACAAAAATTTGAAAGTACAACAGGGACATCCTTAGCGGCCGAAAGAGAGGATATGAGAAGAGAGAACGGTTGTAAATATGACTAGTAAAACCAAAAATTTAGGGTCATGCTTTTATATACCTGAACTTCAACACTTTTGGTCTTGCTTGGGCTATAAATATTTCGTTTTCATTTTTGTTTTTTGGGCTTGTTATGAGACTTACTTTTGACGACCAATAAAAAGGGATCATTGGTCCACTATTGAATTTTTCAAAAAACTTGGTTAATATACTGTTATAACTTCATTTATATAACCAAACTTAAGTGATTTTAGTAGATAATTTGCTATTCGTGAATGACTAGATAAGTTTTTCACTCAAAATCTAACTGAAGATATTCGTTGTATAACAAGGAAAGAAATAACATTTAGGAGTAACCTAATATTTTTTGGTGACAGGGGTTGAAAAATCAAATGTATATTATGAAATTCCAAATATCTTGACAAGTTATTGATACCCTTTATATTTTTGACCAATCAACTATAGGATTCTAACTGTTTATCATAGTACAACTTCTGGAACAATATACCAATTTAGAAAACCTCTTTAGTTAATTAATAAATGACATCTACATATTTAAAGAGCTCTTATATCCATCATTAAGTGCAACAAGTGTTAGAATTATTGTTTCATTATAAAACTAGCTTTCAATTTTTTGAACTAGCTTTTTGTTCATCCTTTTAATTATGAAAAGGTTAATGATGTAAAAAACAATGAAAAATCTCAAAATCACAATCAAGTAACAGATCCAAATGAAAGTACTCAAAAACATGAATGGGTTTCAAGCATCCCTGAAGTTCAGGAAACACTGCTTCGCTATACTTTTGATCAAATAAGTTACTTGAAACCTGAGTTCTAAAAGATTACACAATTAGTGCATGTATTTTGTCTCATTTTCTAGTTATGTTGTGTTTCATTGTTTTTTATTTACCTGCTTTTAGAATTTTGTAAACCATCTAGGCTGCCTGTGCAAGCTATATCTTTCTGACACCATCTTTTCCATAATAAATGTGAATCCATTTTATCCATAATTTATCCTTCTTTTGCCAAAGATTCAAAAACAATCAGCACATAGTTTCTCTGTTTCATACATAAAGATCCAACATATTTAGTCCACTTGCTGACTTCAGCAAACATAGTTTATCCAAAGATATAAGTGCAGTCTTGGTCAGTAAAATCTCACTGTTCCATATAAATCACTTACAAATGCTATCCACCAGCTGGAAAAAAATTCATTGGTAAAATAAAAAAATAAGAAAAAAAAGATTTGAACAGAAAATTGGACTCTTTTGATAAGTTGTAGTCTGATACAAGCCAAATCAGCATCAAACATTCAAGGACTACAATCCTCGCATGTACTAAAGACTTAGGTTTGACAAGTGTTCCTTGTATCCCTCAATCAATTAAACCCTTAGCTCAAAATTCTAATGTAACTCCTCTTATTGAGCCAAGTTATTCTCCCCATTCTTCGCTTCCTCTTCCCCTTCATCCTTAACTTGATTCAGTTGACCTTGGTTTAGTGGATTTTGGGGTAGTTTAGGGAAGGTATTTTGGGCATGTAAAATCAAGGAATCTTGAAAGTGTTGTGGATTAGGACGAGTGGATTTAGAAAGGCTTGGATGATCTATCATGTTATCAATCCTTCCACACATACTAGACATACTTCCTTCAAATAATCCTACCTCATATTCAAAAATATCTATCTTGGCTTCATAGGAGTCTATCCTACCTTCAAATTAACAATTGAAATATCCAAGGGCCGCTATGATAGCTTTTGTGGTGTTGTCATCCATGCTACATAAAAAAATAAATACTAAACCCAAAACAAAAACAACAAACAAGTTTAAATTAAGGAAATTGACCTCACAAGCTCTCAAAGTTCACACCTTTAGTTTATCACTCAATTGGTGTCGCAAGCGTGTATAAGTCGTTTATACTCCAATGAAAATGCTTGGTGATAATTATTGCTTGAGGTTGGAATAGATCTTATTTGAATTGACTGAAAGAGAAATATATAGAGACTTGAGTCAAGAAAAAACACCGAATACAAAAGAGAAAATCTTAACAAAAAAAGTGGATGACGAAAGAAAAAGGACTCAAGAATTAATCAATCAGCTTAGTAGATAAGTTACTAGTTGATGAGTAGTTTAAGAATCAAAGAAGAGATTTAAGAATCAAGAAATTGAAACTAAGAATCAAATCACGAGCAGTGGAGATTTGAATAAGTTCAGATGTGTTTTAGAACTTGAATTGATGTTGGTGAAGTGTCTTAATGCGTTAGGGGTGCATTTGGGGGCTGTTTCCATTCACCTGGAGGTGTTCTGCAATAGAGAGGTACGTTGGGGGCTGCTACAGTGGGTGGGGGGCACAAGTTAGATGCAGATTAGTCCCTAGGCTACTGCCTTAAGGTTCGGCCACAAGTCAAGGGCAAACCAGGAGCAAATTAGGCATAGATCCAAAGCAAGTGGACCGTCCCTTAGCCCGTGAAATGGCGCTTCTGCCCTCTAAATTGTCCCCAGTTGTACTCTCTTGTGGAATATCTTTGGAATATTCTTTTATTATTTAGGACAAACACTTGTTACACACTTTTCTTCCTTATTTTTGGATCAAACACCCTCTTTTGATGAAATTTGCAACTTGAAGATTTGAATGTCTTAATGAACACCAAGAACACTAACTTCTTCTCCAGATCTCAGAATGACTTAAATTTTGAACATAAGCACCTTTCCATGCTTCAAACTCATTCCCAGCATCATTTTACCCAAATTCTCAACCAATTCTTCCAAATTTTTTATCCTCTTCACTTTCTTCAAGTTTAAGCACTCAACAATGGTATCTCACTCAATTTGACTTTGATTTGGCTCAAATTTAAAACCTAGACTTCTATAGTATTAGAGAACACAAATCTAACACTAGAAATACATGAAGAAAGAAAAATCAAAAACTCAGAATTTGACCTAGGGCTAAAAACGTGAATAGTGATTTATTGGGATTTTTTATTTTTACACTTCGTTTTTGTTGATTTTCATGATAACAAACCCAAGATTGACTTTTTAGGAATGAAATAAAGCTAATATATGATAAAAAATTATACAGGAACAATGTACGTAATCAAAAACTAAAAGATGCAAAAATGAAAGATTATAGAAAGAAAGTAGTAGATAGACACAATGGAATAATAAATAGCAAACTAAGTTGTACCATACCCCTAACCCTGTAATAAATTTCAAACAAATTACCTAATTCCTATGTAGACCTCAAGAGAATTGGATTCCCAAACAATCCACGTTTTGAAATGATAAATCAACAGAAGCGATTCCATGCTTTCCACAAGCAAATCCAAGCTTGCCTCACACTTTTACATGTGTTTACATTCACAATTCATCAAATAACTTCCTATTAAATAAAAAGAAGTCCTATGTATAGTCTAGGATAAGTTATTACATCACATGGGCCTAAAAGTGACCCATCAGGAAAGACAAAACATAGAAGCCCATCAAGCACATGCTTTAGAAGTTGTAGAGAACACAAGGTGGACATGGTGCACATCACAAGGGTATAGTGGGATGTTTTTACCCACTCTAGTAGATATAGACCTTTTTGGCACACCTCCAAAGTAGATGGGGTGCATGTCCTCTTTTGGGGGCTTTCTATCCCCGTTTTTTCTTTTCTTACCACTCTATCGTCTGTTGAGCCTCCTTGATCATCATGATAATCTAATGGACTCCTTTTGATAGCCATCAAAAACTAATTAAGAATCTTTTGACCCATAAGCATCCTCTATAATTATTAGGAGCCCATTTGGATTGTATTATCTTAGTCACTCCCGGGTGGACAAAATATCTGAACACTAATCCTTCTCCAAAATCAATCTAATCCAATCACCCTCTCTATACACAAAAACTTGGTCCCACTCCCCAAAACTCTATCTGAATCAAGTGAGGCTTCCTTAGCCTCGCCCCTTAACAACTTATCTGAAATCAATCTCAATCTCACATCATTTAACTAATGTGTTCAAATATGCTCTAACAAAGAAGACCTAGCCTCCACAAATTCTAAAACACACCCAGGTGTAGAAATATCAAACCTAACTATCTGGTTAGATAAATACTAAACCGTCTTAGGTTAAAAGATGTTCCAAGCCACCCATGCTAGTCGTTTTTCAACTCCAGGCATCCACAACTACATTGTCCTTGCTCGGATGATAGGGAATAGTCAAGTCATAATCCTTGATAACTTAAGCGAATGATGTTGTCTCATATTAAGAACTCACGGGATCAATAAGTATTGAAGAATGCAATAATATGAGAAGATCTCACAAAAGACTCGATATAAGTAGTTCTTTACAACTTCAAAGCAAAAAAATCGCTCACAACTCCAAATCATGGGTAGGGTAATTCCTCTCATAGGGATTCAACTAATGAGAAGCATGTGCAATCAACTTACCCTTTTGCATTAATACAAAACCTAATCCAACTCCTGAAGTATGAAAAAATATGGTAAATTCCATGCCCTCTTTGGGAAAAGTCAAGAAGAAGTCATAAAATTCTTAAGCTTTTGAAAGCTCTCCTCACAAGCATCAACCCACTGAAAGAAAATATTTTTTTGTGTCAACATGGTCAAAAAATCTTAAATGGATGAAAAACACTCAACAAAATGCCAATAATAACCTGCAAAGTCAACAAAACTCTGAATCTTAGTGGGAGGAGTAGGTCTATCCCAATCACGAACCACTGCAATCTCGGATGGATCGACCATAATACCCTCTCTGGGCACCATGTGACCCAAGAAAGATATAGACTATAACCAAAACTCACTCTTTAAGAACATGGCATACAACTTCTCATCCCTCAATCTCTGAAGAACAATACATAAATGCTCCTAATGCTCAACCTTACTCATGGAATAAACCAAGTTATCATGTATAAATACAATAACAAAGAAGTTGAGTTACGATCGGAACACCCGATTCATGAACTCCATGAATGTGGCAGGGTCATTGGTCAACCTAAAGTACATGATCAAGAACTCATATTAACCAATTCTTGTATAAAAAGTTTTGTTCAAAACATTAGTGACTCTAATCCTCAATTGGTGATAGTCGGATATAAGACCAATCATAGAAAATACCAAGGTACCCTAAGCTGATCAAACAAATCATTAATATGAAGAAGAGAATCCTTATTCTTAACTGTCACCTTGTTCAACTATTGATAATCAATACACATACAAATAGGAACATCTTTTTTCTTCCCGAAAAATAGGTGTACCCAATGGCGACACAGTAGGTCAGATGAATACCTTATCCAATAACTCCTATGACTAATCCTTTAATTCATTCAACTCAGATAGGGCCATCCTATAAGAAGGAATATAAATGAGATTGGTGCCCTACTGAACATCAATAGAAATATCAATATCTCAATACATAGGCATACCGGGCAAATCTATAGGGAACATACCAATAAATTTATGGTCAACATGAACATAATCTAAGAAAGGAGGTGAAGTAATACTAGTATCACCAATATGAACAAAATAAGATAAATAACTCCTCTCAACCAATCTACGAGCCCGAACATAAGATATGACCCTCTTAGGACCTGAATAAAGTGCACCATTTCAACTATCCTTGGTACACTGATTGAAGATAAAGTCACGATCTTAGAAAAACAATCAACAACAGCATGATAAAGACCCAATAAATCCATACCTAAGATAACGTCAAAATCAACTATATCTAATCAAAGAAAGTCTACACAAATCTAACGCTAAAAAAAATAACAACACAGGATTGGTACACCCGATAAACCACTAAATATCCCCAACTAGGGTAGGTATATGAATATACATGACAAGAAGCTCACTAAAAAAATCAATACCCAATATATACATACTCATGGGAGAAAGTTAATCTTGGATCAAAAAACACAAATGCATATCTAAAATAAATAAGGATGATACCTATGATTACAGCACCTGAAGCCTCTGCCTCTAGCCTAACTAGTATAGCATATCACTGTCCATAACCACCAACCATCATAATAGCCCCACGATTACCACTACAGGCTCTACTACCACTGCCTTTTGCACCTCTAGTAAAACTCTTACCTCACATGACTGTAATAGGAGTAGCTCGAATCAGACAGAGGGGACAATCCCTAGTCATATAGACAAACTCATCACACAAAGTAACCACTAAACTTGTCTTGGCAACTGTAACACCCCAAAGTTTTTTCTAGCTAAATTTTTGTAGATTCGTCCAAAAATGGACACTCGGTGATGGAGTTATAGTTAATTTAAGTCCTAGTTGTAAAACACCGCCATTCCTATCCTTGGCGTATCGTGGAGAGAGTGTAAATGATGATGGTCAATTTCCAGTGAGATTCCGTGATGGTGGAGCATCACGGAGTGGGCCAAATTTCCAATTGTCAATTTCCAGTGAGCCACTGCTATAGTGGCGCATCGCGGTGGCCCATCAGATCGGGTTCCGAATTTAAATTTTTCCTGTTTTTCTCAAAAATTAACAAGGGTAGTTTGTACTTTTTTCAAGTCTCTTAACACGTCCAAACAGGAGATTAAGACCTCCACAAGAATAATATTCGACATTCTCGAGATTTCTATAAAAAAAACCCTAGTTCATGTAATTCTCTTCCAAAAAACTCAAGATTCAACCATGGATTTTCAAAATTTATCGGAGATCTGGAATCTCCAAACTGTAGGCTTCAAGGATCAGCCATTATTCTTTATAATCGAGGAACGCGGGGTTTTTCTAAAATCTCATGGGTATAGAAATCATGTTTAAAGAAAAGGGTTTTAGATTTATGATTTATATTCATGGTTTTAGAAGTCTCAATGAAATTGTTTTGGTCTTTAGGACTTCCCCCAAGTTGATTCAAAATTCTATATATATGTATGCATGTGTTTAAGGATGAATATTCAATTGAGAGTATGAATTATAATGAACCCCTCTCTTGTTATAATTTTTCCCACCTTCCATATGATATGAATTATTTTAAATTGCATCTTGAAAGGATGATATGAAATGTCTTGATTTATGCTATGACTTGAATATGATTTCAAAATAAAAAGAGAGGGTTATGCATGTTGATAAACATTGAATATGCAAATAATAAAGAGTAGCATGGTTTTCCAAAAAAATGCGTGACCACCATATGTTTGAATAATCTCAGCATAGTTTTGACTTGTGTTCTGGAATATGAAATCTTTCATACTGCTTACATGTTTGGGTGGTCTGAACTGTGTTTTAATGAAAAAATTATGCATGATGCAATGTGTCTAAGAAATAGGACTTGAAAGACTTGGTGTGACGACACCAATTCAGATTACTCCATCATAATTCAGAACAGAATAGAACCCATGTTTGAAATCAGACTTTTTAGATGTTGAAATTAAAAAAAAATGCATGATTCAAAACAAGATAAAATTGGGCATAAAGGCAGTTTAGGTGGTTCCTCGACAAAGGCATGAGTTCAGACAACTCATTGCCCAAAACCGTGATTTACCGATCCGGGTACATTATATTACACTGGCCTAGTGCCGTGTGGTGAATCAAAATCAGAAACTCCAACCCTTGTGGCACACTCGGGTTGGGGGCTTCCCCGCCGAGTCAATGGCGGATTCCATACAGCCCGTTGGATTTTAGAATTGTAGGGGTGTACCACCTAACTCAGAATTAATGCAAAGATTAGGCATTTCCTTGACAAGAATAATTTATGATTTTAGAAAGTGCCCATGTGTTTAGAACTATTTCATGTATGATATTTTGACCAATTTCTCTCCAACTATTTTACATATATACAATCTTTATTTTTGGATTACTTTGCGTACCAGTACATTTGTATTGACCCCCCTCCTCCCTCTAGGTTCTGAGACAGTCTAGGGGTCCATAAAAGTAGTAGATGTTTTTCAGACAGAGTTGCAGTGTCCAGTTGGTGAGCCTTCTTTATTCCAAAAGGCCTGTTTACTTTCATACAACTATCATTAGATATGGTTTTGGTCTACTGGGGGCGTTGTCCCAGTTTTTTAATTGTGTTAGTGATCATGTAGTAGAGATTTTGCGGACGATTTCCAGATGTTGTTAGATGGTTTTGGACTGTCCTTCTCTATTATTGAATTTATATCAGATTTATGACCATGGTTCCATTTGTTGAAATTTTCTGTATTTCCTTATTTGTGTATGAATGGTGTATACGATTTCAAGTGAGAAGGGTATCCGAGCATTCCTGGTTTGGGATGCCGTCACGGACAGGGCCTCGATTCCGATCGTGGAAAACTTGGTATCAGAGCACGTTTCATGGTCCCAGGGTGTTTATGAAATTGCGCCGGGTAGAGTCTTATTTATGGGTGTGAAGCGTGCCACTCTTATAAGCAGGGGGCTACTAGGTATTTAGGAATGTTTCCTTTCTTTTTGATCTAGTTCGTGCTTTGGAGTCTAATTTGCCTCAAATCAATGCTCTATTGCTTTTCAAAAAAAATGATTATGCCTCCTCATCGCACTATCGATCAGAATGCACAGATTGATGAGGTTCGTCCCACTCACGGGATGCAAACCCGTAACAGAGCTCTCACCCCAAAACCTTTTCCTATTATGGGAGTACCTCCAGTCCCGACCAGTCCTCCTCGAGCTTCAAGAATTAATTTTAATCATCCCCAGTCCTCTCTTAGGGACATATTAAATGCAAAATTCATACAGTCCATTCGCATGCTTGCAGAGTTGGTAGCCACACAGACTCAGAGGTTGGAGGATACTGGGTCTACATCTGTTACTTTGGAGGCTACTAGGGTTGGCCAGTTCATGAGAATGACCCACCCAAATTTTCTGGCACTAAGGTAGAAGAGGACCCACAGGAGTTCATGGACGAAATAGAGAAGATTTTCAGAGTGATGCATGTGGATCAGGTGGAAGGGGTTTAGTTAGTAGTATACCGGATTAAAGATGTAGCGAACCAATGGTATAATGAGTAGGAAGATGCGAAGGATGAGAGTGTTGAGCCCACAGTTTGGGGTGAGTTTGTGAAAGCTTTTATTGATCGATTCTTTCCTCTAGAGTTGAGGGAAGCCAAAGAAGAGGAATTTAGGAATCTTAAGCAGGGGAAGATGAGTCTCTAGGAGTACACTCTAAAGTTTAACCAACAGTCTCATTATGCACCAGAAATGACGGGCAACATATGGGCCCGAATGAGGAAATTTGCATTCGGCATTTCCAATGATCTAGCGCTTGAATGCCAAGGGGCGATGCTAAATAGGGATATGGACTTTGCTAGGCTGATAGTCCACATGCAGAAGGTAGAAAAGAAGAAAAAGAAAATTTCTAAATCTAGAGAAAAGAATAGGCAGGCAAAGAGAGCCAGAACAACAGATTAGAACCACAGTCAGCCACAGAGCGGTAACTGGGCCAGTAAATGAAAAATAAGAAGTTTTAGAGTAACGCACAGTCTGCAGCTAGTTCCTCAGTGACCAGAACCCCAGTTGATAGACGATATCATAGTTTTCAGACTATTCATGGACCCAGAGCTTAGGATACCCAGTCACAGGGCAGTGTGGCTCAGCAGTACCATCTTTATCCCCGGTGTGAGACTTTTGGTAAGCATCATCCAGGGAGGTGTAAGTTGGGCGTATTCGTATGTTATTCATGTGGTCAATCGGGTCACTTTCAGAGGGATTGTTCATCTGCTAAAAGGAATATTGGTGGTGCAAAATCTCAGTAAAATTCCTCCACACCACCACTACCTTAGAAGGATGCCACATCAGCTGCCGGAAGTGGTCGTAACCAGTTATATACTTTGACCAACCACCAGGAGGTGGAAGCCTCACCGATGTTGTCACTGGTACTTTACAAATCTTTTCCCGTGATGTATATGTGTTGCTTGATCCTGGGTCTACCTTATATTATGTGACCCCATATGTGGCTATTGGTTTTGGGTTTGGGGATGATGTGATTGCTGAACCTTTCTCTGTCTCCACTCTGGTGAGTGATTCTTTTGTGGCTAGGAGGGTGTATAAAAATTGTGTTGTGTCTATTCTTAGTAGGGATATTGTGGCAGACCTCATAGAACTTGATATGGTTGCTTTTGAGGATATCCTAGGGATGGACTGGCTCCATAGGTGTTATGCCATACTAGACTATTGAACTCGAAAGGTTACCTTTTCTTTTCTGAATAATCCAGCAATAGAGTGGGAAGTGCACTCTTTAGCACCTAGATAACACTTCATATCTTATCTCAGAGCCCGTAAACTTATTTCCAAGGGTTGCTTATATCATCTTATTCGGGTTAAAGATTCTAATACTGAAAGTCTTACTCTTCAGTCTATCCTTATAGTAAAGGAATACTCGAAAGTCTTTCTAGATGATCTCCCAGGAATACCACCTGATAGGGAGATAGATTTTGGCATAGATGTGTTGCCAGACACCTGTCCTATCTCTAGTCTGCCATATAGATTGGCTCCAGTAGAGTTGAAAGAGTTGAAAGAGCAGCTAGGAGACCTCCTAGATAAAAGTTTCATTCATCCTAGTGTTTCCCCCTGGGGTGCACCTGTACTTTTCATGCGAAACAAAAATGATTCCCTACGTATGTGCATATATTACCGCTATTTAAACAAGGTCACTATCAAAAATAAGTATCCACTTCCTAGGATTGATTATTTGTTTGACCAGCTTCAGGGTGCTAAGTGTTTTTATAAAATAGACCTTCATTCAGGATATCATCAATTGAAAGTTAGGGAGTCAGACATTCCCAAAACAGTTTTCTGAACCAAATATGGTCATTATGAATTCCTAGTCATGTCCTTTGGGTTAACTAACATCCCTGCAGCTTTCATGGACCTAATGAATAGGGTCTTCTGACAGTTTTTAGACTTGTTTGTCATAGTTTTCATTGATGATATCTTGGTCTATTCCAAAAGTGAGGAGGACCATGCCAATCATCTTCGAATTATCCTCCAGACTCTCAAAGATCATAGGTTGTATGCAAAGTTCTCAAATTGTGAATTCTTGTTAAATGCTATTACTTTCTTGGGGCATATTATGTCTAGTGAAGGGATTAAGGTTGATCCCTAAAAGTTTGAGGAAGTGAGAAAATGACCCAGCCTTACGACTCCAACCGACATTCAGAGTTTCTTGGGTTTGGCGGGTTATTACAGAAGGTTCGTAGAGAGTTTTTCTTCCATAGCTGCACCACTTACTAAGTTGACTCAAAAAAGGTAAAGTTTTTGTGGTCTGACTCTTGTGAGAATAGTTTTGAGAAGTTGAAAGACAAGTTGACTACTGCTCCTGTTTTAACTCTTTTGGAGGGTACAAAAGGTTTTGTTGTATACTGTGATGCATCCCGAGTTAGACTTGGGTGTGTTCTTATGCAGCACGGTAAGGTAGTGGCTTATGCATCTAGGAAGTTGAAGGTTTATGAGAGGAACTACCTCACTCATGACTTGGAGTTAGCGGCAGCGGTTTTTGCACTTCAGATTTGGTTGCACTATTTGTATGGGGTACGTATTGATATATTTACTGACCACTAGAGTTTACAGTATGTTTTCTCATAAAAAGAATTGATTCTCAGGCTGAGGCGATGGTTGGAACTTTTAAAGGACTATGATATAAGCCTGCACTATCATCCGGGCAAGGCGAATATTGTAGTTGATGCCCTCAGCAGGTTATCTATGGGTAGTCTTTCTCATGTTGAGGGAGAAAAGAGGGAGATAGTGAAGGATATTCACCGTCTTGCAAATATAAGAGTGTGACTCTTGCATTTTGAAGATGGGGGAATGGTTGTTCATGAGATATCTAAATCTTCCCTTTGTCCAGAAGTTAAAGAGAAGCAGGTTGAAGATCCCATCTTGATTCAGATCAAGAAAGATGTGGGTCAACAGAAGGTGATGTCCTTCAAAATTAGTGGTGATGGTATTTTGAGGTATCAGGGTAGATTATGTGTACCAGATGTTGATGGTTTGCGGAAGAGAATCTTGACGAAGCTCACACTTCGAGGTATCTTGTTCACCTACGATTTACTAAGATGTACCATGATCTGAAATCTTTGTATTAGTATAATAATATGAAGCTTGATATGGCTAACTTTGTTTCCAAGTGTTTGAATTGCCAACAAGTTAAAGTAGAGCATATAAGGCCGGGTGGTTCTTCCCAAGACATTGCCTTGCCCTTGTGGAAGTGGGAGATGATTAATATGGACTTCATTACAGGACTCCCGAAGTCCTAAAACCAGTATGATTCTATATGGGTAATTGTAGATAGGTTGACCAAGTCAGCCCACTTTCTACCTGTCAGGGCTAACTATTTGGGAGAGGATTATCCTAAACTATTTATTGCAGAAATAGTTTGTTTGCATAGGGCACCTATGTCCATCATATCCGACCGAGGTACACAATTTTTTTCTCAGTTTTAGAGATCTTTTCAGAGAGGTTTAGGTACCCAAGTGAACCTAAGTACTGCTTTTCACCCTTAGACTGATGGGCAGGCTGAACGTACTATTCAGACCCTTGAGGATATGTTAAGGGTATGTGTGATTGATTTTAAAGGTAGTTGGGTAGAACACCTTCACCTGATAGAGTTCACGTATAATAATAGTTTCTATTCCAGTATTAATATGGCACCATTTGTGGCATTATATGAGAGAAGATGTAGTCACCAATAGGGTGGTATGAAGTGGGTGAGATGCAGATATTTGGGCTTGATCTTGTTCATCAGGCAGTGGAGGATGTGAAAGTCATTAGAGAATGACTTAAGACAGCTCAGAGTAGTTAGAAATCCTACGTTGATGTTAGGAGAAGAGATCTAGAGTTTGAGGTTGGAGATTGGGTGTTTCTCAAGGTTTCTCCCATGAAAGGAGTTATGTGATTAGAGAAGAAAGGTAAGCTGAGTCCTCGCTATGTAGGGCCATACCCAATTATGAGAAGGATAGGTGGTGTTATGTATGAGTTAGAATTGCCTGGCAGTCTGGGTTCTGTTCATCCGGTATTTCATATATCTAGGTTGAAGAAGTGCATTGGAGACCATTCTTTTGTGTTGCCTGTCGAAAAAATCAAAGTGACAGACTCTTTATCCTATGAAGAAGATCCTATAGAAATTTTGGATCGCCAAGTTAAAAGATTGAGGAACAAAGAGATAGCTTTAGTTAAAGTGTTGTGGAGAAATCAGAAAATTTAAGAAGCAACTTGGAAATCAGAAGTTGACATGAGAGCTAGATACCCAAACTTTTTTGATCCAATGGATGACGAAATAGAAGGTACAATCCTTGCCTTATTCTTTCTATGCCTTAGTATGGTTGAAATTATGCTTGTCTGTGTCCCACATCAAGATTCGGGGACGAATGTTCCCAAGGGGGGGATATTGTAACGCCCCAAAGTTTTTCCAAGCTAAATTGTTGTAGATTCATCCAAAAATGGGCACTTGGTGAAGGAGTTATGGTTAATTTAAGTCCTAGTCGTGAAAACCATCATTCCAGTCCTTTGTGTGTCACGGAGAGGGTGTAAATAACGATGGTCAATTTCCAGTGAGACTCTGCAATGGTAGAGCATCACGGAGTGGGCCAAATTTCCATTCGTCAATTTCCTGTGAGCCACCACGATAGTTGCGTATCGCGGTGACCCATAAGATCGGGTTCCCAGTTTAAATTTTTCCAGTTTTGTTCAGAAATTAACAAGGGTAGTTTGGACTTTTTCCAAGTATCTTAAAATGTCCAAACAGGAGATTAAGACCTCTACAAGCATAATATTTGACATTCTCGAGATTTCCATAAAAAAACCCTAGTTCATATACTTCTCCTCCAAGAAAATCAAGATTCGACCGTAGGTTTTCGAAATTTATCAGAGATTTGGAATCCCTAAACTGTAGGCTTCAAGGATAAGCCATTATTCTTTATAATCAAGGTACGCGGGGTTTCCCTAAAACCTCATGGGTATAAAAATCATGTTTTAAGAAAAGGGTTTTAGATTTAGGATTTATAATCATGTTTTTAGAAGTCTCAATGACATTGTTTTTGTCTTTAGGACTTCCCCTAAGTTGATTCAAAATTTTATATATATGTATGCATGCGTTTAAGGATGAATATTCAATTGAGAGCATAAATTATAATGAACCACTCTCTTGTAATGATTTTTCCCACCTTCCATATGATAAGAATTGTTTTAAATTGCATCTTAAAAGGATGATATGAAATGTCTTGATTTCTGCTATAACTTGAATATGATTTCGAAATAAAAAGAGAGGGTTATGCATGTTGATAAATGTTGAATATGCATATAACAAAGAGTACCATGGTTTTCCAAAAGAACATATGACCACCATATGTTTGAATAATCTCAGCATAGTTTTGACTTGTGTTCCGGAATATGAAATCTTTTATACTATTTGCATGTTTAGGTGGTCTGAACTATGTTTTAATGAAAGAATTATGCATGATGTAATATATCTCAGAAATAGGACTTGCAAGTCTTGGTGTGATGACACCAATTCATATTACGCCATGATAATTCAGAACAGAATAGAACCCAGTTTGAAATCAGACTTTTCAGATGTTGAAACTAGAAAAAATGCATGATTCAGAACAGGATAAAATTGGGCATAAAGAGAGTTTAGGTGGTTCCCTGAAGAAGGCATGAGTTCAGACAACTCATTGCCCAAAACCGTGATTTACCGATCCGGGTATATTATATTACGCTAGCCAACTGTCGTGTGGCGTATCAGAATTAGAAACTCCAACCCTTGCAGCACACTCGGGTTTGGGAATTCCCCGCTGAGTCAATGGAGGATTCCATACAGACCGTGGGATTTTAGAATTGCAGGGGTGTACCACCTAACTCAGAATTAATGCAAAGATCAGGTATTCCTTGACAAGAATGATTTATGATTTCAGAAAGTGCCTATGTGTTTAGAACTATTTCATGTATGATATTTTGGCCAATTGCCCTCCAACTACTTTATATATTTACAAGCTTTATTTTTGGATTACATTGCGTACCAGTACATCTGTATTGACCCCCATCCTCCCTTCAGGTTCTGAGGCTCATTCTAGGGGTCCAAAAATGCAGTAGAATTTTTTCAGACAGAGTTGCAGTGTCCAGTTGGTGAGCCTTTTTTATTCCAGAAGGCCTATTTACTTTCAGACCACTAGTATTAGATATGGTTTTGGTCTACTGGAGGCCTTGTCCCAGTTTTTGGATTGTGTTAGTGATCATGTAGTAGAGATTTCGCGGAAGGTTTCTAGATGTTGTTAGATGGTTTTGGATTGTCTTTCTCTATTATTGAATTTATATCAGATTTATGACCATGGTTCCGTTTTGTTGAAATTTTCCGCATTTACTTATTTATGTATGAATGGTATATATGATTTCAAGTTAGAAGGGTATCCAGGCTGTCCTGGTTAGGCATGCCATCACGGCCAGGGCCTCGGTTCGGGTCGTGACAATGACACACCCTCTTTGCGTCTTTCTTAGGTACTCGAGGGGTAGGTCTACAGACCCTTGCCTGACCCTCTATTCTTTGAAATACTGGCCCAAATTCTACCATATATGTCTTGGCTCACTGAAGAGTAGGAGGCATAGCAAGCCTATATAGATAAGACTCCAACTTTGGATGTAGCACAAATGAAGGAGAAACTCCTACCTTGGAACACCATACTCAAATACCGGTGCTTAAGGAGGTATACTACTCGGGGTATGGGGAGTACCAAGAAGAAAAGTTGGTGTAACTAGGGAATCCACACTTTTGACTAGATCAACACAATAAAAAAACTCTGGTACAAGCGTAGGTATAACACTTGGATCTGGGGAAATACCAAACAAACTAAATAGAGCACCCTCCAAAAGGTTAATAGACGAATTAACAATCCCTACAAGACTGAGGTAGAAGAACTTTGATGAACATGAGTTAAATCCACATCTCTAACATACTCAATACGAGGCTCGGGAGAAATTCCTCTGGCACGTCTCCTAGACAAAGTAGATCCATGGGCCCCTCCAATCTTTCGAGCCAATCCACGACTCGATGATCTCCCTTTTGGTGAAGGTTCTATATCTTTGATCACACTGGAACTAGTCGACACCATCTACGGACAAAGAGGGAAATGCAACTCAGGTGCAAGGTATGAAAAAAATTCAAACTATAAGGAATAAAATGAGGAAAGTTTCCAAAATAAATCCTATAGCATATCAAAGATAGAAACAGATGTCTATGTATAAATCCAGGAGACTCCATTAGACATCCTATTCATACACCAATGATACCAATGAAACCTTGTTTCTCTAATAACAATTTATCTTGATCCAGTATACAAGACCAATGAAACCTTGTTTCTCTAATAACAATTTATCTTGATCCAGTATCCAAGATTCATGATGGAATTTATCACGGAGAATATACGAGTAAGACTATAACCCCAACTAATACACCAAGGTGAAAATGACAAAATACTCTAGGGTAAGACTTTTTGAATAAAACGAAACCATATAAGTGTAACACCCTGCATTTTGGGATAGAATGAAAATCATTATTTCTATGCGTAGATGATCCAAAAGACATAAATACTATGCAAATTTGGAATGTTAATCAACTATGGAGAGTGGTAACCTATTTGAGCATGAATTGAGATCATAGAGGTCCCCAAACTCAAGGGCGAGTTGAAAGCGTTCTTATCATTCGAGTTGAGTGAGCGTCAAAACTTGGGTCAATTTTAATCGACTATAAATCTTTACATATAATGAATTAGAAGTACTACTATATATAAAATGAAAGCTCATCGAATTATCTTTCCAACGATACCTATTTCGCTAAAATCTGATACTTGAGAGAAAAGTTACAGCCATTTTCGTGAGAGGCAATAAGCCTAGGCGATAAATGAGGTGGCGCCCTATCTATTCCTGCCAGTGTAATTTCCTGCAGTCAAGCTCCGCGTTGAAGAGGGGTATTTAGGTCATTTCCCACCCTTAAATAGCCTCAATAATATGAGATTCAGCCTCTAATAACAAAATTATTCCCTCATTCTCTCAAATTCTCCCAAGAACACTTCTTAGGGTTTAAACCCAAAGATCAAGATATCTCAAGATTTAACCATAGTTTTTCCTTAATTCTTCAAGAATCAGAATCCCCATTACGAGGGCCACAAGAAGCACCCATCAATCATACGTATAGCATCCCTTACACGAAAGTTCATTCAAAATCTTCTAATTTAAGGTACGCGGGGTTTTTTCTAAAATCTCATGGCCATAGAAATCATGATTTTAAGAAAGGGGCTTTAAGATTTATGAGTACATTCATGTTTTAGAAATCTTAACGGTATTGTTTTGGTCTTTCGACCTTCCCCCAAATTGATTTGAAATTGTATTTATATGTAAGCATGTGTTTTAAAGATTGATGATTGAATTGATAGCATGACTCTTGAGAAATCCCTCTCTTGCTATGATTTTTTCTCTACTCATGATATGCTATGGTTTGTTTTGAATGCATTCGTGAAAAGCATGTTATAAAATGTGTTGAATTGTGTTATGATTGGATTATGATTTGGATTTCAAAAGAGAGGGTAGTTGTGTTGATAAATTTTGAAAATATTCATATAATGAAAGAGTGTATGATTTTTCCAAAAGCACATGACCACCTTATGTTTGAAGGATTCTTGCATAGTTTTGACTTATGTTTTCGGAACATGAATTCTGTTATGTAAATTACATGCTTGGGTGGTTTGACTTATGTTTTAATGAAAGATCATGCTTATTGTATTATGGATCAGAAATAAGACTTGCAAGTCTTGGTGTGACGACACCAACTCAGATAATACCATGTTAATTTAGAACAGAATTCAATGCATGTTTGAAATCAGATTTTCAGATTTTTAAACTAGAATGATGCATGTTTCAGAACAGACTAAAATTGGGCATAAATAGACCTTAGGTGGTTCCCTGAAGAAGGTACGAGTTCAGACAACTCATTGCCCAAAGCCGTGATTTGTTGTTCCGGGTATATTATTGTACGCTGGCGCCGACCATGTGGCGTAGTAGATTCAGAGACTCCAACCCTTGCGGCAAACTTGGATTGGGGGCTTCCCCGCCGATTCAATGATGGATTCCATATAGACCATGGGATATTAGACTTGTAGGGGAGTGCCACCTAACTCAGAAGTAATACAAAGATCAAAACTGTATTTTAAGAATGTTTTATGATTATGAAAGAATTGCCCATGTATTTTAAACGATATCATTTATGATGTTTTATGACCCACTCTCAGTTATTTTATTTATGTAAAAACATTATTTTGGATTTCTTCACGTACCAGTACATTTTTATTGACCCCCCTTCCTTCCATGGTCTAAAGCACAGTTCAGAGATCCTGCTATGTAACACCCCGTACAAACCCGTGCATGTATTGGCTCTTGGTAGCAAGCTTAATGAGTTAAGACTATAAAAATTTTCTAAGTCTCAAAAAGACTTAGTCTCATTTTTAACTCTTAATCTTCGTGGATTTTATTTTCAATCCTCTCAACCTCCGATTTTAGATTTTCTTATTGTGTTGCGATGGGGCAAGGTCATAGTATGTCTCGGGTGACTTTCAGATTTTTTAGACGAGCCTAAGGGCAAGTTTGGTGTTCAATTCCAGTAGCTTGAAGCGATCTGGGGGTGCTGCTTTGGGTACTCCGCCACTTTAGGTGGGGCTCCACCTAGGTATTCACACCGCTATAGGCAGGGTGTAATACCCTGGGAAATTTTTCGTTGAAATTTTGTGCGTAAATGTGTTGGGTTCTATCTTCTAGAATGAATTATAAATTTTTCGTACGGAATGTCTTAGATTATGACCCACCATTGCGTAGAGTATCGAATAATATTTCCAACGATATATGGATAATCAAAAACAGACACCCGAGCGACGAGTTATGAACATTCCGATCGAACCGTGAATAGTAGTGAACAGTAAAACGTGCAGGGAAAAAAAAGTACTGAGGCCTGGCGTATTTTTACTCCAACTTTAAATGATCATAAATCCTTGTACACAATGATCTGGGTGATCTAATATATATCAACGGAAAGATCTGCGAGTCCTCTTTCCGATGAAGTTGGTTTCATCCAATTTGTCTATCGAAGCAAAAAGTTATGGTCGATCTACTTCAACCTATCAAAAGTAAATTTTTGGGTCAACTTCAAATGATCATAACTCCTCGTACACAATGATCTGGGTGAGATACTATATATCAATGAAAATATATGAGAGTCCTCTTTCTAATGAAATTGGTTTCATTCAATTTGGATATCGGAGTAAAATGTAATGTTTGATCTACTTCAGACTATCAAAACAGTCCACCAAAGGACAGATGCATGAATTATTTGATTTTTAGGGGCGTTTTGGTCATTCCCCCTCACCCAAAATCCATACAAACCCTATATTAAAGCCTATTAGAAGCATTATATGTTATATTTCATCAAATTCCCTCAAAAAGAAAACCCTAAGCTCCTACATCCAGCTTCAAGAACCTCCAAAGTTCACCATTAATTCTGCAAATTTATTCAAGATTCCAAGTTTCTAGTTCAAGAACTCCAAGAACCATCATTCAAAGGCACGATTAACATCTCAAAAACGAGTATCGATCTAAAGTTCATCATTCAAGGTATGTGGGGATTTTCAACAAGAACTCTCTTTCGTTCTTGTGCCCAAAAGTAATTCTCTTTACAAAGGCATGATTTTTATTTGATTTTATGAATTTGAAGCATGAACCCATATCTTATGATGATTATTATGAAATCTTGATGTTTATGATTTTGAAAGATGAATTTACATGTGTGGTGATATAAAGCATGAATCTTGAACGTTATTTATCATGATTTTGATATTTGGGTCACGAACCCCATTTGAAATTATGTTTTTGAGAAAATATGTGTTATAAGCACGTTGATGTTGAATATTTGAGATGTTTTGAATAATTTGACCTTTTGGTCGTGAATGAGTTATTTTGAACTCGACTGTGAAAGAAATCCACGTTTTTATTGATTATGATAAAGGGACAACAAATTGGCTCCCGATGAAAATTGTTGAAGCTTTTATTGTGGATTTTCTTTAATGTGAGCCTGAGGCTGATTTAAATTTCTGAGCTAAGTCCAGGAGTAATCTTTAGCACCGAGTGGGAGGTATAAAGTGACCTTACTTCCCTAGAACTACGTGCCCCCGTAGGATGTGATCCTGAGGCTGATTTATATAGTGATCACTAGTGTTTTTGAATTGATACTGGAAGTCCTACTCCGATGGCAAGGATAGGATGGCTCTCCCCAACGTGGTTTTTACGTTGGACTCCATGTAGATCATATGGTTTATGTCGGTTATAGGATCTTTCAATGTGTGTATGTGTACTCTTCTATCTGAGATGAAAACATATTTGCTTAAAAGGCTGAGTTTGAGAAAGTCATTATTCTTAAAAGATTTAAAGAATATATTCTAATAAGAATTGACATGAGATTTGATTGTTTTGATGATTTGAAATTGAGATGAAAGTGAATTGAGAACGTATTGTAATGACTCACTTGTTTTACTTTACATGTATTATTCATCCATGATTTTGATGATTTAATTCGAGCTAAGTGAGTCATCTATATTAGCATGCATAATTTTATAAACTGTGATGATATTAAGATATTATTTTATATATGCATTGCACCCCCATATGCTTGGTATCTTTCCATGGTACTGACCCACATATTCGTATGTGGGCTATATTTTCTCGGAATATAGCTACAAGGTATAGTTACACCTTTGGATCCAGCCAGTTCGTGGTATCCAGTCAGTAGGTGATGAGTACTTTTGATTCAAGGGCTTGGGTTAGTTATGCAGAGTTTGTAGTGTTGTATTTTCTTTATTCAGTCGTATTGAGTTGGGGTAGTCGGGAGTCATGACTCGGCTACCTACAGTCAGTACTAGTAGAGGCTTCATAGACAGTCAGTAGAAGTTGATGTATTTTGTTTCAAATTTGGTTGTAAAGGCAAAATTGTAATCCTGTAAAATTCTATTTTTGTATCGATCAGATTCAGAAAAGAGTTAATTTTTCCTGATTTGTATGGATTTGTATTTTTATTCAGTTGCTTATGAGTTATGCCAGTAGAAGGGTTAGGTTGGGGTCACTTGTGACCCTAATCACCGTTTGACGTCTCGGGACCCGATTTCGGGGCGTTACAAACTTGGTATCAGAGCATAGAGTTCAAGTGTACTAGGGTGTCTATTAAGCTGTCTAGTAGATTCTTGCAGAACGGTACGGAGACATCTGTACTTTTCTTCAAGAGGCTGCAGGGCATTTAGGAAATGTTTCCCTTCTTTCAAGTCTAAGATCGTGCTATAAAAAGGTTCTCCAAGAAGCTTATATAGATTCTCATCTTACTCTATTCTGGCCAACTCTGCCTCATTTTCAAGGTATCAGAAGCAGTTAAGCTTAATTCTCCGTAGATAGTTATGGGATTATATGAGAGCTAGAAAGTATCCTGTCAGTGCTTTTGAGTTCCAAAGATTGAAGTACTTTATTCATGTTCATAAAAGTCGTGAACTAAGCCTAGGTTTGATGTGCTTTCAGATTCCTCCTCAGAATCTACAATGTTAATCTATACTTCTCCCTCTATGTATTATTTTTGAGATAACATGATTTGCAAGCTCAAGTTCTTCCCCAGGTAATGCTTCTATATTTTCTAGAAGAAATTTCAAAAGTTACACAATGGGCTTGAGAGGAGCTCTCTAGTGTGTTAAGTTCCTTAAGTTGAAAGTTATGCCCTCATTCTTATGAGTTATTTAATTAAGAAAGAGTAAGGTGTATTCTTAGATCGTTGAATGTTGTGTGTCAAGTTTCTATCTCTTGTATTATGTAATCTTGTTATCATTATGTTTGTGAAAAATCAAAGTCTAGTGAAGCTGTGTGAGGCCTATTTCGATTCACTAGCAACTTGTTATTTATCTTGTCGTTCCTGTGTTAGTTGAAAGTGTGGGTTTAGAAGTGTAGTGACAAGAAAGGTGGTAAGGGCGATTTATTGAATATGTATATCTGAATTTTTGCTTATGATTGAATTAGTAATGAAGTGATAAACCCTTGTTTGTTAGTTTAGTGAAAGTTAGAGGAGGAGTTATTAGTTAAGGTGGATTGTTGTTTGCTTAGGGTAAGGAAAGAGTTATTGATGGTATTTGTGGTGTTATAAAAGTATAGGTTATTGATGAAAGTACTTGGTGGGTAAGTGTTGTTAATCTAGGCGCTCTCCAGATTGCAAGAGGAAGTTAAGTTAAGACGTAGAGAGCTATGAACTATGTTAAGTTGTGTATGAAGGATAGATAGTAGTAACGGGTGAAAGAAGGATGTGTTAATGGATTGTGAATAAGATAGGCTATATGATTAGGACCAATTATTATTGTTATGAAGTTTAAGTGGGCTAGTGGTCATGGATGTGTTGTTTTATAATCTTCACGTGGGAGTTATGCGTGAGATGGAGTAGTAAATTATATGAAGTGTGAGACCTTAAGTTTGAATGATTGGTGATCATGAAGACGAATGTGAAGGTTTCCGAATTAATGGTATTAGTTGCCGGAAGTGACCTAATAGGCTTGAACAATGTACACAAGAGTTTAAGTGTAGTTGACTTATAATTAAGTTTAATATTATATTATGATGAGAAAGTTCACCCAAGATATTATGGACTGCTTTAATTTCGAGGATTAGTGTATGTGGTGTAGTGAGTCGTGCCATAGGATTGTTAGATGGATAAATACTAGTTAGACGATGGATGATGTTTTGATTGCTAAGTTAAGGCGAGGCGTATGATTGGAAATTTTGAGCCTCTTAAGTGTGATTTTGATTCTTATGGGTTAGAAACATAAGTTCATAGGCATGGTATTAGAGGGAGAAGACAGAATTAGCATGGTCTATCAAAAGGTTAGAAAGTATTCAAGTTGAGCTAATAAAAATAATAGTTGAAGCACTAGATGGTGTATATTCCGGCGATAGAGATGTTCGTGGAGATTCGAAATTAGTAAGCATTTGAGAATTTGAGTGGTGGCTTAGAGCTAAGGGGGAGATGATAGAACAAGTAGTCAAGTCAAGCTTTTACATTTTAGTAGAAGTACCAGTAAGTTGTAAAATTGCTGTGAGAAAGATCGGTGCTTGACCCAATGTTATTTCAGTATTTTCAGTTGTCCCAAAACCTACTCATGCTTTACATTTCAGTTACATGATCTTAATTCATGTTCATACACGTGATGGAGAATTACATACTCTTCTAGTTTCCAAAAATGAGAGATTCCAGTTCTTCTAGCAGTTGGAATCATATTTCATAAGTTATGAGCTCTAAATTCAGGGCATGCCGCCCATGACTCATATACTCAAGTTTTACAGTATGTTCAGTTCCAGTACTCAGGCAATACTCTTATTGATCAGTGAGATTCAGTTTCCATTATGGGTGTCTTCAGTTTTTATACCTTAATGAACCCATTGTATTTGATATTTTATTTCTAAGGCCTCAATAGAGAGAGTCAAGTTATTTACATTATCCCTTTATGTTTCAGGTCTTCATGTTTTAAATTTTTGTGACCTTTTCATTAAGTCAAGGTAATGGTGTTGAGCAGTTTTCTAGAAGGGAGAGAATATACTTCCTTATCTATGTTAGAAGGTGGTGTGCTCACGGCGGTGAAGTGAAGTTAGATTGAGGCTAAGTCCTTGATACATGCCATGGTTAGTTGATGTTTTAAATGTTTATTTGGAAAGATTGTTGTACGTTGGTTTTATGCACTTCTATGAGGTTGTAGGAATAGTAATACAGAGTTTTTGCGTATAGTTCAATTGGTTGAGAAAATGCTATGTGTGCCGTTTAAAGAATTGACCAGTATGTGTGAATGATGTAGTTGATGGAATATTAGAGAAAGCGAGGAAGATGCTTTATGAGTGTTCGTTTAGAGGTGCATGTGCGAAGTGCGTATGTGGTTATGAGTATAGGCTTGAATGTTATGGTTGTATATCTAAAAGAATGAACCGCAAGTTAGTGGATCCCTAGTATAAGATTGTATGTGGTTGTTGGAGTAGCAATAAGAGTTATGTTTGAAGTGAGGAGTTGTGAGGCTTAGTGTGTATTGAGGTTCATGATATAGATTAATATTATAGTGTTATGTGGTGTATCTCATGAGTACTTGAAGTTAGGCTTGAACATAGTCGAGGGAGTAGTTGGGAAGTGTTGCTAAGTGTTGCTAAGTTTGGAAGCAAGGAGTTATGTTTCCCAAGACCTAGAAATTCCTATCTTAATTTATGCCATATGGGTCCTTGTTCCCATACGATAGGATTGTATCAAATTATGGTTCATTTTCTCCCCGAACAATGTCCTTTGAATCTTTTGGAGGGAGTGTTGAGGGACGTTTCATTTGGGCGCAAGTGGTCCTTCTTTTGATGATATCCCCTTCGAGACCTTTGATTCTCAGTCTCTGAATAAACAAAAGATATCGATTCCTTAAAATCAGTCTCCTTTGTTTAAGATCCAACTATGTGACCATTCTCATTATGAATCGCATGTTCTATGAAGTATTCGAAAGTTTGGAGTGAAGTAAGTGGATTGACTTCGTTATCCCAGACTTTTGTCCTCATTTCCATGGTATTCTGTACTTATTCATTAACATTCGAGGATGAATGTTTCCAAGGGGGAGATGATGTAATACCCCGGGAAATTTTTTGTTGAAATTTTGTGCGTAAACATGTTGGGTTCTATATTCTAGAATGAATTATAAATTTTTCGTGTGGAATGTCTTAGATTATGAACCACCATTGCGTAGAGTATCAAATAATCTTTCCAATGATATGTGGATCATCTAAAATGGACACCCGAGCGACGATTTATGAACATTCCGATCGAACCGTGAATAGTAGTGAACAGTAAAACGTGCAAGAAAAAAAAAGTACTGAGGCCTGGAGTATTTTTTCTCCAACTTGAAACGATCATAACTCTTTATACATAATGATCTGGGTGATCTACTATATATCAACGGAAAGATCTGCAAGTCCTCTTTCCTATGAAATTGGTTTCATCCAAGTTTTCTATCGAAGAAAAAATTTATGGTCGATCTACTTCAGCATATCAAAAGTGAATTTTTGGGGCAACTTCAAACGATTATAACTCCTCGTACACAGTGATATGGGTGAGATACTATATATCAACAGAAATATATGAGATTCCTCTTTCTAATGAAATTTGTTTCATCCAATTTGGATATTGGAGTAAAACGTTATGGTTGATCTACTTCAGACTATCAAAACAGTTCACCAAAGGACAGATGCGAGAATTATTTGATTTTTTGGGGCGTTTTGGTCATTCTCCCTCACCCAAAATCCGTCCAAACCCTATATTAAATCCTATTAGAAGCATTATATGTTATATTTCATCAAATTCCCTAAAAAAGAAAACCCTAAGCTCCTACATCCAAATTCAAGAACCTCCAAAGTTCACCATTAATTCTGCAAATTTATTCAAGATTCCAAGTTCCTAGTTCAAGAACTCCAAGAACCATCATTTAAATGCACGATTAACATCTCAAAAATGAGTATTGATCTAAAGTTCATCATTCAAGGTATGTGGGGGTTTTCAACAAGAACTCTCTTTCGTTCTTGTGCCCAAAAGTAATTCTCTTTACAAAGGCATGATTTTTATTTGATTTTATGAATTTGAAGCATGAACCCATATCTTATGATGATTATTATGAAATCTTGATGTTTATGATTTTGAAATATGAATTTACATGTGTGGTGATTTAAAGCATGAATGTTGAACGATATTTATCATGATTTTGATATTTGGGTCGCGAACCCCATTTGAAATTGTGTTTTTAAGAAAATGTGTGTTATAAGCACGTTGATGTTGAATATTTGAGATGTTTTGAATGATTTGACCTTTTGGTTGTGAATGAGTTATTTTGAACTCGACTGTGAAAGAAATCCACGTTTTTATTGATTATGATAAAGGAGAAGCAAATTGGTTCCCGATGAAAATTGTTGAAGTGTTTATTGTGGATTTTCTTTAATGTGAGCCTGAGGCTGATTTAAATTTCTGAGCTAAGTCTGGGAGTAATCTTTAGCACCGAGTGGGAGGTATAAAGTGTCCTTACTTACCTAGAACTACGTGCCCCCGTAGGATGTGATCCTGAGGCTGATTTATATAGTGATCACTAGTGTTTTGGAATTGATACATGAAGTCCTACTCCGATGGCAAGGATAGGACGGCTCTCCCCAATGTGGGTTGTACGTTGGACTCCATGTAGCTCACATGGTTTATGTCGGTTATAGGATCTTCCAATGTGTGTGTGTGTACTCTTCTATCTGAGATGAAAACATATTTTCTTAAAAGGCTGAATTTGAGAAAGTCATTATTCTTAAAAGATTTAAGGAATATATTCTAATGAGAATTGACATAAGATTTGATTGTTTTCATGACTTGAAATTAAGATGAAAGTGAATTGAGAATGTATTGCAATGACTCACTTGTTTTACTTTACATGTATTATTCATCCATGATTTTGATGATTTAATTCGAGCTAAGTGAGTCATCTATATCAGCATGCATAATTTTATAAACTGTGATGATATTAAGATATTATTTTATATATGCATTGCACCCCCATATGCTTGGTATCTTTCCATGGTACTGACCCACATATTCGTATGTGGGCTACATTTTATCGGAATGTAGGTACAAGGTATAGTTGCACCTTCGGATCCAGTCAGTTCGTGGTATCCAGTCAGCAGGTGATGAGTCCTTTTGATTCAAGGGCTTGGGTTAGTTATGCAGAGTTTATAGTGTTGTATTTTCTTTATTCAGTCATATTGAGTTGGGGTATTCGGGAGTCATGACCCGACTACCTATAGTCAGTACTAGTAGAGGCTTCATAGACAGTCAGTAGAAGTTGATGTATTTTGTTTCAATTTTGGTTGTAAAGGCAGAATTGTAATCTTGTAAAATTCCATTTTTGTATCGATCAGATTCAGAAAAGAGTTAATTTTTCCTGATTTGTATGGATTTATATTTTTATTCAGTTGCTTATGAGTTATGCCAGTAGAAGGGTTAGGTTGGGGTCACTTGTGACCCTAAGCACCATGTGACGTCTCGGGACCCAATTCTGAGGTGTTACACAGGGCGACTCCCTGGGTACTCCGGTGCTCCAGGAAGGGCGCCGCCCTGGGTATCGTGCCCGGCCAAGTTCCAGTACCCTATTCTGACTCATTAAGGGTAAAATGGTACTTCTCCAACTCCTTATCATCTTTAACACGGGATTTAATCCCAAGAACACCAAAGTAAGTGTATTTTCATCAAAATCTCTCAAGAAACTCCATTAGGGTTTCAAACTAAAATTCTAATAGCTCAAGATTCAACTGTGAGTTTTGGAAGATAATTTGAGATTTGAAATCCTCAATCCGCAAGTTCAAGAGTCACCCATTATTTTCCAAAATAGAGGTACGTGGGATTTATCCCAAAAACTACATGGGCTTGTAAACACTAGAACATGGTTTTAAGGCTTTCAAGTATGAATTTTAGATAGGGGTTTTGAAATACATGACTTTATTATGCATTATGAATGTTTAATTGTGTTGTTGATTTGGTCTTTAGGCCTTTCCCCTTAAATTGATTACGTATATATGTATATGTATGAAATTTGAGATTTAAGATTTGTTTGAGAGCATAAAAAATGAACTCCCTCTCTTTTATTGAATTAAAGTTATGGTTTTTGTTGGAAAAAGAGTTGACATGCATGATTCATGATTTTAAATAGTTTTCCAAATGCCTTGGTGTTTCAACTTGATTTAGATTTGTTGAGAGGGTAGTTCCTTATACAACTATGTTTGGGATTAAAAGAAAAGAATTGCACGAGATTGAGATTTTTATACGATCACCTATGTTTATTGAATCAATGATAAAGAGAATTGCTTGCATGGTTTTACATAAGTTTTAATGAATGAATTTTCTTGAAAGAATTTCAGAGTATGTTTTCAGAGAATGCATATTTTGAAAGAGTTAAAAATGGGCTTAAAAAGGGTTAGGTGGTTACCCGAAGAAGGCTTGAGTTCAAGTAAGTCTTAGCTTGAAACTGTATTTGCCGATAAGGGTATATTATTATTGTACGTTAGCGACGACCGTGTAGCGTAGTAGATTCAGAGACTCTGACCCTTGCTGAACACTTGGGTTGTGGGCTTCGCTGCCGAGTTAATGGCAGTTTCCATATAGCCCAAGGAATTTCAGATTGTAGGGTATACCACCTAGCGCAGAAGTAATACAATGTGTTTCACAGAGTTCAAATGTTTTTCACAGAGTCTTTTAAAATGCCCATGTGATTTTTTACTATATTATATGTTTGTGAACTATTTTTTTTTAAATTCCTCTCATATATGTTGAATATAAATGATTATTTTGGATTTTCTCTGCGTACCAGTACATCTGTATTGACCCCTACCTCTTAGGTTCTGAGGCTCAGTCTAGGGGTCCAGAAAAGCAGTAGATTTCATCAGACAGAGTTGTTGTGTCCAGTTGGTTGGCCTTTTATATTTCAGAAGGCCTGTTTACATTCAGAAAATTATTTTTGGTTATGTCTTGGTTTACTGGGGGCCTTTTCCCTTTTTTCAGATTGTGCTAGTGATCATGTAGTAGAAATTTTGCAGATGGTTTCCAGATGTTGTTAGATGGTTTTAGATTGTCATTTTCTAATACCGACTTTATATCAGATTTATGATCGTAATTCCGCTTTGTTGAAATTCCACTTTTCCTTACTTGTGTATGAATGTTGCATATGATTTCAAGTTTGAAGGGTGTCCGGGCCTTCATGGTCCGGGATGCTCATCACGGCCAGGGCCTCGGTTTGGGTTGTGATAAACTTGTTATCAAAGCACGGTTCATGGTCCCAGGATGTCTGCAAAATAACGTCGGGTAGAGTCTTGTTTATGGATGTGTAGCGCACCATACTTATGACAGGAGGCTACTAGGTGTTTGGAAAGTGTTTCCCCCTTTGTGATTTAGTTTGTTCTTTAGAGTCTGAATTAGAATTGTCCCCTAATCAGTGATCTATTGTATTTCAGAAAATAGTCATGCCTCTTCGTCGTTCCAACAACCAGGATACTCAGGATGATGAAGTCCGCCCCACTCATGGCATGCGGACCTGTAACAGAGCCCACACCCCAGAACCTATTCCTACTCTGGGAGTACCTTTTATCCCGACCAGTCTTTCTCGAGCTCCAAGGACAAATATTAACCATCCTCAGTCTTCTCAGAGAGACATATTGGATGCAGAATTCAGTCAGTCCATTCACATACTTACATAGCTGGTAGCCGCACAGACTCATAGGTTGGAAGATACTAGGTCTGTATCTGTTACTTCGGAGGCTACTAGGGTGAGCCAGTTTATGAGAATGAACCCGCCAAAATTTTCAGGCACTTACGTAGAAGAGGACCCACAGGAGTTCATGGATGAAATGGAGAAGATTTTTAAGTTAATGTATATGGATTAGGTGGAAGGGGTTGAGTTAGCAGCGTACAAGCTTAAAGATGTTGAGAACCAATGGTATAATGAGTGGGAAGAGGCGAAAAGTGAGAGTGTTTAGCCCATAATATGGGGCGAGTTTGTGGAAGCTTTTCTTGACTGATTCTTTCCTCTAGAGTTGAGGGAAGCCAAAGAAGAAAAATTCATAAATCTTAAATAGGGGAAGATAAGTGTCCAGGAGTACACTCTGAAGTTTAACCAACTGGCTTGTTATGCACCAGAAGTGACAGGTAATATAAGATCCCGGATGAGGAAATTTGCATCCGGCCTTTCAGATGATCTAGTACTTGAGTGTTAGGGAGCTATGCTGAATAGAGACATGGACTTTGCTAGGCTATCAGTCCACATGCAGAAGGTGGAAGAAAAGAAAAAGAAAATCGCTGAAGTTAGAGAGAAGGACAGACAGCCGAAGAGAGCTAAAACAGCGGACCAGAACCATAGTCAACAGCAGGGCGGTAATTAGGGTAACAAATGGAAAAAGAGAATGAATTGGGGAAATATACAGTCGGCGGCTAGTGCTTCGGTGTCCATACCTGCAGCTGAGCAACGCACCCAGAATTTTCAGTCTAGTCAGGGAACTAGGATGCAGGGTATGTCGTTGCAAGGAAGTGTAGCTCAGACCTCTCGGTCCTATCTGCGCTGTGGGAGATGCGGGAGGATTCATCCAGGGAGATATCAGTTTGGCACTTTAATATATTATTCATGCGGACAGCTAGGCCATATCCAGAGAGATTGTTCGGCAGTGAGAAGTAATATTGGAGGAGCCAAGTCACAAGTGAATTCTTCTGCACCACAACCACCTCAGAAGGGTGCCACATAAGCTGCTGAGAGCGATCGCAACTGGTTATATGCTTTTACCAACCGCCAGGAGGTGGAAGGATCACCAAATATTGTCACCGGTACGTTACAAATATTTTCCCGTGATGTATATATGTTGCTTGATCCCGGGTCCACCTTATCTTATGTGACCCCGTATGTGGCTGTTGGTTTTGGGTTTTAGCCCGATGTGATTGCTGAACTTTATTCCATTTCCACCCCGGTGGGTGACCCTGTTGTGGCTAAGAAAGTGTACAAGAATTGTGTTGTGTCTATTTTTAGCCGGGATATGGTGGTAGACCTCATAGAGCTTGATATGGTCAATTTTGATGCCATCTTAGAGATGGACTGGCTCCATTCATGTTATGCTATACTAGACTGTAGAACCCAAAAGGTTACTTTTTACTTTCCGAATAAACCAGTGGTTGAATGGGAGGGGCATTTTTTAGCACCTAGAGGGCACTTTATATCCTATCTTAGAGCTCGTAAGCTCATTTCCAGGGGTTGCCTATATAATCTGATTCGAGTGAAAGATTCTAATGTGGAGAGTCCACCTCTTTAGTCAGTCCCTGTGGTAAACGAGTTTCCAGAAGTCTTTTCTAGTGATCTCCCAGGAATACCACCTGATAGGGAGATAGATTTTGGCATTGATTTATTATCGAATACCCATCTCATCTATATTCCGCTATATAGAATGGCTCCAGCAGAGTTGAAAGAGTTGAAAGAGCAGCTAGCAGATCTTCTATATAAAGTTTTTATCCATCCCAGTGTTTCTCCTTGGGGTGCACCTGTACATTTCGTGGGAAAGAAAGATGGTTCCCTGCGTATGTGCTTAGATTATCGCCAGTTGAAAAGGTCACTATTAAAAATAAATATCCGCTTCCTAGAATCGATGACCTTTTTGACTAGCTTCAAGGCGCTAAATGTTTTTCAAAAAATAGACCTTCATTTGGAATACCATCAGTTAAAGGTTAGAGAGTCGAATATTTCCAAAACTGCCTTTTGAACCAGATACGGTCATTATGAATTCTTAGTCATATCTTTCGAATTGACTAACGCCCCTGCAACTTTCATGGACCTAATGAATAGGGTCTTCTGTCAGTTCCTAGACATGTTTGTCATAGTTTTAATTGATGACATCTTGATTTACTCAAAAAGTAAGAAGGACCATGCCAATCACCTTTGAATTATTCTTCAGACTCTCAAAGATCATAAGTTGTATGCGGAATTCTCCAAGAGTGAATTATGGCTTAGTGTTATTGCTTTCATAGGGCATGTTGTGTCTAGTGAGGGAATTAAGGTTGATCCCCAAAATATTGAGTCAGTTAGAAAATGACCCAGACCCATGACTCCAACTGACATTCGGAGCTTCTTTGGTTTAGCAGGATATTACAGAAGATTTGCATACAGATTTTCTTCCATAGCTACTCCACTTAATAAGCTGACTCAGAAAAAGGTAAAATTTGTGTGGTCTGACTCATGTAAGGATAGTTTTGAGAAGTTGAAAGACAGATTGACTACTACACTTGTGCTGACTCTTTCGGAAGGTACAAACGGTTTTGTTTTATACTGTGATGCGTCCCGAGTGGGACTCGGGTGTGTTCTTATGCAGCATGGTAAAGTGGTGGATTATGCATCTAGGCAGTTGAAAGTGCACGAGCCTAATTACCCTACCCATGATTTAGAGTTAGAATTTGTGGTGTTTGTGCTTAGAATCTGGCAACATTATCTTTATGGGGTACATGTTGACATTTTTACAGACCACAAAAGTTTGCAGTATGTGTTCTCGCAAAAAGAATTCAACCTCAGGCAAAGGCACTGGATGGAATTGCTAAAGGACTATGACATGATCCTGCACTATCATCCGGGTAAGGCAAATATTGTAGCCGACACCCTCAGCAGATTTTCTATGGGCAGTCTTTCTCATGTTAAGGAAGGAAAGAGAGAAATGGTGAAGGATATTCACCAACTTGAAAACCTTGGAGTGCGACTTTTAGATTTCAAAGATAGAGGGTTGGTCGTGCATAAGATAGCTATATCATCCCTTTGTTCAGAAGTTAAAGAGAAGTAGGCCAAAGATCCCATCTTGATGCAAATTAAGAGTAATGTGGGTCAGCAGAAGGTCATGTATTTGAGATTGATGGTGATTGTATTTTGAGATATCAAGGTAGATTGTGCATGCCAGATGTAGATGGTCTGCAAAAATGAATCCTTGATGAGGCTCATACTTCGAGGTATGTTGTTCATCCAGGCTCTACAGAACTGTATCATGATCTAAAAACCATTTATTTGTGGAATAATATGAAGCATAATGTGACTAACTATGTTGCCAACTGTTTGAATTGCCAACAAGTTAAGGTGGAACATATGAGGCTAGGTGGTTCTTCTCAAGAGATATCTTTTCCTTTGTGAAAGCGGAAGATGATCAACATGGACTTCATTATGGGACTTCCGAGGTCCCGAAACCAGTATTATTCTATTTGGGTGATTGTGGACCGGTTGACTAAGTCTTTTCATTTTCTGCCCGTTAGAACCAACTATTCTAGAGATAATTATGCCAAGTTGTATATCGGGGAGATAGTCCTTTTGAATGAAGCACCGGTATCCATCATATCTGACCGGGGTACGTAATTTTCTTCACAGTATTAGTGGTTTTTTCAGAGGTGTTTAGGTACCCAAGTGAACCTAAGTACTGCATTTCACCCTCAGATGGATGGGAAAGCTGAACGCACCATTCATACCCTTGAGGATATGTTGAGAGCTTGTGTAATTGCTTTCAAGGGTAGTTTGGTGGATCACTTGCCACTAATAGAGTTTGCATATAATAATAGCTACCATGCCAATATCAAGATGTCTCCTTTTGAAACACTGTATGGAAGAAGATATAGGTCACTTATAGGGTGGTATGAAATGGGCGAGACGCAGATGTTTGGGCCTGATCTGGTTCATCAGACAATGAAAGATGTGAATCTTATTAGAGAATGACTTAAGACAACTCAAAGTTGGCAGAAATCATATGCCGATGTTAGAAGGAGGGAGTTGGAATTTGAGGTTGGTGATTGGGTATTTCTAAAAGTTTCTCCTATAAAGGAAGTCATGCGATTCCAGAAGAAAGGTAAGTTGATCCCTCGCTATATAGGACCATATCAGATCTTGAGAAGGATAAGAGCAGTTGCGTATGAGTTAGAGTTTCCTGCGAGTTGGGGTTCTATTCATCCGGTATTTCACATATCCATGGTGAAGAAATATGTTGGGGACCATTCTTTAGTGTTTCCTGTAGAGGAGATCAAGATGACGGACTCCTTGTCTTATGAAGAACAACCTGTAACATTATTGGATCGCCAAGTTTGGAAATTGAGGAGCAAAGAAATAGCCTTAGTTAAAGTGTTTTGGAGGAATCATAAAGTTGAAGAGGCAACTTGGGAATCCGAAGATGACATTCTATCTAGATACCCAAGCTTGTTTGATCCGGCGAATGATGAAATGGAAGGTACAATTCTTGTCCTATGTTTTCTTTCCTATGCCTTAGTATGCTTGCAATCGTGCTTGCCTATGTTCCGCGTAATCATTCGGGGACGAATGATCCCAAGGGGGGGATAATGTAACACCCCGTAGAAACCTGTGTATGTATTGGCTCTTGGTAGCAAGTTTAATGAGTTAAGACTTGAAAAGTTTTCTAAGTTTCAAAGAGACTTAGTCTCAATTTTAATTCTTAATCTTCGGGGATTTTATTTTCAATCCTCCCGACCTCCGATTTTAGATTTTCTTATTGCGTTGAGGTGGGTCAAGGTCGTAGTATATCTCGGGTGAGTTTTGGAATTTTTAGATGAGCTTAAGGTCATGTTTGGGTGTTAAATTTGTAACGCCCCAATTTCCTGAACTGAAATGCTACACGGTTCCCATGACCCCGAGGGACCATAAGCTAACCCATGACTGATATATGTACCTGTATACTGCAAATCATGACATAATAATGCGGAAATACATAAAACTATAAGGCCATAAGGTTCAACTGAATAAAACCATGTCTGAAAATCATAACGTCCATGTGGGTGAAAATACCCAAAACAACTCAATCTGAAAGCTAAGTCTGAACGTAAATCTGAACATAAATTTAAAAGCCTCTAAACTATCTGAATAAGGAGTTAAAGGAACATGTCTCCAACTAACTCCGTAAAACTGAACTGAAGAAATAAAGAAATGTATCAAATCATATTATCCTCGATTCAATGACGACTCACTGTGTCTCTGCGACTGGAATGTTACCGCTACTGCTGGACTGGAGCTCGTGTCTCAGAACCTATGGTGTAACATTAAAAGAAAGCACCATAGCTCAAATGCATCAGTACAACTAGAGTACTGAGTATACGAGGAAGGTGGGCTAAACATAAAGGGTTTCATGCATGAACAACACTAACTGACTAATATGAACGTGGGAGTGGAAACATACATTTATAGAAAATGAGACCGTGAATATGTGATAGAAAGACCTGTAAGCTAATACATGGTATAATGATAACTGTCATGAATGATACTGCAAGCTGATAATATGGACGACTGTATCTGACAGTCCTGTATATACTGAAATCTGAAGAACGCCCTGAGTTCTTTTACTGAGACTGATACTGAAACTGTGGGAGGTAGTGTTTAACCGACATGCCCCATGTATGCCGTTATGGCTAAGCTGGGGTCCAATATCTTTCCCGACTGGAGGGGTGTCAATACCGTTCCACGGGTAATGACAGTTTGTGAGTGACCCTTATCTCGCAGGTACTCAATGAGAACGGTGGGAACCCTAAAATGATAGGTTAAACTACCTCATCAACCCTAATCTAATAGGTTAAGATGTCTCAACCTACACTGTCTATGTAGTTCTGGAACACAAGGACTACTTCTAAGAATCACACCCTGTACTGGCGGGTGAGTTTCCATCCTTGGGTTCACTTGTTGCTAACCTCTACTCCCATCTGGAGGGACTGGACATGAATAACTGACTATACATGACTTAATCTTACTAAATTTCGTTGACTGGAGGAATGTTACTGATATCTGACAACTGACTGAGATCATGAGGTTTTCCTGAGTCACATGACTGAATGAAGTCTATGGAATCATAGCTTGAGTTCGGATATCATGAAACATGACATAGCTCTAGGCACACAGTTATAGTTTTCGGGTACGAATACCCCCAAGACTCGATAGGAGGAAACTGACACACATGACATGACTTGATCACAAGATTTGAGTCCACAATTCACAGTATCATAAGCAGGGGATAGTATACTTCATGTATTTATTCAACATTTCAAACATTATAGGAAAATCATGGATATATTTTGTGTACATAATTTATATCTCCATTATCATACATGCTTTATACCACAACAATAACAACACATAATTTGTATGGAAATTCATATTGGAGGGTATGGCTAACATAAACTTGTTATTTAGATGTCATGAAATCATGTAAATATGAAGTTCAAACATACTAGGCATTTTATCGAACACCTTGCATGCATCCTTTTAAGGCATAGGTGGATTTCATACTTCCATTCTATCAATCTACCTAAAGATCATGTTTTTCAACTAACAACATAACTTTCAGGAGATGTACAGTCACGATACTATTATGTAGCAATATAAACAAGCATCAACATGGGTATGATCATATCACCAAAACCAACCAAGCTTTTGTATTTTAAAGATTGATTCTTGAACTCCACGAATGAAAGGAATCTGTGGATGAACACTACGCATACCTTGGAAGGGAGGTTCTTGATGATTGACGGAGGAATTTTCTTGAAATTTGATCTTCAAGCTTGATTGTGCAACCCTAGTTGTTTTTATCCTATGATTCTCTTGGATAATGATCTTTGATAAGTTAATAGGTTTGTAATATGTTTAGAAGCTATAAATTTCGTGAGGTTATGTTTAGGGACATGTAAGGAGTGTTAAAAGACTTAACTACCCTCAAAATAACTCAAAAACTAAGTGTTTTCGTGGTTGAAATCATACGCCGCATATGATATCGCCTATGCTTTACATAGGCGCCGCATATGATATTGCCTATTCTTTCCAGTGGCCATGTGCGATTGGTTAGGCGACGCATTCTACTTTGAAAGGCCATAACTCCTTGCTCGGGTGTCGAAGTTTGATGAAATTGGTATCGTTGGAAAGCTAATTAGATTCTCTAAAATTTGGCGGGTATAAATCTACCAAAATGTCACATATCAATCATGATATTCTTGTTCAAAGATGACCCTTGCAAAATCGAACACTAAGATTCGATGGATTCAAAAACTCTTTGCTTGCATCACTCTAAGCGACTCATATGAGCATTTTTAAGACATCGTAAGCTATACTATCGATAGGATATTCATTTTAAGTCATGCATTAAAATGATACTCATAGGATAGGAGGGTTCATACATAGGAAAACTTATTCACTTCCTAGCGTAGAAACATGCGGGGTATTACAATATCTCCCCCTTGGGAACATTCATCCTCGAATGAGAATTTACTGACAGGGGATACAAGACAACAGAACCTGAATTGAACATGAAGAATTGAAACTTGATCTCATGACTGACATGCCAAACATACTGAACTCGTGCATATCTGATGCACGGACAACTGATACATAAATGCATGACTGAGTATGCAACGGTTAATAGGTACCAAGTTTATACTGGAAACATGAACATGAAACTGAATAAGCTTAAGGAGAACTATTACCTTGAGCTTGATTTGAATTGGCGGGGAAGAGGTAAGGATAATTGGTACGCATATCTGCTTCTACTTCCCAAATAGCTCCCTCATGAGACTGATTTCGCCAAAGAACCTTGACTAGAGGGACTTCTTTGTTCCTCAATCTATGAGTTTGATAATCTAAGATTTAGACTGGAATCTCTTCATAAGAGAGGCTGTTCTGAATGTCGATGTTCTGAATAGGGACAACAACATCTGGGTCACCTATGCACTTCTTGAGCAAAGAGACATAGAATACTGGATGGACTGAGGCTAGATCTGAAGGCAACTCAAGATCATAAGCTACCTTGCCGAAGCGACAGAGAATTCTGAAGGGACCGACATACCGGGGACTGAGTTTCCCTTTCTTGCCGAACCTCTTCACTCCCTTCATGGGAGAGATCTTAAGATAGACATAGTCATTGACCTCAAACTCAAGATCCTTTCTACGAACATCTGCATAGGACTTCTGTAGGCTCTGAGCAGCCCAGAGTCTCTTTCTGATCAACTGAACTTTCTCTAAGATTTTGAATACTAAGTCAGGACCTATGACTGAGTCCTCACTAACTTCGAACCAACCAATTAGAGATCTACATCTCCTACCATAGAGAGCTTTGAATGGAGCCATCTGAATACTAGAATGATAGCTATTATTGTATGCAAACTCAATCAAAGGCAAGTGGTCATTCAAACTTCCCTTGAAGTCAATTGCACACGCCCTTAGCATATCTTCAAGAGTCTGAATGGTCCTCTCTGCTTGACTATCTGTCTGAGGATGAAACACTATGTTGAGATGGACTTGGGTACCAAGACCCTTTTGGAATGCTTTCCAAAAGTGAGAGGTGAACTGGGTACCTCTGTCTGAGATGACAGATAGTGGAACATCGTGTAACCTGACTAACTCCCTAATATAGAGTTTGGCATAATCCTTGGCAGAATAAGAAGTACGAACAGGAAGGAAATGAGCTGACTTGGTCATTCTATCTATAAAGACCCAGACCGAATCATGCTGATGAAGAGTTCTAGGCAAACCCATCACGGAGTCCATGTTCACTTCTTCCCACTTCCAAGTAGGAATGGTGAACTCTTGCATGGAACCACTAGGTTTCTGATGCTCTATCTTAACCTGCTGACATGTAGAGTACTTAGCCATAAACTCTGCAATATCTCTCTTGATCCTACTCCACCAATAGATCTCCCGCATGTCGCGGTACATCTTAGTGGCCACTGGATGAATAGAGTATCGCACACCATGCGCTTCTGTAAGAATTTGCTGCCTCAATTCATCTACACCTGGAACACATAGACGACCCTGACAACGAAGAAAACCATCTCCCCCGTGGGAGAAAACCTCGACTTTCTGATTCTGAACTAACTCTTTGAGATTGACAAGGCTAGGATTCCTGTAATGCATCTTTTTCACCTTGGAAACTAGAGATGACTCTGAACTACTGTGAACACATACACCACCCTCTGAAGAATCGACTAAGCGAATGCCTAGTCTGGCAAGCTGATGGATCTCCTGAGCGATCTTTTTCTTGCTACCCTCAACGTGAGAAATACTACCCATGGAGAGTCTACTGAGAGTGTCGGCCACAACATTAGCCTTGCCCGGATGATAAAGAACACTCATGTCATAATCCTTTAAGAGCTCTAACCACCTTCTCTGACGAAGATTGAGATCTTTCTGGGAAAATACATACTGGAGGATTTTATGGTCTATGAAGACATCTACATGAACTCCATGGAGATAATTCTTCCAAATCTTCAAGGCAAAAACTACCGCTGCTAACTCAAGATCATGAGTAGGATAATTCTTCTCATGTGGCTTTAATTGTCTGGAGGCGTAGGCTATGACCTTACAATGCTGCATGAGGACACAACCTAAACCCACTCTAGATGTATCACAATAGACTACAAAACCGTCTGAACCATCTAGAAGAGCTAAAACTGGAGCTGAGGTGAGTCGAGTCTTCAACACTTGAAAGCTTTTATTGCATGAATCTGACCACTGAAACTTAATCTTCTTCTGAGTCAATATGGACATGGGAGATGCAATAGAATAAAATCCCTCAACAAACCATCTGTAATAGCCAGCCAAACCCAAGAAACTCCTGATATCTGATGGAGATATGGGTCTGGGCCAGTTTCTTACTGCCTCAGTTTTTTGAGGATCTACTCTAATGCCATCACCGAAAATAATATGGCCAAGGAATTCTACTGATTTTAGCCAAAATTTGCATTTGCTGAACTTAGCGAATAACTAGTGATCCCTGAGAGTCTGAAGAATAACCCTGAGATGGTCTGCATGATCACGCTCTGTGCGAGAATAGACCAAAATATTATCTATAAGACTATGACAAACATGTCCAAGTACTTCTTGAACACACGGTTTATCAAATCCATGAAAGCTGCAGGGGCATTGGTAAGACCAAATGACATGACTAAAAATTTGAAGTGACCATACCAAGTACGGAAAGTTGTCTTTGGAATGTCACATTCTCTAACTCTGAGCTGATGATAGCCTGATCTGAGGTATATCTTGGAGAAGTAACTGGCACCATGAAGTTGGTCGAATAGATCATCAATCCTGAGAAGAGGATATCTTTTCTTGACCGTGACCTTGTTGAGTTAACGGTAATCAATACACATCCTGAGAGAACCATCTTTCTTGCGCACGAATAATACTGGCGTACCCCATGGTGAAACGATGGGTCTGATGATTCCCTTATCTAAGAGATCCTTCAACTGATCTTTCATTTTCTTGATTTCTGCTGGTGCCATTCTGTATGGCAGAATAGAAATAGGTTGAGTATCTAGAAGAAGGTCTATGTCGAAGTCTATTTCCCTTTCGGAAGGAATGCCTGGAAGATCTTAGGGAAAGACATCTGATTATTCATTAGAAACAAGGACTATTTCAAGATTGGGAGATTCAAAATTAGAATCTTTCACATGCACGAGATGATACACACACCCCGTAGAAATCAATTTCCTTGACCGAAGGTAGGAAACAAGTTGACCCCTGAACGCTGAAATGCTACCCATCTACTCTAGGACGGGCTCATTCGGGAACTGAAACTGAACTATCCTATTTCTGCAGTCGACTGTGGCATAGCATGAATGAAGTCAATCCATGTCGAGAATGACATCAAAATCAGTCATCTCTAACTCAACTAAATCTGCTGACACAGATTTCTGAGATATCATAATCGAGAAGTTCCTGTATACCCGCCAGGCTATGATGGTTTTGCCCACTAGGGTAGAGACTAAAAAGGGCTCTACTAGAATTTTGGGACTAATTCTAAAATCGCTTGCTATGTAAGGAGTAACAAAAGACAAGGATACACCTGGGTCTAGCAAAGCATAAACATGAACATGGAAAATCTGTAACGTACCAGTAACGACATCAGGAGAATTTTCCTGATCCTGCCGGGACTGAAGAGCATAGAGTCTGTTTGGGCGTTGCCCACTGGTAGCACTGGAAACAGCACCCTACTAGTTCGGGCGATCGGACTGAGCTGCAGAATGATTTTACTAACCCTGAAGACTTGACTACAGACACTCCCTAATCCTGTGGCCTGGCTTGCTACAACCAAAATAGCTATCACTACTGGCTCTGTAAATGCCCTTGTGGTTCTTACCGCAAGTCTGACAAAGGGGATTCGTTCGGGCACTGCTAACACTGCCCCGAGATTTAGAGCTTGGCGCTTTTTCTTTGTTGTCATCTCTGAACTTTAGCACTGTAGAGCTGGCAGAGGAAGGGGCTGGAATGGCTGAGTTAGAGAAAAATTGTAAATGGTTTCCTCCATCTGACTTGGGGTGAGCAAAGTTGAAGTTACCTGACCTTGCTCTCTTGTTCTGCCTCTCCCTAGTCTTAACCTTCTGCTCTTCTACTTGCTGGGCATGGGTCATGAGTTTGGCTAAGGTCATATAACGGATCAGCATCGCAGACCTACACTCATTTACCACGCTATCATTGACCCCTGACACGAACTTGCTCATCTTAGCCCTATTATCTGCAACCACATGAGGAGCATACCTGGCTAGCTGAGTAAATCTGAGAGAATACTCCCTAACCGTCATATTCCCTTGCCTGAGGTTGATGAACTCAAGAACTTTGGCTTCTCTCAGTTCTTGGGGAAAGAATCTGTCTAAGAAGGCCGTGACAAATTCCTCTTACTCGATAGGGCCTGCATCACCTAACCTTTCAGACTTCTACTATTTGTACTAATCATGAGCAACATCCTATAATTGGTAGGTGGCTAACTCGGCACTCTTAATAGATGTAACACCCATGATGTCAATGACCTTCTGGACTTGGTCAATGAACTCCTGAGGATCCTCATCAGACTTAGACCCATGGAAAGATGGAGGGTTCATCGGGGTGAAGTCCCGAACCCTAGTTGCTATGGGATTGGCCACTGGATTGGCCGAAATGACTGGTGTCCATTCATTCTGTGCATCCACGAAATAAGCAAGTGTGGTAAATGCGAATCTAAACTCCGCATGGGAAATATGTTCGCCCAAAGGATCTTCGGGCTGAGGAGCCAGCTGGTTTCTTCTCTTTGGGTCCATGGTCTGGAATAAGAGAAGAATGGATTATACTGAGAGTTTAACTTGTGATTATGTTCACTAGCATGACATGAATACTGAATAAAAGGGGAATGTTCCTAAAACATCTTATAGACTCTTGTACATAAATGTGGCGCGCAACACACCCATGTACAAGACTCTACTAGATGCGGCTTTCAGACTTCCTAGGACTCTATTGAACCTTAGGCTCTGATACCAAGTTTGTAACACCCCAATTTGCTGAACTGGAATGCTACACGCTGCTCATGACCCCGAGGGACCACAAGCTAACCCATGACTGATATCTGTACCTGTATACTACAAATTATGACATAATAATGCGGAAATATCTAAAACTATAGGGCCATAAGGTTCAACTGAATAAAACCATGTCTGAAAATCATAACGTCTATGTGGGTGAAAATACCCAAAACAACTCAATCTGAAAGCTAAGTCTGAATGTAAATCTGAACATAAATCTGAAAGTCTCTAAACTATCTGAATAAGGAGTTGAAGGAACATGTCTCCAACTAACTCCATAAAACTGAACTGAAGAAACAAATAAATGTATCAAATCATATTGTCCTCGAATCAATGAGGACTCACTATGTCTCTGCGACTGGAATGCTACCGCTACTGCTGGACTGGAGCTCGTGTCTCGGAACCTATGGTGTAATATGAAAAGAAATCACCATAGTGCAAATGCGTCAGTACAACTGGAGTACTGAGTATACGAGGAAGGTAGGCTAAACATAAAGGGTTTCATGCATGAACAACACTAACTGACTAATATGAATGTGGGAGTGCAAACATACATATATAGAAACTGAGACCATGAATGAGTGATAGCAAGACCTGTAAGATAATACATGATTTACTGATAACTATCATGACTGATACTGCAAGCTGATAACATGGAGGATTGTATCTGACAGTCCTGTATATACTGAAATCTGAAGAACGCCCTGAGTTCTTTTACTGAGACTGATACTGAAACTGTGGGAGGTAGTGTTTGACCGACAAGCCCCATGTATGTCGTTATGGCTAAGATGGGGTACAATCTCTACCCCGACTGGAGGGGTGTCAATACCGTGCCACGGGTAAGGACAGCTTATGAGTGACCCTTATTTGGCAGGTACTCAATGAGAATGGTGGGAACCCTAAACTGACAGGTTAAACCACCTCATCAACCCTAATCTGACAGTTTAATATGTCTCAACCTACGCTGGCAACGTAGTTCTGGAACATAAGGACTTCTTCTAAGAATCACACCCTGAACTGGTGGGTGAGTTCCCATCCTTGGGTTCACTCGGTGCTAACCTCTACTCCTATCTGGAGGGGATGGACATGAATAACTGACTATTTATGACTTAATCTTACTGAATTCCATTGACTGGCAGAATGTTACTAATATCTGACAACTGACTGAGATCATGAGGTTTTCCTGAGTCACATGACTGACTGAAGTCTATGGAATCATAGCTTGAGTTCGGATATCGTGAAACATGACATGGCTCTAGGCACACAACTATAGTTTTTGGGTATGAATACCCCCAGGACTCGATAGGAGGAAACCGACACACATGACATGACTTGATCACAAGATTTGAGTCCACAATTCATAATATCATAAGCAGGGAATAGTATACTTCATGTATTTATTCAACATTTCAAACATGATAGGAAAAGCATGGATATATTTTGTGTACATAATTGATATCTCCATTATCATACATGTTTTATACCACAACAATAACAACACATAATTTGTATGGAAATTCATATTGGAGGGTATGGCTAACATGAACTTGTTATTTAGATGTCATGAAATCATGTAAATATGAAGTTCTAACATACTAGGCATTTTATCGAACACCTTTCATGCATTGTTTTAAGGTATAGGTGGATTTCATACTTGCATTCTATTAATCCATCTAAAGATCATGTTTTTCAACTAACAACATAACTTTGATGAGATGTACAGTCACGATACTATTATATAGCAAAACAAACAAGCATCAACATGGGTCTTATCATATCACCACAAACAACCAAGCTTTTGTATTTTAAATATTTATTCTTGAACTCCACGGACGAAATCAATCCATGGATGAACACTATGCATACCTTGGAAGGGAGGTTCTTGATGGTTGACGGAGGAATTTCCTTGAAATTTGATCTTCAAGCTTGATTGTGCAATCCTAGTTGTTTTTCTCCTATGTTGCTCTTGGATAATGATCTTTGAGATGTTAATCGAGTTGTAATATGTTTAGAAGCTATAAATTTCATGAGGTTAGGTTTAGGGACATGTAAGGAGTGTTAAAAGACTTAACTACCCTCAAAATAACTCAAAAACTAAGTGTTTTCGTGGCTGAAATCATACATAGGCGCCGCATATGATATCGCCTATATCTTCATAGGCACTGCATATGATATCGCCTATTCTTTACATAGGAACCGCATATGATATCGCATATGCTTTACATAGGCGCCACATATGATATTGCCTAAGCTTTCCAGTGGCCATGTGAGACTGGTTAGGCGATGCATTCTACTTTGAAAGGCCATAACTCCTTGCTCGGATGTCGTATTTTGATGAAATTGGTATCGTTGGAAATCTAATTCGATTATCTACAATTTGGTGGCTCTAAATCTGCCAAACTGTCACATATCAATCACATTTTTCTTGTTCAAAGATGACCCTTGCAAAATTGAACACTAAGATTTGATGGATTCAAAAACTCTTAGCTTGCATCACTCTAAGCGACTCATATGAGAATTCTTAAGACATCGCAAGCTATCCTATCGATAGGATATTCATTGTAAGTCATGCACTAAAATTCTACTCATAGGATAGGAGGTTTCATACGTAGGAAAACTTATTCACTTCCTAGCTTAGAAACATGCGGGGTATTACAAAATTCCAGTAGCTCAAGGCGATCTGAGGGCGCCGCCTAGGGTACTCTGTCATTGCATGTGAGGCGCCACCCAGGTCTTTGAACCTCTATAGGCAGGGCGACGCCCTGGGTACTTTGGTGCTACAGGTAGGGCGCCACCTTGAGTATCACGCCCGTCCAAGTTTCAACACCTTATTCTGACTCATTAAGGGTAAAATGGTACTTCTCCAACCCCTTATCACCTCTAACATGGGATTTAATCTCAAGAACACCAAAGTAAGTATATTTTCATCAAAATCTATCAAGAAACTCCATTAGGTTTTCAAACTAAAAAACCTAATAGCTCAAGATTCAACTGTGAGTTTTGGATGAAAATTAGAGATTTGGAATCACCAATCCGCAAGCTTCAAGAGTCACCCATTACTTTACAAAATAGAGGTATGTGGGGTTTATCCTAAAAACTATATGGGCTTGTAAACACTAGAACATGGTTTTAAGGTTTTCAAGTATGAATTTTAGAAAGGGTTTTGTAATACATGACTTTATTATGCATTGTTAATGTTTAATTGTGTTGTTGATTTGGTATTTACGCCTTTCCCTTTAAATTGATTACGTATATATGTATATGTATGGAATTTGAGATTTATGATTTGTTTGAGAGCATAAACAATGAACTCACTCTCTTGTATTGAATAAAAGTTATGGTTGTTGTAGGAAAAAGAGTTGACATGCATCATTCATGATTTTAAATAGTTTTCCAAATGCCTTGGTGTTTGAACTTGATCTAGATTTGTTGAGAGGGTATTTCCTGATACAACTATGTTTGGGATTAAAAGAAAAGAATTGCACGGGATTGAGATTTTTATACGACCAGCTATGTTTATTGAATAAATGATAAAGAGAATTACTTGCATGGTTTTACATGAGTTTTACCGAATGAATTTTCTTTAAAAAATTATTGATATGGTGGTCCTAAATTATATGATATGACAAAAGAGATTTTGTATGCTAATAATGGCACAGAGATGTGACTTGCAAGTCAATTGTATGATGATACCAGAAGTATGTATGCCATAACAGAGTATGATTTTAGAATATAATTTTTGAGTATGTTTTCAGAGAATGCATGTTTTGAAAGAGTTAAAAATGGGCTTAAAGAGGGTTAGGTGGTTACCCGAAGAAGGCTTAAGTTCAAGTAATTCTTAGCTTTTAACCGTATTTTCCGATATGGGTATATTATTATTGTACGCTAGTGACAGCCGTGTGGTGTAGTAGGTTCAGAAACTCGGACCCTTGCGACACACTTGGTTTGGGTGCTTCGATGCAGAGTTAATGGTTGTTTTGATATAGCCCGTGGAATTTTAGATTGTAGGGTATACCACCTAGCGTAGAAGTAATACAAAGGGTTTTACAGAGTTTAGATATTTTTCACAGAGTTTTTTAAAATGCCCATGTGATTTTTTACTATATTATATGTTTGTGAACTATTTTTTTTTTAATTTCTCTCATCTATGGTGAATATAAATGATTATTTTGGATTTTCTCTACATACTAGTACATCTGTATTGACCCCCTACCTCTCAGGTTCTAAGGCTCAGTCTAGGGGTCCAGAAAAGCAGTAGATTTTATCAGACAGAGTTGTTGTGTCCAGTTATTAAGACTTCTATATTTCAGAAGGCCTGTTTACATTCAGAAAATTATTATTGGTTATGATTTGGTCTATTGGGGGCTTGTCCCATTTTTCATGTTATGTTAGTGATCATGTAGTAGAGAATTCACAGACGGTTTCCAGATGTTGTTAGATTGTTTTGGATTGTCATTTTCTATTACCGACTTTATATCAGATTTATGACCATGGTTCTGTTTTGTTAAAAAAAAATCTTTTCCTTACTTGTGTATGAATGTTGCATGTGATTTTAAGTTAGAAGGGTATCCGGGTCTTCATGGTCTGGGATGCTCGTCACGGCCAGGGCCTCGGTTTGGATCATGACATGCTAGGCCGTAGAGTTTTCAGACAGTAGTGATGTGTGCAGTTGGTGAGCCTTCTTTATTCCATAAGGCCTATGTCTTTAAGATTATGTTATTTATCTTGGTTTAGGTCCACTGGGGGCATTGTTCCAGTTGCAGACGATTGTCATTTTCAGATGTAGAAGAGATTTCGCAGACTGGTTCAGATGTTGTGTAGTTGTTATTGGATTTCATTTTTCATAGTTTAATTGAACTCAGACTATGACAATTTTTCCATAATCATTTACAATTTCGTATCTTTTATTATAATTTATGAATATTATGCATGATTACCAGAGAGAGAAGGGCATTCGGGCCTTCATGGTTTGGGATGCTTGTCACAGCCAGGGCCCCAGTTCGGGTCATGACAAACTTGGTATCAGAGCACGGTTCATGGTGTCAGGGTGTCTATGAAACCGCATCAGGTAGAGTCTTATTTATTGGTGTGTAGCGCGCCATACTTATAATTTGGAGGAAATAAGGTATTTAGGAAGGTTTCCCTTTCTTCATGTTCTAGTTCATGCTATGGAGTCAGAATATTCCTCTTTCATACTCTAATTCGTGTAATAGTGTCGCCCATACAGAAGTAAAATCATCCCAATCGTTTTCTTACTTTGATGTGCTTAGATATGTCTCATTATTGGGGTGGTTCAAATGCAGTAATTTAGAGTCTAAATGGTATGGTCCTTTCTGATTAAGCCAGATAAGAGTTTAAAATTTATGCAAGGACTTAAGAAGAGTCTGCTAGTTCTCCAAGGTGTATTGATTCTACTGTGAACTTTGATTCTGATGAAATCATGCTTTTCAGCCTATAGTATTAAGTGTATTCAGTCCTTTTCAAAATTTATGTTGCAGACATCATACTTCAGGGGGAATGATGTGCAGCAGAATGTCAGAAATTTATTTCCACCCGAGTAGTAGTATAAGTTAAAGTGTCAGTTTCATGACCTATGGGTAGTGATGTTGGACCAAGAAGTTGGTGATATGAAGTCACAAAGTTAGAAGTTAGAGTGAGGGTGACTTTTGTGTAAACCAATATCTCTTGTAATCTTGTAATCATTGTGTTGTTTAAACTGAAAGTCTAGTGAATTCGTGTGGGGCTCTTTCGATTCACTAGCATAGTTGCTTTGTTATTCATCTCATTTTCTTGTTCAAAACACAAAATCAAAGTCTAGTGAAGCCGTGCCGTGTGAGGCTTATTTTGATTCACTAGCAACTTGTTGTTCATCTTGTTGTTATTGTGTTGGTTGGAACTGAGGGTTTAGCGGCATAATGGAAAGAAAAGTGGTAAGGGTGATTTATTGAATATATGTAAAGCCGAATATTTTTGCATGAGATTGAGTTGGTAATGAAGTGATACATCCCTGTGTGTTAGTTTAGTAGAAGGTAAGGTAGAGAAAGAGTTATTAGTTAAGGTGAATTATTGTTGACGATGTTTGTCGTGCAAGAAAATTATAGGATATTGATGAAGGTACTTGGTGGATGAGTGGTGTTAATTTAGATTCCCCTGAGGTTGTAAGGGGGAGTTTAGCTGGGACTTATAGCGCTATGAACTAAGTTTAGCTATATAAAAGGGGTAGATAGTAATGATGTGTAGAAAAAGGATGTGCTAATGGATTTTAACTTAGATAGATCATAGGATTGTGATTGATCCTTACTGTTATAAAGTTTTAGCGGATTAATGTTTTAAGATGTTTGGCATGAAAGAATATTTTATGACATTATGGTTCATCATGGCTAGGACTAGACACTAAGTTGGAATAGTAGATGGTGATCAAGGTGGGTATAATGATTGATATGGTGGACGTTATTATGTAAAAGTGACCTAGTAGGCTTGAACAGTGTATACAAGAGCTTAAGTTTATTTGATTCGTAACCGAGTCTGATTTCGTATATATGATGTCGAAGTAAGCCCAGGGTGTTGTGGGACTGCATTAGTTTCTAGGATTAGAAGCTATTAAGTGTTCAAGTATTATTTGTTGGCTATTGGAGTTATAGAAATATAGAGTATGTCTTAGAGGGTATTATTAGCAGCGGGTGTTCCACTTTCAGGTGTAGTCATTCGGGTTAAGTTCTGTTAATTGCGTGTATTGTCGTTTTCCAGAACCCAAAGTGCAATGAGTGTAGTTCAGTTTAGAGTTTAGTAAGGGGTCTCTCAGACTTAAGATGATGGCTTAAAGATAAAGGGGAGATGATAGGACACGTAACCCATTCTTATCTCAATGTTTTTTCAGTTATCCCAATACCTAGTCATGCCTCATATTTCAGTTCCGTGATCATAGTTCATGTTCATGTATATGATAGACAATCACATGCTCTTCTAGTTCCTAAATGAGGAATTCCAGTTCATTCAGTAGTGAGGTTCACTTTCCATAAGTTATGAACTCCAAATTGAGGTTATCCAGCTTATGACTCATGTACTCTCACTTTATAGTGTGCTCAGTTCCCATAACTCATGCTACACGCCAAATGATTGGTGAGATTCAGCTTATAGACAGGTATACTCTCGATTCAGATCACTTTGATGAATCCCTGATGTTGATTTGCTATTCCTTAGGCCTCAGTTATGTGTCAAGCTTCATTATGCATCCTTCCATGCTTCAAGGTCTTATGTTCTAACCTTTTTGTGACTCCTGCTTAGGTAATGATTGTGGTGATGAGTGAATTTTTCTTGCTGATAAAAGATCATTGTATGTTTGTTTTTAGATAAGGCCATAAGTATGAAGTAAGATTTGGGGCCAAGTCTTTGATATATGTGATGGTTAGTGGAATTTTTTTTGTGTGTATATTCTTGGGGTAGAGCGTGTGAGTTGTACTGATAGTGATTTAGAGAATATATATGAAGTATGTCTTTATGGGTGTTTGTCATGAAGTTCATATGTGGTTATAAAGATGGGCTTGAATGTCATGTTGGGATTTAAGTAGAGAAATGCAATATACGCTAGTGAATCTATAGTAAGAGTTCAAAGTTGGTCATTGAAGTGATAAGGCACGTTATGCTTAAGGTGTGATCTCTAAAGAGGATATAGAAGATTGAACCATATGGTTTAGACTAGTATCGATGTGTGGCATGTTGTATTTTCTAATTTAGAATTAGGCTTGATCGCAGTGAAAGGATTTAAGCTACTTTAGACATTAGTAGAAAGAGTCATCAATGCCCATATAAGACTTATAAGTTGAATCAAATGAGTATGGTATTTACGGGGAATAGTATAGTTAAGGGAGTATTCGAGAGGTGTGTTAAACTTGAAAGTAAGAAGTTGTATTGCCTAAGGACTGGTAATTCTATCCTAATTTATGAGTTATATATCTATATTCCATGCTATAGAGTAGTGTCATTATTGCGATTCCTTAGTTGGATGTCTTGTGTGACTCATGCCCAAGATTTTTTGCTCCCTAATGCTACTAGAAATTCTTTAGAAAGAGTGATGAAGAGATACTCCAATTAAGTATAAGGGTCCAACATAATTTAGTCTGTATAGCCAGTAATTCAGTTTAACAGCCAGGCAAACAAGTTACGGTAGTTTTCCACCTTTTCACCCAATCCTACTACCCGAAGTCTTAGACGTATGACCACCCAAAGAGACAATCTATTACATCCATGTAAGTTGCGAATTTAGTTCAGTCAAAGCATTATATTTCAGATTTAGCTATTTAGTCATCACTCAGTTCATAAGAGTTCAACGCATAATCTCAAATTTTCCCAAGTATTTTAGCTCAAACAATGTAATACCCTGATTCAATCTAAGTCCAGTTGTCTAATGATTCATATTTGCATAAGTTATCACCTCTCAATTCAATATGCGTGATTTGACCATGAACACTTTAAGGGAATCTTAAACACTCAGCATGAATCAGCTCCTTAGAGAAAGTAAAGTCAAGTCAACTCAGAATTCAGTTTCATGATAGAAGTTTAAATACTTCAGCTCAGCTATATCCTTCTTAGAAGGCATATCATGTCTATGTTATTCCACACCTTTAAGACTTCAACATTCCTAACCATTATTCTGGGACGAATGATTCCAAGGGAGAGATAATGTAAAACCCCACATTTCGGGATAGAACGAAAACCATCGTTTCTATGTGTAGATGATCCAAAAGCCATAAATCCTATGCAAATTTGTCATTTTAATCAACTATGGAGTGTGGGACCCTATTTAAGAATGAATTGAGATCATAGAGGTCCCCTAACTCAAGGACGAGTTGAAAGTGTTCCTATCGTTCTAGTTGAGTGAGTGTCAAAAGTTGGGTCAATTTCAATCGACAATACCTCTTTTTATATAATGAATTAGTGAGAGTACTATATATAAAATGAAAGTTCTTCAAATTAGCTTTCTAACGATACAAATTTCTCTAAAATACGATACTTGAGTGAAAAGTTACAGCCATTTTCGTAAGAGGCAGTAAGCCAGGGCGATAAGCGAGGCGGCGCCCTGCCTATTCTTGCCAATGTAATTTCCTGCAGTCAAGCTCCGCATCGAAGAGGGGTATTTGGATCATTTCCCACCCTTAAATAGCCTAAAAAACACAAGATTCAGCCTCTAATAACAAAATTATACCCTCATTCTCTCAAATTCTCTCAAGAACACTTCTTAGGGTTTTAACCCAAAGATCAAGATATCTAAAGATTTAACTGTAGCTTTTTCTTAATTCTTCAAGAATCGGAATCCCCATTGCGAGGGCCCCAAGAAGTACCCATCAATCTCACTTATAGCATACCTAACATGAGAGTTCATTCAAAAGCTTCTAATTTAAGGTACGCGGGGTTTTCCTAAAATCTCATGGGCATAGAAATCATAATTTTAAGAAAGGGGTTTTCAGATTTATGAATACATTCATTTTTTAGAAATCTTGACGGTATTGTTTTGGTCTTTTGGCCTTCCCCCAAATTGATTTAAAATTGTATATATATGTAAGCATGTTTTTTAAAGATTGATGATTGAATTGAGAGCATGACTCATGAAAAATCCCTCTCTTGCTATGATTTTTCCTTTACTCATGATATGTTATTGTTTGTTTTGAATGAATTCTTGAAAAGCATGGTATAAAATGTCTTGAATTATGTTATGATTGGATTATGATTTGGATTTCAAAAGAGAGGGTAGTTGTGTTTATAAATGTTGAAAATATTCATATAATAAAAGAGTGCGTGATTTTTCCAAAAACACATGACCACCATATGTTTGAAGGATTCTTGCATAGTTTTGACTTATGTTTTCGGAACACGAATTCTCTAATGTAAATTGCATGCTTGGGTGGTCTGACTTACGTTTTAATGAATGATCATGCTTATTTTATAATGGCTCAGAAATAGGACTTGCCAGTCTTGGTGTGACGACACCAACTCAGATAATGCCATGTTAATTCGAAACAGAATAGAATGCATATTTGAAATCCGATTTTTAGATTTTTAAGCTAGAATTATGCATGTTTCAGAACAGACTAAAATTGGGCATAAATACAGCTTAGGTGATTCCCCGAACGAGTTCAGATAACTCATTGCCCAAAATCGTGATTTGTCGATCTGGGTATATTATTGTATGCTGGCGACGACCATGTGGCGTAGTAGATTCAGAGACTCCAACCCTTGAGGAACACTTGGGTTGGGGGCTTCCCCACTGAGTCAATGGAGGATTCCATATAGCTCGTGGCATATTAGACTTGTAGGGGAGTGCCACCTAACTCAGAAGTAATAGAAAGATCAGAACTGCATTACAAGAATGTTTAATGATTATGAAAGAATTACCCATGTGTTTTAAACTATATCATTTATGATGTTTTATGACCCGCTCGTAGTTATTTTATTTATGTAAAAACATTATTTTTGATTTCTTCGCATACCAGTACATTTCTATTGACCCCCCTTTCCTCCCAGGGTCTAAAGCACAGTTCAGAGGTACTGCTAGGCCGTAGAGTTTTCAGACAGCAGTGATGTGTGCAGTTAGTGAGCCTTCTTTAATCCAGAAGGCCTATGTCTTTCAGATTATGTTATTTATCTTGGTTTAGGTCCACAGGGGGCCTTGTCCCAATTTCAAACAGTTGTCGTTTTCAGATGTAGTAGAGATTTCGCAGACTGGTTCAAATATTGTGTAGTTTATATTGGATTTCATTTTTCATAGTTTAATTGAACTCAGAGTATGACCATGTTTCCGTAATGATTTACCATTATGCACCTTCTATTATAATTTATGAATATTATGCATGATTACCAGAGAGAGAAGGGCGCCCGGGCCTTCATGGTTTGGGATGCTCGTCACGGCAGGGCCCCAGTTCGGATCGTGACAATAAGTAAAATAAATGTTGAATGAATATAATTAAAAGCATAGCCATAACTCCCAAAACCTGATGTCAACAGTATAAGAACGAATCTGGTACAATTTGAATCCAAAGGAAATACCTAAGATGTCCAAATATAAGAGAAAATATGTCTCTAAAATAAAAATAAAGACATAGTCTATAAGAAAGGTAGTAGAATACATACGAACTCCTGAAAGTGAACCACTACCTTTAATGCACCAAATATCACCCAAATCAACAATGTTGGGGCACACTCGAACTAGGATCAACACCAATCGAGAACAATAGGCGTGAGTACGATCCACTTGTACTTAATAGATATCATAGTGTAACGACCCAAAATCACCTCCTAGGATGTCACACGGTGGTTAGGGCTACAAGTAGCCCCAAGCTAACCCTTTTGAGATGGTTTCTACTAATAACACTCAATTTAAGATGAAAATAGACTCAGACACTAGCATAGTCATATAACATGGAAAGAAGTATGAGAAAGATACTCGGTCCAAATGACCACAATACAGAGAATCTCTACAAAAACCACAATAATGAATCCTCAACAAAACCCAAAGTCTAACACTAGTCTGACAAAGCCTCTACAATCCATAACTAGGGAGCCGTTGGGATAGGTCCCCAACTGATTCAAAATGAACAGAAGATAAAACATAGTCCCTCAAATACAGAAAATATCTGAAGATTGGTCCTCAAACCATGAGGTCTCACCACTGTAGAAAACGTAGGCAAAGTACTCCGAGAATCATGGGTGAGTCTGGGATTGAGAACCTGATCCTACATTATAAGACAATGTAGCACATAGACATGTATATGGATCAGTACTTGGAATGTACTGAGTATGCGGAGTGAATGCATGTATATAAAATAGTATCAATCTCCTTCAATCAAATCATGTATGAAATATAAGATGTCTCACATGGCTTGAACAAGTATACAATATAAAGCTAATAAATCATGTAGAATGGAACATGCAACACAAATCTCGTGAGTCATCATTCTTTAACCTTGAAAATTAGAAATCTTCTCTTATTCTCAATACCCTAAGGCTAAGGGACTTTAAACAACACTTTCAATTCATGCATGTGTCTCATGGAGAGTAAAACCTCTTCAATACTCAATATTTCATAACTATTTAGAACTCATATACTTGGAATTCGCAATCATATGATTCGGAAACATACTTGAAGGCATTTCATTCACTTTAAGGAAAATATCTCATTTCAAGCTTTAGGGAAATCATTCTATCTCAAATGGAAAAGTATTCTAGTTTAAGGAACTAACTTATCTCAAAGTTTTATGAAAATTACTATATCAAGTGAACTTTCATTTAGGGAAATAACTCACATCAAGGAAATACTTTAGTTAGGGAACAACTTTGCAATTGTACCATTTAGGAAAATAGCTCATAGGAAGGAAAAATAAATATCTGATCTCAAACTTTAAGGGAAAGGGAGGTTCTCGTAGCAGACATAAACCATGCGAGCTACATGGGGTCCAACGTTTTGTCCTACTAAGGAAGAGACCCCATGTTGGGGAGGAGCGTCATACTCTTGTCAGGGAGTATAACCTAGGTCTAGTTATCACTAAACAAAACTTGGCCTCGGGCCCAATATCAACTCGGCCTTAGGCCCAATAATAAACTCGGCCTCAGGACCAACCTACGGTGGCACGTAGTTTTGGGGTAAGAAACTGTAGTAACTTACCTGCTCGGTGATAAATACTACTTCCTTAAGATTATCTATGCTCATCTCGTAAAAATCCACTTTTAGAATAATCTCATGGTTCACCACAAACCCAATAATCAAATATATAATCTCAAATAGTGAAGTGGATTTCAAAGCTCAAGGACCATTAGGTCAAATCATTTCTCAATCATCTCAAAATATTCAAATCATGGGTGCTTATAGCACGAGAGTTCATAAAATTGTAAGTCTCAAGTAGGGCTTACTAACCCATATTTAAATCTTAAGTTAAAGCCCATCAAAAGCATAATAGATAGCATATAGATTCATAACTTATGTAGAAATCTGGAAGTTTCAGCAATTTATATCAAAATCTGAATATAGTCATGTAGTTCAATGGATCAAACATCATAAATATTAGCTTCTCAAGGGTTAAAATCATGGAGTTATTACCCAACAGTAATTTTTCAAGAAAACATGCAAAAATCATGTCATTTGACTCTCAATTCATGGGAAATATCACGATAATGCATTCAATAATAATGGGTGAAAACCCCCAATTCAAATTCATGTAAAACCTCATAGATTTTAGGAAAATTATGATGTAAATAAACCTTTTGGGAACAAAGGTGAAAGGGTTACCCTTGTTAAAACCCCACATACCTTAGATTGTGCAATTAGATGAATAAGTTTGCTCTAAACTTCCTCTTCTTACTTTTGAGAGTGTCTTCTTGAAACCTTTGAACTTGGGAAACTCAATTCTCAACTTACTTGCACAATCTATAGTGAGTTCTTAGATTTCTTGGAGAAGGGTTTTTGTTTTGATTTGATTTAGAGGGGAAAACCCTAGCTCTCTTATGTTAGAGTTGAGTAATGAGTCCAACTTCTTCACATAGAATATATATATGAGGGATTTAAAGAGTGGAAAAAACCGAAATAACCTTTTGAAAATGAGTTTAAAATTATGCGCGGGACCTGTAATGGTGCACGCCGATGGTCCGTCGGGTGTTCGACGGTCCATCAGTCCTAGCCATCGGATGTTGTCTAGAATATTAATTTCTACCTCCTCTGCGATGGTGAGGTACGACAGTCGTCAGAGGCCCGACGGTCCATCGGCCCTCTCCGTCACACGGAGCCAGTGGACTGATGCTCTACCTCTCAGCGATGGTGGGGTGCGATGGCCTGTCGCTTATTCGACGGTCTGTTGGATCCCTCCGTCGTACCTAGGTGACTTCACTGTATTCTGGAAAAAGTTCTATCTTTTTATTCCGACATCAGATTTAAACAAAATGGGTATCATTGGAAAGATAACTCAATTTCCCACACTATAGGAAGTCATTTTTCGGAGAATTCAACAAGACGAGTACACTAAACACTCGGGATGTCTTTTTTCAATCTTATGGGGCCCGAATTACACCTCATTCAATATGCTCGAAGGCTCAAACTATGAGGGAATTTTGCAGGGCGTTACACATAGGTTGATCAAGAAAAGTAGATAATAAAACATATAAAATTCAAATAAAGGTCACATCACTTGTAATCATAGAATGTCCAACAAGGATAGCCCACACAAATTCCACTAACAATTTGATTATGCATATATATACCATGTATATTACAACAACACGACAAAGTAGAACATAATTTTACATAAAAATCCATACCAATAGAAATAAGGAAGGATATATATATATATATACACACAAGAATGCCAAGTAGAAATAACAAAAGACAGAGCAAATAGGCATATGACAAGTCAACATGTTAATTCTATCAAAAAATAAACACAATAAAACAAGTGCAATGTATAAGATGGTGATGATGATGATGATGAATGATGATGATAGTTAGGATGAAGGATGAGGTGGTCGCACAACCTCTATATAGACCTATGGAGTCAAGCCTCCTGATTTAAGACCCATGGAGGGTTCATCAACCAAAATTTTACCATCCACATAGATCACAGTTTTGGAAAAAGATCCAATTCAAACAAGATTTTTCTGAACCAAATTCCTTGATTTATAGAAGATGCTGCAGTCACATGCTCGACTTCAACTGAAGATTGAATTATGATATCCTACTTCTTTATGATCCAAGAGAATTTGTTTAAACTAAATTACAAGGAGTAACCGGATGTGCTTTTGTAATCATCCAAACATCCACCCTAGCACTATCTAAATAACCAATAAAAGATTCATTCTCCACACTTCTATATCAAATGCCATAATCTTCTGTCCCTCTAATGTACATCAGCACCCTTTTAGAAGCTCCAAAATGCTTGGTTTCGGGACATTGCATCTATCGGGACAATAAACTAGCAGCAAATATCATGCCTAGACTAGAAGCAGTCATATACAACAAGCTTCCAATAAGGCTCCTATCAAGTTTTGAATCTGCCCTCTCTTCTCCATCATCCTTCGTTAACTTTTCATTCACAAAAGGTGGAGTTGCAATAGGTTTGCGCTTATCAATCTTGAAATTTTTTAAGAGATTCAAAGCATAACACTTTTGGGACGATAAAATTCCATCGGAAGATTGAGAAATCTCAATTCCTAGGAAAACCTTCATCTTTGATAGGTCGAACATTTCAAGAACTTTTAAAATCGTATTTTTATCTTCTTGAACTGCAAAAGAATTTTCACCTGTGATCATCAAATCATAAAAATAAATGGATATCACAATCGACCTCCCATCATCTTGCCTTTTGAAGTATAAAGTAGGCTTAGTTAGTCTTTTGTTAAAGCTTTGAGACAGAAAGTGAGTATCAAGCATAATATACCAAGCTCTAGATCTTGTTTAAGACCCTAGAGAACTTTTTTAAGTTTAGACACCTTGGCTTCTTCACTTGAAACAATAAAACCTTCAGGTTGTTCAACACAAATATCTTCTTCATGAAATCCATTTTGAAATGCAGATTTGAAATCTAAATGGTAGATTTTCCACTTGTATTACGTTTCAAGATAGACTAGATATCATACCATTTCATGTCTCAAGACAGGAACAATCGTATGTCAAACGTCCACTCCAGGCTACTGGGAATAGCCTTTTGCTACAAGTGTGTATTTATGTTTGATGATGGAGCCGATTGGATTAAATTTTTTTCTATAGACCCATTTAACATTGATGGCATTCTTATGTTCAGGAAGATAAACCAACTCCCAAGTATTATTTTTATTAATCATGGCAAGCTCCTCCTCCTGTTGTGAAAATCCAAGCTTCATGACCTAATGCTTCTTCAAAGGAGTATGATTCAACAAAATAAAAATTGTATTGCTCATATACTTTTAATAGTTATCTAGTCTTCAAAATTAGAGAACAAATGACATTTCAACCTCTAAATAGTGTTTTATTCCAGCAATAAGACTGGAAGAAATATCACTCTTCTGTGGATTTAGAGCTACAAATAAAGTACTCATATCTTGGTTCTTTACAACAATAACTAGATCCAAATCATAGTGGCTAGACTCGTCCACCATAAGATATCTATTGTTAAGAACCTTCATTGTACTAATATTATACACTTTGTACCCTTTTTTGTTTGCGCTATAGCCCAACAAAATACAAAGTTCTGCTATGTTGTTCAATTTCTCTCTTTTAGCATCTGGAACATGGCCATATCACTCTGAACCAAATACTTTTAAGGGTCTTGCAGAAAGCCTTATACCCTTACATTCTTCAAATGGTGTCATCTCATTATGTTTGTTCTTTCTTCCAGAAACACCATTCTGTTCTTCAGTGTAGTTCACAATGAATTGTTGTTGAATACCTTAATCTTTATATAACGTGTTGAATTGGTGTAAAGTATATTCAATTCCATTATTTGACCTAATGTACATGAACCGGAAACCACTCTCCCTTTACACCATAGCCTTCAATTCATCAAAAATAGAAAGTGCCTGCAATTTGCTACTGAGAAGATAGACCCATGCCATCCAAATTAGATTATCTACAAAGTGACTAAAGTATTTATTTTTACTCAAAGTATCCACCCTCATTGGTCCACATATATTTGTATGAACCAACTCTATCTTTTTCTTTGCCCTCCAAAGACTTCCTTTAGGAAAGGATCATCTAGGAAATTTACCAAATTGACATGACTCATAAACTTCTCGCCACGTGTAAATTTTGGGTACATCAAGCACCATACCCTTGGATTTCATATACAACAATGAACTAAGGTTGCAATGACCAAAGATTTTTTTACCAAATCCAAGTATCACTCATTTCAACATTGAAAGAGCAACTTTTAGCAGAATAGCATGATTATCTCTTAGATCTGCTGGGTGTTTCGACTAGCTGCTTTTTTTTGTTCACTTGGTATTCACTATTGTTTTTCTCCATTTGAGTTGAAGACTTTTGTTAGGGCCAACTATTGTATTGTTAAGACATTTAAACATGAGATGTTTTGGTGGTTCCTTGATAATTTGTTGTGATATTGTATAATACTTGTTGGGAAATGACTGATAATAAGGAAGAGTAAAAGAAGTTTTTGATGACGGTAATAGTAAAATTGATGTTTTTCTAGGCAATAAATGATTAATATAGTTTTGGTTTTGAACAATATCTAAAATCATTGAAGGAATCTACTTCAGTTACTACTTTAGCTAAGTCAAGAGAGCATGACTTAGAACCTCTTCAAATAAATGGGTTATTGATTCTGATGCCACAAATTAAATGACATGTAACCCTAATATTTTTACTGACATTCAGTCTCATAGAACACCATTCCCAATTACGGCAGCTGAAGGATCAATTTGTAAAGGTGATGGATATAGACTTGTTAAACCAACCTTGTTTATTGCCTTATCATCTGTATTAATTCTCCAAAAATTGATTTATAGTTTCACTTTATTTAATAAATTCACCAAAGATCTTAAATGGTTATATCTCATTTTTTCCTGATCATTGTCTTTTTCTGTGATCTTGTAATAAATTAGGTTATTAGTAAAGGACATGTATCTAAAGTTATCTACATCCACTACCAAAAATTACCCCTATGGCAACGGTTCAAAAATCATTGTAATAGATAATAAAAACCATTGTTATAGAGCTACCGCAATGGTTTTATATGTGTTGCATATGTGAGCGTTTGGATAGGCCTATTGTAATGACTTTTGCAACGGTTACAAAAAAGGTTGCAATAGGTCTATCTATTGCAATGGTTTTTGTAACTCCTATTGAGACGGTTCGAATTATCTATTGCAATGGTTTAGAGATGTTCCAATAGACTGTATTGAAACGGTGAAGAACCATTTCAATAGGCTGTATTGTAATGGTTCTTAACCGTTGCAATAGACTCTATTGCAATGACAAAAAAATGTTGCAATAACCCTTTTGGAATAATTATTGATCTTTTGCAATGTTTTTTCACAACCTATGGAAACGGTTTTTGACACCTATTGCATCAATTTTCAAATCTTTTGCAATATTTTTTGCTACCTATTTCTACATTTTGCCACATATTATTGCAGCTAGTTCAAATACCAATTGATATATAGAGAGAGTTAGAGAATTATATTAATACACAATTATATATACAGATCATAGCAAAATCTTTCATTAATAATAATTCAAATTAAAATATCCAACAAAAGTAAACTAAATCAAAAAGTTAAATCATCATTAGTTTTCCCATAAAGTATCAAGTTCGAGAGGCGATAAGTTTCACAAAATTCAATATCAAAAAGATTGATACTAAAACATCTATCAACAATTTGAAAATTTTCTCAAGTAAGGTCAATTTCTTCATCACTTTTTTCATCTCCTCCTTCATTTTGAACATCCATAAAAAGAGAAAAAATAATCTCAATTATCACTTAAATTATATCATATTTAAGTCATTAAAGAAATGAATAGTACTGGAATTAAAAAAGTGAATAGACGAAGGAGATACAAGAATGTCGGCTGAAATTGAAGGAATGGTCAGAGATGCAGTGCAGTTGATACGAGAGCTCAGTGCAAGCAAAACATTTGAAGATTCTGTATTTGCACAGACTTTTTCTGTAGCTATTCATGGGGTCTCCATGTTTTCTGTCAAATGTGTTCATATGTTTTGTACTTTGAGCAAAGGGAGATGAAAGGCAACAACATTTCCAGGAAAAATCCTACTAGTGTTCTATTTTTTATATGAAGAATCTCATTGTCTATATCCTGAATAAGCCTCTTGCCTAGAAAGCAAATGCAGACAAGTTGATAAATCGGTATTTTTCATGTGTTTATTTCATATATATTGTTGGCATATGTAATCAAACTAGTAACTATCACATCAGCTACAAATAATTTTTGAAGATGTCACTAACTGACTCAAAATTTTAAGCAATTCACCTGATACATTGAACTTCTAATGGGGTATCCAAATGAATTGAAAATTTATTTGTTGTCTTGCCTTCATTATTGACTATATTGGATGTTATCTTTTATGTAATCTCACTGGTTCTGGAGGATGTTCTGTAAAATAACATACTGACTTGTAGTAGTATTACTCTTGGGGTTCCCAACTATGATGTAATTGAAATATTTAGAGCTCAGAAGTGACATGGTTATGCATCTTTTTTATGCTCCTTATTAATGGTTGACCTATACTTTAGATTTTAGATATAGTTTCCACTAGGAAAATGATTTTCCTTGGATCCTAGGGAAGTCATTTTCCACTAATCTTCAGAAATCATTTTCCTTAGGATAACTGTTTAGTACAACCAAATAAGAGAAAATAGTCAAAACATTTTATTTACACTACTCACACCCAATAGATTGCAGATTAGTACTACCACTGGACTAGAGAACCTTTGTAGCATGTCGTGCCTTTTCATTCATCTTACTTCTCCATCTTTATTTCGAATTTCATTTTCCCATTAGTCTAGGTTTTTGTTTTTGCTTAGAATAAAGAATACAATAACAATATTTTTTTTGAAATACAAAGCCTTCAGTTTACCACGGTTGACCTAATTATATCTTGTCGGTTGTGTTAGATTTAACACAACCGAAATTGCTTCCAATCCTTTGGACCAACCAGGTGCTATAACTTTTGATCTTGCCCTTATCCTCTTTATAGATGATGGAAATACAATGAAGGAAGAAGAAACACAAAAACTGTTGCTTAAAACTGCAAATGGCCTATATTTTGCTAGTCAGCTAATCAAAAAATTCACCAAAGAAGGTAAACAAAATTTCCCTCGGATTTAGTATGTTAGGTGTAAGTAACACTGAATACTGATGCTCTTTAAGATTCATGATATCTTTCAAATTTTGTTTGCACAAGATTGAGCTGGCCAAATTTCTCTATGAAATGTTTGGACTAAATAGCATAGAACCTAGAATCTCTTGCATAAATTAATTAAGTGTCTATTTATGCAAGTTCTTGGATCTAACCCTATCTTATTTTGCTCAGTTTGCACAAAGAACCATTCCGGCTAAGGATATTTGAAGTTATAGATAGAGTGCCAGAGATAGATCCCAACATTCCAGAGGGAAGGAGGTTGTCAACTATAACAGGCTAAGTCCTATAATTTTACAACTTAAATCACAGAGTCTCCTTCAAAATAGATAAATTCTAATGCTAAAAAGGAAGAAGAATAAGAAGAAGAAGAAGAAGAAGAAGAAGAAGAAGAAAAAGAAGAAGAAGAAGAAGAAGAAGAAGAAGAAGAAGAAAAAGAAGAAGAAGAAGAAGAAGAAGAAGAAGAAGAAGAAAGGGAGAGAAGAAGAAAAAAAAAGACAGATCTTGATTGTTACTTCCAATAAAGGGATAATTGATTTGTTGAATAGTAGTCTCTTCCCTTGAAGAATGAACATTGAATCTTAACATATTAGGATCAAGTGTTAATCCTGGATTTGATGTTACAATTATGCAATGATGTTCATTATAACATCTCCTTTAGTGGAATCTCTTTGATCCTGTATTCTTTGTTGTATCCTCTCTTCTAGCGCATCCATTCTCTTTTCCACCAATTCATCTACAACAATATTTGAAGAGGGTCCAAAATCACTTGTTTTTTTTTAAATAGACTTGGTCACCCCGCATCCGAATAGTCTTACTCAACCTGGATGATCAGGACCATAACTTTTGTAAATGCATCAACTGATTGACTACCATCTTCACTTTCTGGAGTTTGTACTCTCTCTATTTCAACCTACAAGTCATATCCAAAATGAGCAAGTAAATTGATTTATTTCAATATTTAATAAAGAACAAATGATCTTGATCGATTCTGAATTAGAAAATTTCATACTATTTTATTTGTAATATTTTCAGATGAATCCTTGTACACTCGTCCAAATATCCTTCTTCCAATAGCCACAAAGAATTCCTTGTTTGACACAGCATCACAAATTTCTTTCTTTTTTCCAAGTTACACCCAAGTCAACATTAAAAAAATTTCAAGTCAACAAGTTCATAGTAACAATATAAAAGAATACCAAACCTCACGGATTAGAGTAATACTTTTTTTGCCAACAGTGTAAGGATACTTCCACATTTTCCAATTCTATTTGTTAGCATTGGACTTATCCTGCAAGATAATTTGTACAGATAAGTTTTAAAAAATTAAAGTACTGATTATGGAACAAAGTAATAACTTTACATATTCATATCATACCTTAGCTTGTTTTGAGTTCAAATACTGAAGCAAATCCACAAAAATAGGTTCTGAACAGTTTTAGGCCTATTTGTCATTCGAATTTTGTAATGCCCCAAAGTTTTTCCTAGATAAATTTTTTGAATTTTTTTTCCAAAAATAGATACTCGGTGAAGGAGTTATGGTTAATTTAAGTCCTAGTCGTAAAACACCGTCATTCCTGTCCTTGGCTCATCGCGAAGAGGGTGTAAATGATGATGGTCAATTTCTAGTGAGACTCTGTGATGGTGGCGAGCGAGGAGTGGGACAAATTCCCATTCATCAATTTTCAGTGAGCCACCGTGATAGTGGTGCGTTGCAGTGGCCCATAAGATCGGGTTCCCAGTTTAAATTTTTCCAGTTTCATTCAGAAATTAACAAGGGTAGTTTGGACTTTTTTCAAGGCTCTTAAAATGTCCAAACAGGAGATTAAGACCTCTACAAGCATAACATTCGACATTCTCAAGATTTCCATCAAAACAAAAACCCTAGTTCATATACTTCTCCCCCAAGAAACTCAAGATTCAACCATGGGTTTTCAAAATTTATCAAAGATTTGGAATCCCCAAATCGTAGGCTTCAAGGATCATCCATTATTCTTTATAATCGAGGTATGCAGGATTTTCCTAAAATATCATGGGTATAGAAATCATGTTTTAAGAAAAGAGTTTTAGATTTATGATTTATAATAATGTTTTTAGAAGTCTCAATGACATTGTTTTGGTCTCTAGGCATTCTTCCAAGTTTATTCAAAATTCTATATATATGTATGCATGTGTTTAAGGATGAATATTCAATTGAGAGCATGAATTATAATGAACCCCTCTCTTGTTATGATTTTTCCCACATTCCATATGATATGAATTGTTTTAAATTACATCTTTAAAGAATGATATGAAATGTCTTGATTTATGCTATGACTTGAATATGATTTTGAAATAAAAAGAGAGGGATATGCATGTTGAATATGCATATAACAAAGAGTAGCATGGTTTTCCAAAAGAATACGTGACCACCATATGTTTGAATAATCTCATCATAGTTTTGACTTGTGTTTCGGAACATGAAATCTTTTAAATTATTTGCATGTTTGGGTGGTCTGAACTGTGTTTTAATGAAAGAATTATGCATGATGCAATATGGCTAAGAAATAGGACTTGCAAGTCTTGGTGTGACGACACCAATTCAGATTACGCCATGATAATTCAGAATAAAATAGAACCCATGTTTGAAATCAGACTTTTCAGATGTTGAAACTAGAAAAAATGTGTTATTCAGAATAGGACAAAATTGGGCATAAAGAGAGTTTAGGTGGTTTCTCGAAGAAGGAATGAGTTCAGACAACTCATTGCCCAAAACCGTGATTTGCCGATCTAGGTACATTATATTATGTTGTCCTAGTGTCGTGTGGCGTAGCAGAATTAAAAACTCCAACCCTTACGGTAGACTCGGGTTGGGGGCTTCCCTGCTGAGTCAATAGAAGATTCCATACAGCCAATGGTATTTTAGAATTGTAGGGTTGTACCACCTAACTTAGAAGTAATTCAAAGATCAGGCATTGCATTGAAAAGAATGATTTTGATTTTAGAAAGTGCCCATGTGTTTAGAACTATTTTATGAATGATATTTTGAAAAATTGATCTCCAACTATTTTATATATATACAATCTTTATTTTTGGATTACTTTGCATACCGGTACATCTGTATTGACCCCCTCCACCCTCCAAGTTCTGAGGCTTAGTTTAGGGATCCCAAAAAGCAGTAGATTTTATCAGATAGAGTTGCAGTGTCCAGTTGGTGAGCCTTCTTTATTCCAGAAGGCCTGTTTACTTTCATACAACTATTATTAGATATGGTTTTGATCTACTGGGGGCCTTTTCCCAATTTTCGGATTGTGTTAGTGATCATATAGTAGAGATTTCACAGACGGTTTCCAGATGTTGTTAGATGGTTTTGTATTGTCCTCTTCTATTATTGAATATATATCAGATTTATGACCATGGTTCCATTTGGTTAAAATTTTTCGTATTTCCTTATTTGTGTATGAATGGTGTATATGATTTAAAGTTAGGAGGGTATCCGGCCCTTCTTGGTTTGGGATTCTATCACGACCAGGGCCACTGTTCGGGTCGTGACAAACTTGGTATTAGAGCACGGTTCATGGTCCAAGGGTGTTTGTGAAATTGCGCCTGGTAGAGTCTTATTTATGGGTGTGTAGAGCGCCACCTTTATAAGAAAGGGGCTACTAGGCCTTTAGGGATGTTTTCTCTCTTTGTGATCTAGTTCGTTCTTTGGAGTCTAATCTGCCTCTAATCAATGCTCTCTTTCTTTTAATAAAAATCGATCATGTCTCCTCGTCGCACTATCAATCAGAATGAAAAGACAAATGAGGTCCGTCCCACTCACGTGATGCGGACCCATAATAGAGCTCTCACCCCATAACTTATTCCTACTACGAGAGTACCTCCAGTCCTGACCAGTCCTCTTTGAGCTCCAAGAACAAATGTTAATCGTCCCCACTCCTCTCTTAGGGACATATCGAATCCAGAATTCAGATTGTCCATTCACATGCTTGTACAGCTGGTAGCCGCACAGACTCAGAGGTCAGAGGATACTGGGTCTGCATCTATTAATTTGGAGGCTACTAGGGTGGGCTAGCTCATGAGAATGAACCCCCCTAAATTTTCTGGCACTACGGTAGAAGAGGACCCACACGAGTTCGTGGACAAAATGGAGAAAATTTTTAGAGTGATGCATATGGATCAGGTGGAAGGGGTTGAGTTAGTAGTGTACCATCTTAAAGATATAGCAAACCAATGGTATAATAAGTGGGAAGAGGAGAAGGGTGAGAGTGTTGAGCCCATAGTTTGGGGTGAGTTTATGGAAGCTTTTCTTGACTGATTCTTTCCTCTAGATTTGAGGGAAGCCAAGTAGAGGAATTTATGAATCTGAAGCAGGGGAAGATAGTGTACAGGAGTACACTCTGAATTTTAACCAACTTTCTTGTTATGCACTAGAGATGACGGGTAATATGAGGGTCCCGATGAGGAAATTTGCATCTGGCCTTTTCGATGATCTAGCGCTTGAATGCCAAGGGGCGATGCTTACTAGGGATGTTGAATTTACTAGGCTTTCAGTCCATATGCAGTAGGTAGAAGAGAAGAAAAAGAAAATTTCCAAATATAGAGTAAAGGAAAGGCAGGCAAGGAGAGCTAGAATAGCGGATCAGAACCACAGTCAGCCACAAAGCGGAAACTGGGGCAGTAAATGACAAAAGAAGAAGTTTTGGAGTAACGTACAGTATGCACCTAGCGCCCCAGCGCCCAGACCCCAGTTGATAGACGATCTCAAAGTTTTTAAACTAGTCATGGACCCAGAGCTCAAGATACTATCACGACCCGAACGAGGGCATGGCCATGACGGACATCCTAAACCATGAAGGCCCGAAATGCCTTTCTCTATCTGGTAATCATGCACAACATTCATATAATAAAAGAAGATGTGGAAACATAATCTGCTACGGAAACATGGTCAATTCTGAATTCAACATAAGTATGGAAACTGTAAATCAACAACATCTAAATAACATCTAACGCAGTCTATGAAATCTTTACTATATGAAAATCTAAAAACTTTCTGAAACTAGGACAAGGCCCCGAGAAGACCAAAATTGAAATAAGTGACATAATTCAAAATGACAGGCCTTGTGTAATAGGGAAGGCTCACCACTGAACAATCTGATCAACTGTCTGAATTATCTACTACTTATTTGGACCCCTAGACTGAGTCTCAGAACCTGAGAGGTAGGGGGAGGGGGGTTCAATACAGATGTACTGGTACGCAGAGAATATCCAAAATAATCATTTATTATTCAACATATATGAGAGCAATTTAAAACAGTTCATAAGTACATAATATAGTAAGAATTCACATGGGCATTTTAAAGACTCTGTAAAAATCATCTCAACTCTGAGAAATCTGTGTTACTTCTGCGCTAGGTGGTATACCCTACAACTCTAAAAAATTCCATGGGCTATATGGAAACTACCATTAACTCGGCAGTGAAGCCCCCAACCCAAGTGTGCCACAAGGGTCGGAGTCTTTGAATCTACTACGCCACACGGAAATCTCCAGCATACTATAATAATCTACCTGTATTGGCAAATACGGTTTCAGGGTAAGAGTTGCTTGAACTCGCGCCTTCTTCGGATAACCACCTAACCCTCTTTAAGCCTCTTTTTAAAACTCTATCAAAACATACAGTCTCTGAAAACATACTTTGAAAACATGCTCTGAAAACATAATCTAGTATTGTATAAATACATATGGTATCGTCATACCATTGACTTGCAAGTCACATCTCTGAGCCATTATTAGTCTATCGTAAATCTCTGTTTTCAAAACACAAGTTTTGGGACCACCATTTCAATAATTCAATTCAAAGAAACTCTTTCTCAAACCTCATGTAAACACATGCAAGGAACTCATCTTTGTCATGCATTTCAGTAGTACAGTACAAGGTGGTCATGTCAAAGTTCTCAATTCACATGAAATTCTTTCTCTTAAACATAAGAACATATTTATATCAAGAAATACCCTCTCAACAATTTCAAATTATGCTCAAATGCTATAATATTGCGTAAACATCTTTCAAATCACAAAACCATAATCTTTAATTCAATACACTAGAGGGATTTCATAATTTATGCTCTCAATGATCATAAATATCAATTTCCATACATATACGTATACATGTAAATCAATTTAGTGGATAGGACCAGAAGGTCAAAATAATAGTAACACTAAAACATTCGGAGTATGTAACTTAGAACATAGATTCCAAAACCCCTTTAAAATTTATGCATAAAAATCTAAATATCATGCTCTAATGATTTTAAGCCCATGTAGTTTTTTTAGGATAAACCCCACGTACCTCTATCTAGAAATTTAAAGGATGCTTCTTGATGCCCATGGCTTGGGCATTCTAAATCTTCAATTTTTTTTTAAAACCCATGGTTGAATCTTAATTTATTTGGATGATCAATATAGAACCCTAGAGAGTGTCCTTGAATATTTTTGGTGAATGTATGATTAATATGCTCAATTGGGGTTGAAATCTCATGTTTGGTCTGATAAGGATGTGGAAAAATACCCAATATACCCTTAATGAGACCGGTTTTAAAATATAATTGGGAGCCCGATTTCATGGGCCACCGCGATGCGCCACTATTGCGGTGGCTCACTGGAAATTGACAAATGGAAATTTGGCCCACTCCGTGATGCGCCACCATTACGGAGTCCCATTGGAAATTGACCATCATTATTTATACCCTCTCCACAATGGCCAAGGATAGGAATGACGGTGTTTTATGACTAGGACTTAAATTAACCATAACTCCTTCATCGAGTGCCCGTTTTGCGAACATCTTATGTCGACGAAAAACTTATTCAATCATCTAGGAAATGAAAAGTTGAAATCTAAGGGATTCCACTGGTAAAAAAGTATAAATCATTCTAGAAGACAATTCTTGATATTTTAGGGATAACATTTAGCTAAGAAAAACTTTGGGGCATTATAGATACCCAGTCACAGGGCAGAGTGGCTCAACAGTACCGTCCTTATCCACAGTGTGAGACTTGTGGTAAGCATCATCCAAGGAGGTGTCATTTGGGTGTATTCGTATGTTATTCATGTGGTCAGCCGGGTCACTTTCAGAGAGATTGTCCATCTGCTAGAAGGAATGTTGGTGGAGAAAAATCTCAGGAAAATTCCTCTGCACCACCACCGACTTAGAAGGGAGCAGAATCAGCAAGCGGGAGTGGTCGCAACCGGTTATATTCTTTGACCAACCGCCAGGAGACGGAAGCCTTACCATATGTTATCACCAGTACATTACAAATATTTTCTCGTGATGTATATGTGTTGCTTGATCTCGGGTATACCTTATAATATGTGACCCCGTATGTGGCTATTGGTTTTGGGTTTGAGTCCGATGTTATTACTGAACCTTTATCTGTCTCCACTCCAGTGGGTAATTCTTTTTTGGCTAGGAGGGTGTATAAAAATTGTGTTGTGTTAATTCTTAGTAGGGATACTGTGGCAGATCTCATAGAACTTGATATGGTTTCTTTTGATGCTATCCTAGGGATGGACTGGCTCCATTGGTGTTATGCTACACTAGACTGTAGAACCCGAAAGCTTACCTTTTCTTTTTTGAATGAGCCAGCAATAGAGTGGAAAGGGCACTCTTTAGCACCTAGAGGGCACTTCATTTCTTATCTCAGAGCCCATAAACTTATTTCCAAGGGTTTCTTGTATCATCTTATTCGGGTTAAAGATTCTAATACCAAAAGTCTTCCTCTTCAGTCTGTCCCTGAAGTAAAGGAATTCTTAGAAGTCTTTCCAGATTATCTCCCAAGAATACCACCTTATAGGGAGATAGATTTTGGCATAGATGTGTTGCTAGGCACTCGTCCCATCTCTATTCAGCCATATAGAACGGCTCCAGCAGAGTTGAAAGAGTTGAAAAAAAAGCTAGAAGACCTCCTAGATAAAGGTTTCATCGGTCCAAGTGTTTTCCCCTGGGGTGCACCTGTACTTTTTGTACGAAATAAAGATGATTCCCTATGTATGTGCATATATTACCGCCAGTTAAACAAGGTCACTATCAAAAATAAGTATCCTCTTCCTAGGATTGATGATCTATTTGACCAACTTCAGGGTGCTAAGTGTTTTTCTAAAATAGACCTTCGTTCAGGATATTATCAATTGAAAAATAGGGAGTCATACATTCCCAAAATAGCTTTCTAAACCAGATATGGTCATGATGAATTCCTAGTCATGTCCTTCGGGTTGACTAATGCCCCTGCAGCCTTCATGGACCTAATGAATAGGGTCTTTCGATAGTTTCTAGACTTGTTTGTCATAGTTTTCATTGATGATATCTTGGTCTATTCCAAAAGTGAGAAGGACCAAGCCAATCACCTCTGAATTATCCTCCAGACTCTCAAAGATCATAGGTTGTATGCGAAGTTCTCCAAGTGTGAATTCTAGTTAAATACTACTGCTTTCTTGGGGCATATTGTGTCTAGTTAACGGATTAAGGTTGATCCCCAAAAGCTTGAGGCAGTGAGGAAATGGTCCAGACCGATGACTCCAACCGACATTCGGAGCTTCTTGGGTTTGGTGGGTTATTATAGAAGGTTTGTAGAGAGTTTTTCTTCCATAGATGCACCACTTACTAAGTTGACTCAGAAAAAGGTAAAGTTTTTGTGGTCTAACTCTTGTGAGAATAGTTTTGAGAAGTTGAAAGAAAAGTTGACTACTGCTTCTATTTTTACTCTTTTGGAGGGTACAGAAGGTTTTGTTCTATACTGTGATGTATCCCGATTTAGACTTTGGTGTGTTCTTATGCAGCACGGTAAGGTAGTACCTTATACATCTAGGCAGTTGAAGGTGCTTGAGCGGAACTTCCCCACTCATGACTTGGAGTTAGCGGATGTGGTTTTTACACTTAAGATCTGGTGGCACTATTTGTATTGGGTACATATTGATATATTTACTGGCCACAAGAGTTTACAGTATGTGTTCTCGCAAAAAGAATTGAATCTTAGGCAGAGCCGATGCTTGGAACTTTTAAAAAACTATGACATGAGCCTGCACTATTATCCGGGCAAGGCGAATGTGGTACCTCATGCCCTCAGCAGGGTATCTATGGAAGTCTTTCTCATGTTGAGGGAGATGGTAAATGATATTCATCGGCTTACAAATCTAGGAGTGCGACTCTTGGATTCCGAAGATATGGGAATGGTTGTTCATAAAATATCTAAATCTTCACTTTGTGCAGAAATTAAAGAGAAGCAGGCTGAAGATCCCATCTTGATGCAGATCAAGAAAGATGTGGGTCAATAGAAGGTGATGTCCTTCGAAATTGGTGGTGAAGGTATTTTGAGGTATCAGGGTAGATTATGTGTACCAGATGTTGATGGTTTGTAGTAGAGAATTATTGATGAAGCTCACACTTCGAGGTATGTTATTCACCCAGGCTCTACTAAGATGTACCATGATCTGAAATCTATGTATTGGTGGAATAATATGAAGCATGATGTGGCTAACTTTGTTTCTAAGTGTTTGAATTGCCAACAAGTTAAAGTAGGGCATATGAGGCCGGGTGGTTCTTCCCAAGAGATAGCCTTGCCCTTATGGAAGTGGGAGATGATTAATATGGACTTCATTACAGGACTCCCAAAGTCCCAAAACCAGTATGATTCTATATGGATAATTATAGATAGGTTGACCAAGTCATCCTACTTTCTTTCTGTCAGGACTAACAATTCGGGAGAGGATTATGCTAAGTTGTTCATTGCATAAATAATTCGTTTGCATGGGGAAACTGTGTCCATCATATCCGACCAACGTACACAATTTTCTTTTCAGTTTTGGAGATCTTTTTAGAGAGGTTTAGGTACCCAAGTGAACCTAAGTACTTCTTTTCACCCTCAGACTGATGGGTAGGCTGAGCGCACCATTAAGACCCTTGAGGACATGTTGAGGGCCTGTGTGATTGATTTTAAAGGTAGTTGGGTGGAATACCTTCCCCTGATAGATTTTGCGTATAATAACAGTTTCCATTCCAATATTAAGATGACACAATTTGAGGCATTGTTTGGGAGAAGATGTAGGTCATCAATGGGGTGGTATGAAGTGGGTGAGATGCAGATGTTTGGGCCTGATCTTGTTCATCAAGCAATGAAGGATGTGAAAGTCATTAAAGAACAACTTAAGACAGCTCATAGTCATCAGAAATACTATACCGATGTTAGAAGAAGAGATCTAGAGTTTGAGGTTGGAGATTGGGTGTTTCTCAAGATTTCTCCCATGAAGGGAGTTATTCAATTCGGGAAGAAAGGTAAGCTGATTCCTCGCTATGTTGGGACATACTAGATTGTGAGAAGGATAGGTGGTGTTGCATATGAGTTAGAATTGCCTGCCTGTTTGGGTTCTGTTCATCCGGTATTTAATATATCTATGTTGAAGAAGTTCATTGGAGACCATTCTTTAGTGTTTCCTGTCAAACAAATCAAAGTGACAGACTCCTTATCTTATGAAGAAGAGCCGGTAGAAATTTTGGATTGCCAAGTTAAAAGATTGAGGAACAAAGAGGTAGCCTTAGTTAAAGTGTTTTGGAGAAATATGAAAATTGAAGTAGCAACTTGGGAATCAGAAGTTGACATGAGAGCTAGATACCCAAACCTTTTTGATCCAATGGATGACGAAATGGAAGGTACAATCCTTGCCTTATTCTTTCTATGCCTTATCTACCCTCATATAACAGGCTGCGATGTCTCAACCTATGTTGGCTACATAGTTCTGGAACACAAGGATGACAGCTAAGAATCACACCCTCATATACAGGTGAGTTCCCATCCTTGGGTTCACTCGGTGCTAACTCCTACTCCCATCTAAAGAGACTAAACATAATTCAACTAACTGTACATAGAAAGATTAACTGACTTCTGTTGACTGACGGAGTAGTACTATTATTGATAGTTAACTGGGATCATGAGATTTCGGAGGTTTTTTGAGTCACATGACTGACTGAGTTCTATAGATTATAGCTTAACTGAGATTATTGTGACAACATGACATATTTCTAAGCACACAGCTATGTTTTTCGGGTATGAATACCCCCAGGACTCGATAGAAGAAAAATAACACACATGACATGACTTGATCACAAGATTGGAGTCCACCTTTCGCTATATCATAAGTAGGGGATAGTATACTTCATGTATTTAATCAATACCTCAAACATGGTAGGGAAAGCATGGATATAATTCCCACACAAAATTCATATTTCCATCATCATACATACTTGATGCCATCACCATAAGAATACATAAATAGCATGGGCATTCATATTGAAGTGTATCTCTAACATGGACTTGTCATTTAGATATCATGAAATCATGTAAATATGAACTTCTAACATCCTAGGCATTTTATAAAACACCTTACATGCATTCTTTAAGGCACAGGTGGATTTCATACTTGCATTAGTTCAACCCATCCAAAGTTCATGATTTTCAACCAACAATCACATATATTCCATGAAAAACATCCTTAGATATCATCTTGAAACTTGAACAACAATCATCAATGTGTACATGCTTATATCACCACAAAAGTTTACAAAATAACATTTAAAAGAATGGTTCTTGAACTCTATGAACGAATTGAATCCATAGATGAACACTACGAATAACTTAAAGCTTGATTTTGAAAGATATCTAATGTTTCTGAAGGTTCCTGAAGAAATCCTTAGGCTTGCCCTTGATTTTTCTTGACTAGGGTTTAACCCCTTTGGGAAAGAATGCTCTTGTTCCTGAGGAGATGATCTTGAGGGGAAACCCTAATCTTGTGATTGAAAGTGTAAGAAAGGGTTTTTAAGATGTTTTAACTAAAGAGAATGGAAGATAATACGTTCCTTGAGGGTTATAAGTCGTGGGAAGTGAAAGGAAAAGACCAAAATACCCTTATGAAATAAATTCCCAGTTGCTGAAAATCATAGCTGACGACATCTGTGACAAGGCATTAAAAGTGTAGTAAGCCATCAAAAATGTCGTCACACAGGAGCTGGAACTGATGGTTTCTGCCTAAGTCTGATGACCTTCGTGGTAGGGCGTCAAAAATGTGGTAAGCTACCACGAATGTCGTCACCTAGGAGCTGGTTTTTTCGTAAGGCTGACGACCTTCATGGTAGGGCATCACAAATGTGTTAAGCTACCATGAATGTCGTTATTTAGGAGTTGGTTTCTTCCTAAGGCTGACGACCTTCGTGGTAGGGCGTCACAAATGAGGTAAGCTACCACGAATGTCGTCACACAGGAGTTGGATTCTGCTTAAGGCTGACGACCTTCGTGTTAGGGCGTCACAAATGTGGTAAGCTACCACGAATGTCATCACACAGGAGTTGGATTCTGCCTAAGACGGTCAATCTTCATGGTAGGGTGTCACAAATGTGGTAAGCTACCACGAATGTCGTCACACAGTTTCCAGCCTGACGTGCTGGAGTAAAATTGGAATAACTCTTTGCTCTGATATAGGATTTAGGAGAAATTTATATCGTTGGAAAGATAATTCAATTATCTATCTGTTGATAGATCATTATATTAAAAATTCCAAGTATAATGATATATATGCTCATCTGAAGTTGACTATACCAATATCCTTCTCAAGAATTCAATCGGTAAGGAATGTTTTGATTCGTCTGATATCTGGGAGTTATTTGAAGCCTTAATATACATATAACCTACTCATAAAACTATAAAATAACCATGATGTACTATGCATAATATTGGTACATGGCTGTAATATTGGTTTGGATTTTTTGGGGTATTACAATATCTCCCCCTTGGAAACATTCGTCCTCGAATGATGACTGCTTGAGAGGGGAGAAAATATAAAACGACGCATACACAGATCATGATCAAATGGCACATGACTTTAGGACTGAATTGAATTGTAAAATGAATATAGACCAACTGAACATGCATATCTGATGCATGACTGATAAGCTGAACTCATGAATGCATGATAAGCTATGCACTGATACTTGATACCAATTTTATACTGGAATTTTGAACATGTAACTGAATAAACTTAAGGGAAATTGTTACCTTGAGCTAAGTCTAAATTAGTGGAGAAAATATGAGGGTACTTGGTTCGCATGCTTGCTTCTTCTTCCCAAGTAGCTCCCTACATGGACTGATTCCGCCAAAGAACCTTGACTAGAGGGACTTCTTTGTTCCTCAGCCTACGAGTCTGATAGTCGAGGATTTCTACTGGAATCTCTTCATAAGAGCGGCTATTCTGAATGCCAACACCCTGAACAGGGACTACAACTGCTGGGTCACCTATGCACTTCTTGAGCAAAGAGACATGGAAGACTTGATGAACTGAGCCTAGATCTGAAGGCAATTCGAGCTCATAGGCTACCTTGCCGAAGTGACTGAGAATCCTGAAGGGACCGAAATATCAGGGACTGAGCTTTCCCTTCTTGTTGAATCTCTTCACTCCATTCATGGGAGAGATCTTTAGATATATATAGTCATCGACCTCAAATTCGAGATCCTTTCTACAAACATCCGCATAAGACTTCTGTCGTCTCTGAGCAGCCCAGAGTCTTTCTCTAATCAACTGAACTTTCACTAAGGCATCAAATACTAAGTCAGGCCCTATGACTGCGGTCTCACTAACTTCAAACCAATCGATCAGAGACCTACATCTCCTACCATAGAGAGTTTCAAAAGGAGCCATCTAAACACTGGAGTGATAGCTGTTGTTGTATGCGAACTCAATCAAAGGCAAGTGGTCGTCCCAGCTTCCCTTGAAATCAATTGTACACGCCCTTAGCATATCTTCTAGAGTCTGAATGGTCCATTCTTCTTGACCATCTGTCTGAGGATAAAATGTTGTATTGAGATGAACTTGGGTGCCAAGACAGTTTTGGAACGCTTTCCAAAAGTAAGATGTGAACTGGGTACCTCTGTCTGAGATGATAGATAGTGGAACATAGTGTAATCTGACCAACTCCCTGATATAGAGTTTGGCATAATCCTCGTCTGAGTAAAAGGTACAAACTAGAAGAAAATGAGCTGACTTGGTCATTCTGTCTACAATGACCCAAACTGAATCATGCTGATGATGTGTTCTAGGCAAACCCATCACAAAGTCCATGTTCACTTCTTCCCACTTCCAAGTAGGAATAGTGAACTCCTACATAGAACCACTAGGTTTCTGATGCTCTATCTTAACCTGCAGACATGTAGAGCACTTAGCCACAAACTCTGCAACGTCCCTCTTCATCCCACTCCACCAATAGATCTCCCTCAAGTCACGGTACATCTTAGTGGACCCTGGATAAATAGAGTATCGCACACCATGCACTTCTGCATGAATTCGCTGCCTCAAGTCATCTACACCGGGAATACACAGACGACCCTGACAACGAAGAACACCATCTCCCCCTTGGGAGAAAACCTCTACTTCCTAACTCTGACTCTTTTAGCTTGACAAGGCTAGGATCCCTGTCTTGCCTCTCTTTCTCCTCAAAAACTAGAGATGACTCTAAACTACTCTGAACACATACACCACCCTCTGAAGAGTCGATTAAGCGAACGCCTAGTTTGGAAAGCTGATGAATCTCCTGAGCTAATTTCTTCTTACTATCCTCAACATGGGAAACACTACCCATGGACAGTCTACTGAGTGCGTCGGCCACTACATTGGCCTTGCCAGTATGATAAAGGACACTCATGTCATAATCCTTCAAGAGCTCTAACCACTTTCTTTAACAAAGATTGAGATATTTCTAGGAAAAGACATACTGAAGGATCTTATGATCTGTGAAGACGTCTACATGAATACCGTATAAATAATGCCTCCAAATCTTTAAGTCAAAGACAAATATGATGTTGGGCATATTTATACGTCTAAGAACCATAATTTACCCATGTTTTGGCTAAGTTTTGAGGATAAAATATATAATTCTTGCACTTTTAGTCCATTTTCCTTTAAGTGAGCTGACCTATGTGATTAGCATGTTTTTCAGGTACTAATGATGAAGATTTCAGCACTTTGTGGACCTGTGGGCAGCAAAGGAAAACTTCACATAAGAGGAAAGGCATCTTTTGGACTGAATGTGATGCATGGGAACTTTTTCCCGGGCAAACCCAGTATTTTTAAATACTTAAGGATGCAGTAGCAACTTATTAGACAAGGATGCTATTAAAAACCTTATTGCTGAATTTTTCAGCATCATTATCATTCGACATTATTCATTATTCAATTTGGAGATTCTGTAATAGTTTTGAGAACAGAGAATACGGCTTTCTTGAGGAACGGAAAGAGAAAACATGTTTCATCTCCATAGCCGAGATTTTTCTAAGTTGTGGTATGATGATTATGTCTATTGTGATTTCCGTTGTATTCATGAGTAGCTAAACTTATCTGTTAGGGTCATGAAAACCTTGTAAGATACTATCTATTGCTATGAGTTTGTGAATTCTTGATGTGTTATGCTACTTATATCATTACTCTCTTCGTTTTGATTGAATTCTCATGGTTACAAACATAGAGAATACGCCATTATAGCATTAACTTGTTCGAGAGAAAAGTTACATGTTTGGAAAAGAGAGTGTGACAAGGAAATAGGGTTTCCAACCTCTATTTACACGTTAATGCCTTAACCAGTTTAACTTCTTGGAGAATTTGTACCATTTGTTATACACTTTAGGCTCGAGAGAGCTAAAGTGAAATAAATCCTTGATGGTTGAGAAACACTTGGATTTAGAATTAGAATACGATTCTCTATAAGTGCATGCATGTCTAAATTCCGCGTTACTCATAGTTAATAGAGAAGTAGAACTTATAAGGTGGACATAACCCTAACTTATCAATCTCTGTGATTAAATCTTACTACGCAAATCGTTCCATTGTTACTTTGATAATATTAGTTCACGCCTAAACCAAACCCCCCTTTTTCCTTGGAATTTTTGACCAACAGTCTACTAATAATTGCAACACTTAGTGACTAGAGTATTCCCTGTGGGATTCGACACCCAACCCAGTTGGGTTCTATATTTGACAGCGACCGCTTACACTTTCTAACGAGAGTTGTAATTTGGGCGTATCAAATTTTGGCGCCGTTGTCGGGGAATACGGTTGTCAACTAAGTTTGTGATAGTTAATAGACCCTTTGGTCAAAGATTCTCGAATTTTACTTTTTGTTTGTTGTTTTTGTTTTGTTCAGGTTTATTGAAGTGCATGCCAAATACACGAAGTTCTGGTCAACCGTTATTACCTATAAATCCTAAACCACATCTTATTGGCAGAATGGATGCGCAACGAAACCTTGAACGGATGGCTTCTCAACAGGAGCAGGAAAGATTAGCTGCATTGGCAGTTGCTCAAGTGCATCAACAGAATATTGATAACCCAGGTCGGGCAACAAATCTTGATGAAGAGGACCTGGGTGATGATGAGTTATTAAATCCAAGGCGTGCTGGTGAGGTGGCAGCACCTGTGAACAGGAGAGATTATCAAGCTAGAATGAGACCTGAACGCCGAGCTGTGCAGGCCCCTTTCGATGATGATGATGATGATTTGGATGGGGTTGGTGCCACAGGGGCTATTATTCTTCCACCCTTGGCACCCGGAGCCAAGTTCAATATCACCAGCACCATGATCCAGCTATTACAACTCAAAGGGTTATTTGGTGGACTTGCAGGCGATGATCCGAATATGCATCTGATTAATTTTATCTCAACATGCAAATCATTTAATAATCCAGGGGTTGGACAGAATGCGATCCGGCTGCGCTTATTTCCATTGTCTCTATCTAGAGAGGCAACTCTATGGTTAAACGGGCTAACTCCTGACTCTATTACCAATTGGAGGCAACTGAAAGACGCTTTCCTAGAAAGATTCTTTCCGCCATCCAAGAGGGCACAATTGAGAGATGAGATAAGCAATTTCAGACAGCTTCCAACTGAAGCTCTCCATGAAACATGGGAGAGGTTCAAGAAGAAGCTTACGCGGTGCCCAAATCATCAGATGACCAATGTCCACTTGATGGAAATATTATATAGGGCTTTGAACTCGGTGACTAAGCCAGTGGTTGATAATGCTGCAGGTGGGTCATTCATGGACCTTACTTTTATTGAGGCTGGTGATATGCTGGATCGTATGACAAAGCAGGGTAGAGCTTGGCATACCAGGGATTCTGAGGTAGCAAGCTCTACTGTATCTACTGGCATGACAACAGAATAGAGGCAAAGAGAAGAGGAACGTGACCAAGATATGGCTCACATGAAAACGCAGATGGACCTTCTTACCAAGTATTTATTATCAGGGAAGACAGAAAAGGTCAAGGCTGTTGTATCACAGGGTAGAGATTAATCCGATTCTGAGGAAGAAGCGAATTATTTGAATAATCAGGGGGGTTTCCGAGGCAATGCCCAAGGAAACCAAGGTCGAAACTATTATGAAAAATTCGTATTCAAGAATAAGACTGACAGGAGTGGTTTGTATGTCACTCCTGGAAATCATGAAGCTGTTGCAACTAGTTCTGGGAAGATGTCCATGGAGCACATGATGGCTAAGCTTTTGAAAGGAGTGGAGGAAACCAACACGGGACTAGCTGAGGTAAAAAATGATTTGTCCTCAATAAATCAATTGGTTGACTCGCATTCCACTGCAATAAAATAGTTGGAACAATAAATGAGTCAACTATCAGCGGCAATCAATCAAAGAAAAGCTGGCACTTTACCTAGTAACACTGTGCAAAATCCACGGAATGATGGATCATGTATGGCTATTACTACCAGGAGTGGTAAGGTGTTGGACAATCCATCCAAAGGCAAGCAGGTGGTTGATAATATAGAAGAGAATGTTATTGAAGCAGATTGTGATGATTCTGTAGAAGCTGAAAATCAGAATAAGAACGTTCATGACACTACACCTAGATGTCACCAGCCTGAAAAGATTGATAATCGAAAGAAAAAACAAAAGGAAGTGGTGGAAAAGACTCTTCCAAATCCACCACCACTTTTTCCTCAGATACTGGAGAAAAAGGCTGATGACACCAGGTTTAGTAAATTCATGACCATGCTGAAGCAGCTGACTATTAATGTGCCTTTGGTGGAGGCACTGGAGAAGATGCCAGGGTACGCCAAATTCATGAAGGACCTTTTGACAAAGAAAAGGGCAGCAAATTATGAACTGGCAAATAATGTTCATCATTGCAGTGCAATTTCCACGAGATCTTTAGTACAGAAAAAGGCGGATCCTGGTGCTTTCACTATTCCTTGCACGGTTGGATCCTTGGATTTTGCTAAGGCATTGTGCGATTTGGGGGCTAGCATCAATTTGATGTCGCTATCTATTTATAAATAGTTGGGGTTGGGCGATCCTACACCAACCAATATGCGGCTCGTGATGGCAGATAGGTCGGTAAAACGACCTGTTGGTATCTTTCATGATGTATTAGTGAAGGTTTCTACCTTCATTTTTCCTGCAGACTTTGTTATTTTGGATTGCGAGGTGGATTTTGAGGTACCCATAATCTTGGGTCGACCTTTCCTCGCAATAAGAAGTGTGCTTATTGATTTACAAGCAAATGAGCTTTTATTTCGGATGAATGATGAAGTGGTACATTTTGATGTAAGCAAATCAATGAAGCAGCCCAAAGATATGAATGTGTTCTCTATAGCTGATGTTCATTATGAGGATGAGAAGGAATTATCTTTATATAAGCAGCTTACTGTTGAGCCATTGGTTGTTGTGCTTTTGAACTTTGAGCGTGAGGATGTTGAAGAGAACGAAGAAACTATCCGTGCTTTGACAGGAATGGGGTCGTATTCATATGACCCCAAGAAGCTGGACCTTGACCTTAAGAATCGACCCTCACCACCGGCAAAACCACCAGATATCTTGATGAAGTCTGAGTAATCTAGATAACTATGTCGTGCCGCGACAATAAATCAAGCGCTACATGGGAGGCAACCCATCATTAGGAATTTTTTTCGTTAGGATTTTGTTTGTGATAAATAAAAGTTCAAAAAGAAGAGTCGAGCCACGACCAAAACTAAGGCGCTCGGTGGGAGGCAACCCATCCTTCTAATTATTTTTGTTGTTTTTGATTAAGTGTAGGTGCAAGATATACAAAGGAGGAGATTAGTCCCAAATTTTGATTTGAAAGTGAGTCATGCTAAAGGTGGTAAGTGAGGAATGATGGAGCAAAGGCTATAGGTTAGGCATTGCCTATGCCAATCTAGGCAGCGAACAAGGCAATGCCTATGCCAATCTAGGCAACGAACAAGGCAATGCCTATGTAAATCTAGGCAACGGACAAGGCAATGCCTATGCCATTGCCTATGCTCACTGCCTCACATAGGCAATGGACAAGGCAAGGCCTATACCAATGTAGGCAATGCTATAGGCGCCACCTATGCCAATCTAGGCGATATGCAAGGTGCCACCTATACCTATCTAGGCATTGCTAAAGGCTCCGCCTATGCTAAGCATAGGCAAAGCATTAGGCCCCGCCTACTTATCCTTTTTTGCCTCCTAACCCGATTGTACATGGATCAAACCCGACCCATGGCTTAGCCTTTAAATAAATCCTCAACCTTAGAACACAATTTAGAGAAACCTCTCGATGATGATGTGTCGACTGACGATGATCACCGACTGCCAGACTCAAATGCGGAGGACAACTCTGATGATGACGACTCTGTTGATGATTCTGACGCAGGGGGTATGACCCCAGACATAGAAGAGGAGTCCGACTAATCAGGTTTTTCTTATTTATTTCCACTGAGGACAGTGTGTCCCGTCTAAGTGTGGGGTGCGGGTATATATCTGTTGTATTGTATTTCTTTGCCTACATTTATTCTTATTTGTTTGAATTAGTAGTTAGTTAGTTAGTTGTAATTAGTTAGTAGATTTTAGATGTTGCATGAAATTGTTCTGATAGACGGCATGGTATTATAACAAGAGTTTGTGCTAAATCATTGCTATTGAGACGCTTAGGCTCTAAGTTGTGATTCACTATGTGATAAATTGTTATGGTTTAATTCATTCACCTATTGGGTCAAGAATCTATAATGCCCCCAATGAAGTTGACCATATGCCTTGTGTGTGTGAGGTTATTGTATATTCTTTGTTGTGACTGATGCTAGAACTTTCCTGGTGTGTATGTGAAGCGAAATAAAGAATGTAAGTTTAGGAGATGATTTAGGCATTTCTTTGGCAGCCTGAAATTGTTTACCTTTTTTTTTTACCTACCTTTGTACATTGTCCTAGTGAACCCCCTTTGAGCCTTTAGCTATTTTCTTTGGCAGCCTCATATGTGGCCTATTCTTTTTTTTTAAGACCACAATTTGATCCAAACTCCTAAGCGCTTTAAATTGTAGAATCATGTGGAAAAAATAAGAGGAGAATGGTGAAAGTGATGCCTCAGGGTGTATTGGTACTTGAAAATGTTGTGAAAAAGAGTGGCTATTATAGAGATGCTTGCTTAATATAAAAAAAAATTAAATTAGAAAAACAAAAAGATAGTTGTGTTGATGATTGAATAACAAAATGGGTGAAAAGGGGTTGGTAGATGAAAGAGAGGTAAAGTGGTTGTTAAAAGATAGTGTAAATGGCATAATGTAGTGTATTAAAGCGCTTAGGGAACATAGTCACTATTTCTGGCCAAAATAGTCCTACCTGTCCCTTAGTCCACATTACAACCTGTAAAGACCTATTTGATCCTAAGCTTAGCATTCTGATATTAGTGGAGCATTACACTAAGGGAAAGCCTATGGTCATCAGTTGCAATATAAGAATTCCTTGTGAGAGTGAGCGCAAGGAAAATCTTATACCCATGTTTCGAAAAATGCAAAAATATGAGTGTTTATGGGTGATATCTTTTGTGAGCACACATGGTTGATGATTGTTGGGTGGTTTTATATGATTCTTTGTGGCTTAACTTGTGTATAACGAATTGAACACCCTAATGAGTCTATGTTAGAGGCTGAGTTGTTTCTAGTAATGATCAAGAAACCTACTCTTTGTTAATAATTGTCGTGCATGTCTTGTTGAAAATTTTGTGTTGCTATTGTGAAATTCTAGTTAGGTGTTTGCATGGATATAATATTTTGTTCAAGGACAAACAAAGCTTTAAGTGTGGGGTGGTGATGTTGGGCGTATTTATACGTCTAAGCACCATAATTTACCCATGTTTTGGCTAAGTTTTGAGGATAAAATATATAATTCTTGCACTTTTAGTCCATTTTCCTTTAAGTGAGCTGACCTATGTGATTAGCATGTTTTTCAGGTACTAATGATGAAGATTTCAGCACTTTGTGGACCTGTGGGCAGCAAAGGAAAACTTCACATAAGAGGAAAGGCAGCTTTTGGACTGAATGTGATGCATGGGAACTTTTTCTCGGGCAAACCAGTATTTTTAAATACTTAAGGATGCAGTAGCAACTTATTAGACAAGGATGCTATTAAAAACCTTATTGCTGAATTTTTCAGCATCATTATCATTCGACATTATTCATTATTCAATTTGGAGATTCTGTAATAGTTTTGAGAACAGAGAACACGGCTTTCTTGAGGAACGGAAAGAGAAAACACGTTTCATCTCCATAGCCGAGATTTTTCTAAGTTATGGTATGATGATTATGTCTACTGTGATTTCCGTTGTATTCATGAGTAGCTAAACTTATCTGTTAGGGTTATGGAAACCTTGTAAGATACTATCTATTGCTATGAGTTTGTGAATTCTTGATGTGTTATGCTACTTATATCATTACTCTCTTCGTTTTGATTGAATTCTCATGGTTGCAAACATAGAGAATACGCCATTATAGCATTAACTTGTTCGAGAGAAAAGTTACATGTTTGGAAAAGAGAGTGTGATAAGGAAATAGGGTTTCCAACCTCTATTTACACGTTAATGCCTTAACCGGATTAACTTCTTGGAGAATTTGTACCATTTGTTATACACTTTAGGCTCGAGAGAGCTAAAGCGAAATAAATCCTTGATGGTTGAGAAACACTTGGATTTAGAATTAGAATACGATTCTCTATAAGTGCATGCATGTCTAAATTCCGTGTTACTCATAGTTAATAGAGAAGTAGAACTTATAAGGTGGACATAACCCTAACTTATCAATCTCTGTGATTAAATCTTACTACGCAAATCGTTCCATTGTTACTTTGATAATATTAGTTCACGCCTAAACCAAACCCTCTTTTTTCCTTGGAATTTTCGACCAACAGTCTACTAATAATTGGAACACTTAGTGACCAGAGTATTCCCTGTGGGATTCGACACCCAACCCAGTTGGGTTCTATATTTGACAGCAACCGCTTACACTTTCTAACGATAGTTGTAATTAGGGCGTATCAAAATACTGGTAACTCAAGGTCATGAGTAGGATAATTCTTTTCATGGGGCTTTAACTGTCTGGAGGCGTAGGCTATGACTCTACTATGCTGCATGAGTACACAACCTAAACCTACTCTGGATGCATCAGAATATACTACGAATCCATCAAAACCGTCGGGAAGTGCTAAAACTGGAGCTGAGGTGAGTCGGGTCTTCAACTCCTGAAAACTCTTCTCGCAAGGTTCTGACCACTAAAACTTGACCTTCTTCTGAGTCAATCTGTACATAGGAGATGCAATAGAAGAAAATACCTCAAAAAATCATCGGTAATACCCAGCCAGACCCAACAAACTCCTAATATCTGATGGAGAGACAGGGTGAGGCCAGTTTCTTACCGCTTTGGTTTTCTGAGGATCTACTCTAATGCCATCACCAGAAACAATGTGGCCAAGGAATGCTACTTATCTTAGCCAAAATTCGCACTTACTGAACTTGGCGAACAACTGGTGATCCCTGAGAGTCTGAAGAACAATTATGAGATGGTCTGAATGATAACGCTCTGTGCGAGAATAGACCAGAATATCATCTATGAAGACTATAACGAATATGTCCAAGTACTGATTGAACACCCGGTTCATTAAGTCCATGAAATATGCAGGGGCATTGGTAAGACCAAAGAATATGACTAGAAATTCAAAGTGACCATACCGAGTATGAAAAGCTATCTTTGGAATGTCACATTCTCTAACTCTGAGATGATGATAGCCTGATCTGAGGTCTATCTTGGAGAAATAACTAGCACCCTGAAGTTGGTCAAACAATTCATCTATCCTAGGCAGCGGATACCTGTTCTTGACCGTGACTTTGTTGAACTGACGGTAATCAATACACATTCTGAAAGAACCGTCTTTCTTGCGCAATAATAAGACTTGCGCACCCCATGGGGATACACTAGGCCTGATAAATTCCTTATCTAAGAGATCGTTCAACTGATCTTTTAGTTCTTTGAGTTCTGTTGGTGCCATTCTGTATGGCGGAATAGAAATAGGCTAAGTATCTGGGAGAAGGTCTATCCCGAAGTCTATTTCCCTTTCGGGAGGAATGCCTGGAAGATCTTCGGGAAAGAAATCTAAATATTCACTAACCACTGGGACTGATTTGAGACTGGGAGATTCAGAACTGGAATCCTTAACATGCACGAGATGATACACACACCCATTAGAAATCATTTTCCTTACTCGAAGGTAGGAAACAAGCTGACCCCTGAAAGAGAAAGTGCTACCCTTCCACTCTAGGACGAGCTCATTCGGGAACTGAAACTGAACTATCCTATTTCTACAGTCGACTATGGTATAGTAGAAATGAAGCCAATCCATGTCAAGAATGACATCAAAATCAGTCATCTCTAACTCGACTAAATTTGCTGACGTGGATTTCTGAAATATCATAATCAGGCAGTCCATGTATACCCGCTAAGCTATGATGGTTTTATCCACTAGGGTAGAGACTGAAAAGGTCTCAACTAAAATTTTGGGACTGATTCCGTAATCCCCTGCTATGTGTGGAGTGACGAAAGACAAGGATGCACCTGGGTCTAGTAAAGAAAAACATGAACATGGAAAATCTGTAACATACCAGTAATGACATCAGAAGAATCTTCCTGATCCTGTCGGGTCTGAAGAGCATAGAGTCTATTTGGGTGTTGCCCACTAGTAGCATTGGAAGTGGCACCTTGCTGGTTCGAGCGATCGGACTGAGTTGTAGAACCATTCTGCTGACCCTGAGGGCCTAAATGAGAACACTCCCTAATCCTGTGGCCTGGCTTACCACAACCAAAACAGACATCACTACTGGCTCTGCAAATACCCTTGTGGCAAAGGGGGTTTGTTTGAGCACTGCTAAAACTGCCCTGAGATTTAGAGCCTGGTGCTCTGTCTCTGTTGTCGTCCCTGAACTTTGGCACTGGGGCACTAGCGGAGAAAGGGGATGGAACTTCTGACTTAGGAAAAAACTGCGAATAATTTCCTCCCTCTGATTTGGGCTGAGCAAAACTGAAACTTCCTGCTCTTGCTCACTTGTTCTGCCTCTCCCTAGTCTTAACCTTCTGCTCCTCTATCTGTTGAGCATGGGTCATAATCCTGGCTAAAGTCATATCGTTGTTCAGCATCGCAGACCTACACTCATTTACCACGCTATCATTCACCTCTGACACAAACTTGCTCATCTTAGCCCTGTTGTCTGCAACCACATGAGGAGCATATCTGGCTAGCTGAGTAAATCTAAGAGAATACTCTCTAACTATCATATTTCCCTTCCTGAGATTGATGAACTCAAGAACTTTGGCCTCTCTCAGCTCTTGGGGAAAGAATCTATCTAAGAAAGTTGTGACAAATTCTTCCCACTCAACAGGACCTACATCCTCTAACCTTTCTGCTACCCACTGCTTGTACCAAGTGTGAGTGACATCCTGCAATTGGTATGCAGCTATATAAGCACTCTAAGAAGAAGTGAATCCCATGATATCAATGACCTTCTAGACTTGGTCAATGAATTCCTGAGGATCCTCGTCTGGCTTAGACCCAAAGAAGGACGGACGATTCATTCGGGTGAAGTCCTGAATCCTAGCTGCTGCTGAATTGGCCACTGGGTTGTCCTGAACGACTGTTGGTCGTTCATTCTGGGTAGCTACAGAATGAGCAAGAGCAGTAAATGCGGTCCTGAACTCCGCATGAGAAATATGATCACCCAAAGGATCTTCGGGCTGAGGAGCTGGCTTATTTCTTCTCTTTGGAGGCATGTTTCTGAAATAATAAAAGATTAGATTAGCCTGAGAGACTAATGTGAAATTATGCTTACTAGAACGACATGAATACTGAAGAAAGGGAAATGTTCCTAAAATATCTCATAGCCTCCTGTACATAAATGGGGAGCGAAAAACACCCATGCACAAGACTCTAATAGATGCAGCTTACAGAATTCCTAGGACTCTATTGAACCTTAGTCTCAGATACCAAGTTTGTAACACCCAAATTTTCTGAACCGAAATGCTACACGGTTCTTATGACCCCAAGAGACCACCAGCTAACCCATAACTGATATCTGTACTTGTAGACTGCAATTCATGACATAATAATGCAGAAAACATCCACAATAGGCCATAAGGTTCAACTGAAATAATATAACATCCATATGGGCGAAAAATACCCAAAATAACTAAAAACTAAATTTGAAAGCTAAATCTGAGCATAAATTTGAAAGCCTCTAAGTACTGTCTGAAATAAGGAGTTGAAGGAACATATCTCTAACTAACTCTGTAAAACTGAACTGAAGAAATAAATGAATAAATTCAATTAATGTCGTCCTCGAATGAAGAGAACTCACTGTAACTTTGTATGTTGAATGCGACTGCTACTGCTGGTCTAGGACTCATGCCTCTGAACCTATGGTGTAACATGAAAAGAAATCACCATAGCGCAAATACGTCAGTACAACTGGAGTACTGAGTATATGAGTGAGGTAGGCTAATGCAAGGGTTTACGTGCTTGAATAATACTACGAACTGACTGATATGAATGTAAGAGTACAGACATACATACAGAGTAACTAAGATCATGAGTACGTGATGGCTAAATCTTTGCGCTAATACATGGTTGGAACCGTAGTTCATATAACATGGATGACTGTATTTGACAGCCCTGAATCTGGTTGAACTCTATGAGTTCCATGCTATAACTGAATTTGACCGTATCTAACAGTCCTGGTATACTGATATCTGAAGAACTCCCTGAGTTCTTTTACTGAGACTGATACTGAAACTGTGGGAGGTAGTTGTTTAACTGACATGCCCTATATGTGCCATTATGTCTAAGATGGGGTCCAATCTCTGCACTGACTGGAAGGGTGTCAATACCACGTCACTGGTAAGGACAACATATGAGCAACCCTCATATAAAAGGTAACTCTAGTGAAAACGGTGGGAAACCTCATATAACAGCTTAAGACACCTCATCTACCCTCATATAACAGGATGTGATATCTCAACCTATGCTGGCTACATAGTTCTAGAATGCAAGGATGACTGCTAAGAATTACACCCTTATATACAAGTGAGTTCCCATCCTTGGGTTCACTCGGTGCTAACTCCTACTCCCATCTGAAGAGACTAAATATGATTCAACTGACTGTACATGGATAGATTAAATGAATTCGGTTGACTGACGGAGTAGTACTATTATCTGAGAGTTAACAGGGATCATGAGATTTCTGAGGTTTTCGGAGTCACATAACTGACTGAGTTTTATAGATTATAGCTTGACTGAGATTATAGTGACAACATGACATAGATCTAGGAACACAGCTATGTTTTTCGGGTGCGAATACCCCCAGGACTCGATAGAAGAAAACTGACACACATGACATGACTTGATCATAAGATTGGAGTCCACAATTTGCTATATCATAAGTAGGGATAGTATACTTCATGTATTTAATCAATACCTCAAACATGGTAGGGAAAGCATGGATATAATTCCCACACAAAATTCATATTTCCATCATCATACATACTTCATGCCATCACCATAAGAATATATAAATATCATGGGCATTCATATTGATGTGTATCGCTAACATGGACTTGTCATTTAGATATCATGAAATCATGTAAATATGAACTTCTAACATCCTAGGCATTTTATCAAACACCTTACATGCATTCTTTAAGGCACAGGTGGATTTCATACATGCATTAGTTCAACCCATCCAAAGTTCATGATTTTCAACCAACAATCACATATATTCCATGAAAAACATCCTTAGATATCATCTTGAAACTTGAACAACAATCATCAACGTGTACATGCTTATATCACCACAAAAGTTTACAAAATAACATTTAAAAGCATAGTTCTTGAACTCTATGAACGAATTGAATCCATAGATGAACACTACGAATACCTTAAAGCTTGAACTTGAAAGAGATCTAATGTTTTTGAAGGTTCCTGAAGAAATCCTTAGGCTTGCCCTTGATTTTTCTTGACTAGGGTTTAACCCCTTTAGGAAAGAATGCTCTTGTTCTTGAGGAGATGATCATGAGGGGAAACCCTAATCTTGTGGCTGAAAGTGTAAGAGAGGGTTTTTAAGATATTTTAACTAAATAGAATGGAAGATAATACGTTTCTTGAGGGTTAGAAGTTGAGGGAAGTGAAGGGAAAAGACCAAAATACCCTTATTAAATAAATTCCCAGTTGCTGAAAATCATAGCTTACGACATTTGTGACAAGGCGTCAAAAGTGTGGTAAGCCGTCAAAAATATCGTCACACAGGAGCTGGAACTGATGGTTTCTGCCTAAGTCTAACGACCTTCGTGGTAGGGCATCACAAATATGGTAAGCTACCATGAATGTCATCACTTAGGAGCTGGTTTCTGCCTAAGGCTGACGACTCTGCCTAAGGCTGACGACCTTCGTGGTAGGGTGTCAAAAATGTTGTAATCTACCACAAATGTTGTCACATAGGAGTTGGATTCTACCTATGGCTGACGACCTTCGTGGTAGGGCATCACAAATGTGGTAATCTATCACGAATGTCGTCACACAGTTTCCAGCCTGACATGCTAGAGTAAAATAGGAATAACTCTTTGCTCTGATATCATATTAAGGATAAATTGGTATCGTTAGAAAGATAATTCAATTATATATCTTTTTATAGGTCATGTGCTCAAAAATTCCAAGTATAATGAGAGATATGCTCGTTTTAAGTTGACTATACCAAAATCCTTCTCAGGAATTCAATCGGTAAGGAATGTTTTCATTCATCTGATAGCTGGGAGTTATTTGAAGACTTAATATACATCTAACCTACTCATAAAAATATAAAATAACCTTGATGTACTATGCATGAGCTTGGTACATGGCTCTAATAGTGGTTTGGATTTTTTGGGGTATTACACCAATTCAGATTATGCCATGATAATTCATAATAGAATAGAACCCATGTTTGAAATTAAACTTTTAAGATGTTGAAACTAGAAAAAAATGCATGATTCAGAACAGGATAAAATTGGTCATAAAGAGAGTTTAGGTGGTTCCCCGAAGAAGGCATGAGTTCAGACAACTCATTTCCCGAAACCATGATTTGCCGATTTGGGTACATTATATTACGCTGGCTTAGTACCGTGTGGCCTATCAGAATTATAAACTCCAACCCCTGTGGCACACTCGGTTTAGGGGCTTCCCCACAGAGTCAATGGCGTATTCCATACATCCCGTGGGATTTTAGAATAGTAGTGGTGTACCACCTAACTCACAAGTAATGCAAAGATTAGGCATTGTATTGACAAGAATGATTTATGATTTCAAAAAGTGCCCATGTGTTTAGAACTATTTCATGTATGATATTTTGACCAATTACTCTCCAACTATTTTATATATATATACAAGCTTTATTTTTGGATTACTTTGCATACCAGCACATCTGTATTGACCCCCACTCCTCCCTCTAGGTTCTGAGGCTCAGTCTAGGGGTCCAGAAAAGCAGTAGATTTTATCAGACAGAGTTGCAGTGTCCAGTTGATGAGCCTTCTTTATTCCAGAAGGCATGTTTACTTTCAGACAACTATTATTATATATGGTTTTGGTCTACTGGGGGCCTTGTCCTAGTTTTCGGATTGTGTTATTGATCATGTAGTAGAGATTTTGCGGAAGGTTTCCAGATGTTGTTAGATGGTTTTGGATTGTCCTTCTCTATTATTGAATCTATATCAGATTTATGATCATGGTTTCGTTTTGTTGAAATTTTTTGCATTTCCTTATTTGTGTATGAATGGTGTATATGGTTTCAAGTTAGGAGGGTATCCGGGCCTTCCTGGTTTGGGATGCCGTCACGGCCAGGGCCTCAATTCGGGTTGTGATAAATTTCATCATCAGTGTAGGCATAATATTGGTCTTTCTTAAACTTGGACTTGTACCCTCTAAAAGCAGAATAAATTGCATTCATAGTTCATTATTTTTCATTTTCGTGAATGTCATATTTATCATGTAATTTGGTGCAATTTGGTTAATGCAAAAACTGTGAAATGATTTGACCTAGAAATCAAAATAGTGATAACTTTGAACCTGGATATAGCTCCACATATCATCATGTTTCAACTTTGCCCAACTAAGATTAAGAGTACAAAATGTCCTATGTGGTTTTGAGCATTGGACACTTTTCTTTGTATGATTTAGAATTGATTGAATTTTACAGAATATTTCACATTAAAGTTAGTAAGTTTTCAATATATGTAGTTTTGAATATTGGACATTTTACTTTGTATGATTTAGAATTGATTGAATTTTACTGAATATTTCATATTTATAATCATTTGCTAATCATGCACTCAAGTTCAATGAAGTTCATATTTTCATTTTCTTATTTTGTATCTATAGTTAAATTTATCTTGTGATATTTATTCATGTGTTCATGGATATTCTTTGATAGTGAAATTTATATTTGTGTCATCTTCAGCGTGTTCAAATGGATCTCTTTCAAGGGAAAATGATATGGTGATATTGAGATTAAAGAGTTTTGGAAGAAGAAGATCGAAGGATGACACACAGAAAATGGAGTTTGTTAACTAGCCTCACTGCTATTCTTGGCGGAATCGTCGGTATTATTATCATCGCCAATTTCATCTGCGTCCAAAATGATCCATCCAAGTACTAGATGTGTGATTCTCTGGTTTAAAGTTATGATGTTTGCTCCACCTTTTTCACAAGATTGTATGCAAATAATTTTAGTGAATATAACAAGACTTCTGAATCTGAACAAATAGTGAAATATTGTTCAGAAAAGCAAGAAGTATTCTTTGGCAGAAGAGAAGACAGAAAAGTTATTGTTCTTTGGAAAGAAAAATCAATTTAACAAGCTGAACAATTTTTATGTTTATAGTGCAACCTTTTTTTCTCTCTCTCTATTTACGTCTCAAAATTTTATTGCACTTTTGTTCTACGAGAGTCAATTCGACCAAATCTAAAATACATTAGATTTATATAGATTTGTCATTTTCAAAAATAATGTTAAGAGATTTGAAAACTAACTACACGATCTGTGAGATGGATATTTTTTTCCTTTAACAAAATAGTGGTGAAATATAGCACATTTCACATATGAAAACAATAAGGTGACAAAAGAATTTCAACAGAAAAGTGTGTACATAATTGCTCTATGATTTACTTTTTAACCAAATCCAGTGAAAGTAGATATTTACAATTTGAATAAAAAATAAATGCAGCTAGCAGGTGTAAAGTTTTGTTGTTTAGAAGCTAAGGGAGATGATATACATGTTCTTGATTACTTGCATAGTCTAAGACCTCAAGAACATGGTGCATCACCATGAAGAGGTGGATTCAGAATTTATATTTGATGGATTCAATTTTGAGTTTTTTTTTACCATGACTACAAAGTTCAATGTTGTCTTCTGAGCAAACCATTGCCTATATATAGATTGTTCAAGTCATAAGAATTTGATAGAAGAAAATTGAAGGGACATGTTACTTAAATAGAGAATGTAAATGGATAGTGTAACTCATGAGATATAATTGAATATAATAAATATAATAAATTTTTTATTCATTAAACAAATTGATCAATGCAAGAAATGGTGGAAAAAAATCAAAAAAAAAGAGATAAATAGGAATGGTGGTCATAGAGAAGTGCCACATCATCCTCGTCTTGTTTCTCCTTTATAGATATACATTGATATATTGATTACGGAGAAAATTAAGAGGTTTTTAGATTTTTAATATTTAATATAACATAAATTAATAGGATGGAGTAGGAAAAATGCAAAAAAGGGAGAAAATGTAAAATAAAAATGGATGAAAAACAATTAAATAAAAAAAGATAAGATGAAAGGACTTATGTAAATTCTCTAATTAATAGCAGATGAGAGGACTTATGTAACACAAAAATATCTTTGATTATGCATGTATAACGTTTACTTATCACTACAATAACTATAAATATTCTTATTTACATAACTAACGCATTATATATGAAACAACAAATAAATAAGATTAGGTAAGACAAGCTCGAATTAAGTATATGATTTACCTCCAATTATGATTTCTAATAAATATTATCATTTATAATACTTGAGTAATATTTATGAAAAAATATTTAAGTATGAATGAAAAGTTGGAGTTCTTACGTATTAAGTATCTTTCTTCTCAATAATTTATCTTCATTTGAAAAAATATCTCATCAAAATTTTATTATTATAAAAAAAAATTATATAAATTTTACAAAATCTTATACATCACGCAAAGCGCGAACCTATTCACTAGTGATAGTACTAAAGATAAACTGAGGAAGTACTTGTTGGGTTCGAAATCGAGAGGGCGTCATGCAGAAGCTTTTAGTTTGCAAACCATAAGACGATAAATCAGACGACACATGAAAAATTAAACTAAAAATATATTATTGGATATGGTTTGGCCAAACGGCCTACATATTAAAAATAAAATTGAAAATCCTAAAACTTATTGGAAGAAATCTCCCCCTAAACAAAGACTCTTTAAAGACTACATTGTGGATACTATTGTGTTATGGTATGAGAAGGCGTCTTCTATTTATAGATGTCCAAAACCTTTCCTCCAAGAAAGAGGTTAGCCAAATATGGAAAAGAATTAGATTTTTTCTTTCAGGAAAAGTAAAAGTAATTATGGTAACTTTTATTTTCCTTCTAAGAAAAAATAAAACTTAAATATAGTAAGAAAATCAGGGCAAAAACCCTAGCAGTACTTGGTTGAAATTTACTTGGCATATATTTTAAGAAATTTTTAACTAAACGTATATTTTACTAAATTAATTTTATTAATATACTCTGAAACTTTAAATTTAACTTGACTATTATTTCTTTTTGCAGTTATTTAATAATAAACATAATTTTTAAATGTAATAAAAAATCTCTTGACTTGCTAAAATAAACAAATAAAAAGAAAATTTTATTTTAATATAGGGTCGAAAGAAAATGCAATGGAGGAAATATCATTTTTATTTCATAAGCCTACCCACGACCCTTTTGAAATATCAATCAATGAGGTTTACTGTGTTTTGTAACTCCCCTTCTTAACATGCTCGTTTTAATTTTATGTTGATTTATAGTTGGAGTAAATTTTTTATTTATTTTGTTTTATTTTATTTGACTTCTTATTGTTCGTTTTAGTAAGTTACTAGTATAGGTACCCGCGCGATGCGCGGAATATTTTTCGATAAAAGTATCATTAAAAAATTATTGTCTTATTTATTTAAAATAATAAAATTAATTTTAAAAAAAAATAAAGTATTTTATCTTCTATATCTAATGCTATGGGTCGGAGTAGATTAGGCATCCTTCATCTTTGATTCATAATGTACCAAATTACAATTTGAATAATATATGAGTTGCTTTTCTTTTATCATTAAAAAAGTTAACATATTTTAAATAGTTATGAAACATTAAATAAATTATTTAATAGTGGAATTGTAATTAATCGTTAATATAGAGTAAGAATTACAATTATTTTAGATGTTTTGATATGAAAAGAAGAAAATTTGTATTTTTATTAAATTTTGTTGACGATTATAAAAAATAAAAAATGTAAAATATTAAATAATTATTATTTTATATATTTATAACCAATTAAGATATGTGATTACATTTTTTATCTTTCATTTCAAATTTTACTTTTTCCAGTCTTTCAATTCAAAACAACAATTACACTAAAAGTACTTGATTGTGTCTAATTCCAAAACTTCTTATTCCAAAGTTTAAAATTTTTCTTTCAATACAAAACTAATTAACCACATACAATTTATTATATTACTCATCAAAAATATTTTAAAAAAATTCCTACCCCACCCCACCCCTACCCCCACCCACCACAATCCCCCGTCCTCTCCTTTCCAACCATAATATTCATCACTCTATTTCAACTCATTCTATTATTTTGTATAATATAGATAGATATACAAATGTTTAAGAAAAATATTTTTTACTTATTATCCATGGCAAGTATATTTGTGGAAAACATAAATATATCATTTTTAACAAATAACGTTAAAACTATTAGAAAGCTAAGTTAAGCATGAACAACATATCTTAATAATTATATGAAGAAATATGATGGACATTATCTATAACTTTTTTATCCATGATAGAAATTCTCTGAGACCAAAAAAATATATATAATTATAAGTGTATTGAAAATTATAATAATAAATTTAATTTTTATTTCTTAGTGGGAAATTAAATGACGGTTCATATAAATCATTAACTTTGTATAAGATATTAACGACTTACTTGATGTATAGATCAGAAGATTGAAAATAAAGCTTTGACAGAGATTGAACAACTTCAATCTGTAATTCATTGGGAGCTAGTAATTAGTAATTTGTACAAACTACTATAAATAAATTATATTAATTACATTCAATGTATGCAACAAAATAATACTAAGACACGTAAAAAGAAAGACTAATCAATATCTCTGCAAATAAAATAATCATTGAATATTCTCTCATATAAATAAAATTTAAATTTGAAAATGATAAAAAACTAAAAGAGAAGAATAAAGTTTACATTAATATGTGCCTCACTCAAGGTGTATATATATAAGAGGTCGCAAAGTTGGATATACATGTAAATTAAAATTAAAATTCAAAATTGAATGTGATATGAATTTGTTAGAAAAATAAGATTTTAAAATATCATGATTATCATCACAAAGTTGGATATACATACAAACTAAAATTCAAATTCAAAATTGAATATGATATGAATTTTTTATAAAGATAAGATTTAAAAATATCATGATTATCTTAAGTTTAAATTCAAGTTTCTAATATACTACTACTATTATTATTTAAATTCAGAATTGTAATTATTTATCTTTCAATTTTTTTTGTCTGATTAAAATAATAACTCTTTTCATATTAATGATTCTATTCATTTTGTGCTAAATAGCTTGCAAGAACTTGTGTAACATGCATTATTAATTAATAAATCTAATATCTTTAATTAAAAAATCTAAGTTTTTCTTTTTGAAAATTCTAATTTTATCTTTGAGAAGATATTTTATCTCCAATTAAAATTCAAAAATAATAAAATAACTAATATTTTATCAAATTGGTTAAACAACAATAAGAGTTCGATTAAATTGTTATTACAACTATTACGTACTACTACTATTACTATTACTTTTTTTTTAATTATTATTATTATTATTATTTTCATTATATATCTTTTTAAAATTAAAGCACTACGACTGCTACATTTTTTGGTTAAACGTATACTACTGCAACCACTATTATTATCGTCATACATTATTATTATTATTATTATTATTATTATTATTATTATTTAGCTCAATATTTTATATTTTATTTAATTAAATATATTTTAAATAATATTTGAAAGGGTTAAGTTTATGAATAGTAATAATTAATTTAGAACTCTTCAATGTTACGTCCCTAATTTCAAGCTAATGATAATCTTGAAAAAAATATTAATAATTTTAAATGCAAATCTCAAATGTTGTAATTCAAAACTTTTATTACAATATTGTTATTTATTATTTTAAAATTGTCAAGTAGCTTCTTCCAATTATTATATTATTATTGTTGTTGCTTTATTATTAGTAGTAGTAGTAGTAATGTTTCTACTACTACTATTACTGTTTATTATTATTATTGTTGTTGTTGTTGTTGTTGTTGTTATAGTTCATAATATTACTACATTTTTAAAAATTAAAAGTAGTGCTACTATATGTACTACTATTTTTTGTGTGTGTGTGTTTAAACGTGTACTAATACTATTATTATTATTATTATTATTATTATTATTATTATTATTATTATTATTACTATTATTATTATTATTATTATTGTTGTTATTATTATTATTATTATTATTTAGGTTAATATTTTATTTTAATTTAATATTTAAATATATTTTAAATTATATTTGAAAGGGATAAGCTTGTGTTCCTAATTTCAAGCTAATGATAATTTTTAAAAAAAATTAATATTTTTAAATATAATATCTTATATTTTAATTCATAATTTTTATTACAATGTTTATAACCTTGTCCTAAAAACTGCCACATGGCATTCTATTGTGCTACCACGTGGCATCTTGTCTTGTTTTAGTTTTGCCTTTATATATATACTAGATTAACCGCACGTGTCTCGCACGTGTAACATTTGATCATTTAAAATTAAATTTTATCTATAGGAGAGATTTTTAATAAAGTGTAAAAGCTTAAATCATTTTTTAAAATTTTTTTACACTTTAATATAATACTGTAAACATAAACATACATTTTAGTGTAAGCACACACACACACACACACACACACATATATATATATAATGTAGGATTTTTTTTATATCTAAAATCTTTAGAAAATCATTGATTACATTCTTATTACGTACTTAAAACTTTTAAAAATTTGGCACTTCTTAAATTTTTCTTATTCTAACGGTTTTATATTTATTTCTAAATTTTTTAAATCTTCTTGAAATCAAATTTAGTTGATTTAGAATTCTTAAACTAATGAAAAAAATATTAGTTATCATTAATTCTAATGACTTCTAATAAGGAAAGATTTTAGCATAAGATATTTACTTAATTTTTTAAATCTTCTTAAAATCAAATTTTGTTGATTTAGAATTCTTAAACTAATGAAAAAAGTATTAGGCTTCTAATAAAGAAAGGTTTTACTATAAATATATTTAATTAATTTTTAACTCTTAAATATTAGAAAAAATTATGAAAAGACGATTTTATCTAAAACAAAGACTTTTAATGAAGGTCAAAAAGTTCAAACGATATTTCTAAGGCCCTTCACACTTTTAATATAGTATAGATTATAGATATAAATATAGATTATAGATAGATTATAGATTATAGATATAGATATAGATTGTAGATATAAATTATAGATTATAGATATAGATAAATATTTTATACTCCCTTCATTTCTTTTTAATTGTATTTTTTTAAAAGTCAAACGATACAAAATTTAACTAATATTTTAAGATATATTTCTTAATCAAATTGAAAAATAAAAAAGAAAAATTGCAGTATACGTAGTTTTGAATATTTAAATTTTAATTTTAAAAAATTAAATTAATTACAATTTAATTTAACTTTGAAACTTAATCAAATTAACTCATAAAAAAATGAAGAAATAACTAAAAAGGAACGGAGAAAGTATAAAATTATAAGTAACAATTATAAGTAAAATTTTAAACATGATTAACAGAGTGAATTTAGTAAAATACTAACGTAGAAGGGTTGTCCTAAGTCATTATGGACTAACATCATTATATACACTAGCTTAGGATACGTGTGTTGCATGTGTATTCAATGTTAAAGAAGAAAGTTGCATGTATAAAAAGAACAAACTCATTATATTCAAATCAATGAATAGATGACTTTAATAATAGGAAAAAAGGTCAGAAATATACCTAGACTTTTGAGAAATTTTGTTCTAACATGCCTCAACTTTGTGGGGGTCCTATGACCCCCCTCCCCCAGACTATTTATTATTGTATTTATGTGGAATATATTTGTCAGCTAGACCACTGCGTGAATCACGCACATTGAGCACATCAGGATCTGAATAGGACCTTTGCGGTAATAAATAGTCCAGGGGCTCATAGGACTCTGACAAAGGTGAGACATGTTACAGCAAATTTCACTAAAGTTAGATATATTTCAAACCTTTTTCTCTTAATAATATATAGACAGTCAAACCTCTCTATAACAATCCTTGGTTATAACGGTATTTCACTATAGCGTCCTGATTTTCTTCGAAACAGATATTTCATATTATATGTTACTTCTCTATAATGAAATTTCCCCTATAACAAGAATGACGTTCATTATAGTGTTAGACTCTTTATAAAATTACCTCTCTATAACAATATATTCAAATATGTTTTAATATTTGTGTTTTTTAAAAATATATTACGTACAGTATAAAATAAAATATTAATGATAACGTGCAACCCCTTTATTTGAAGTAATAACTTAGATCTTTAGGAAAATTGAGAACTAATGTTGGAGTTTCTTTTTAACCTAATCACTATTAGGGTGAGTTTAATTTAGCCAAACCTCGTACTTGGTATGTCCAGCCAAATAAACCCAAGGATTCTACTGAACGTTAAATTTTTACTCCATCATGAATACTTTTGGAGAAACAATTATCAACTCTTCCTCACTGTGAATATTTTTGGAAAAACAAATATTTTTGGAGAAACACTTATCAACTATTCCTTACCGTGAATATTTATGAAGAAATATTCGCTCGTTCTCTTCTTTATCTCTTGTTGTGTCTCTTTGCTGCATCTTATATTTTTTACGGTAAGAAAACTACAAATTATTGATTAGAAATCGTCAGAAAAATCAAGAAGTCAGATTTAGCTAGGCCTTTTCTCTTACTATTTTTTTCCTTTTCATAAAGTTTGATAAACTAAATATCATAAAAGAAGACAAAAATTAAATATCAGCTGTCTCTATATATATTATCATCATCATACATCTTCAAGATACCTACAAAATCAATGCACTTTAAAATAAATAAAATATTACAAAAATATTTCTTGATCTAAAAAATAATTGTAAAGCAAATAATCACGTATATTTATGATTCCTAAAACTTAGGAGTTTTTTTTTTAATTCTTCTTACAGTAACAATTTCTTATTACCATATATTATACTCCCTCCGTTTTGTTTTAGTTGGCATTATTGACTTGGCATACCCCTTAAAAAATTATTTAATAGAGGCTTATTTTACTAAAATAATCCTATTAATTACGCATTGAAAATATGAATTTGAGTAAATACACTTTTTTTAGTCATTTAATGTTGAGAGTAATATAGGAAGAACATAATAAAATCCTCTTGATTTCATCAAATGGACAACTAAATTGAAACAAATATTTTTAGAAAGAGGGTCAACTAAAACGAAACGGACGGAGTAGGATTCTTCATTTTTTCTTTCCATATATATTTTAGGATTTAATATTATAATTAATATTATTAAAATAATTAAATAGTAATTTAAGTAAAATAGTATAAAAGACGGTTTTGTCTATTGTGGAATCTTTTAATGAAGGGCAAAAAGTTCAGATCACTTTTCTAAGAGACTTTACACTTTTAATATATTATAGATAGATGAGAGCTTTATTTTTGGCTTAAGTCATCGATAGAATCCTAAACTTATTTTGAAATTTAACTTGAACTTCTCAACTCAGACTTGTACCTATCAGATCCCATACCCACCCAAAATTTGAACCACCTAAGCTTTTTTGCCCACATGGCACCTCGCGTGATAATCACTCAAGGAGAGCACGTGAAGCCAAAGAATTTTTTTGACAAGCCAATCAAAAATTGACATCTCAACAAAAAGAAAAGCCAACATTTAAATATTAAAAAAATACAAGAATTTTGGTACTTGTCTTCCTCAACACAAACCGATGTCAACTAATTCCCTCGCCATCTAATTCTCCTCAGCTCGCTTTTCTTCCAAATTCAAATTCATATTAGTCTTCTCGTCAACTTGCTCAACTTCTTCCAATCTTTCAAATTTCCTATTCGCAAATGCTTCTCCACCGCCACGTCGCTTATAATTAACCAGATAAGGAGAAGGAGACAATGAACTAGAAAAAGTCTTAAGAGTTGGAGCTAGTTCAGGTGTTATATACAACGCCGACGATATCATTGATTTCTAACCAACTCTTCTTATATTCACCTTCTTCTTTCTCCCTACCATCATTTCGCCGCTCCCAATTTTGTTATTATTGTTGTCATTACCCTTACAAAAAAAATTAACTAAACAAATGGCGAAATAGAAAAATTGAAAGAATTTACTGACAAAGATTTAAGGCTATAAAAGAAAAATTCATCGAAAGAATAAAAATCAAATTGGGTCCAAAAAGTTTCCGGCGAAACTTCATTTTTACCGGCTAAGATTGATAATTGATACGAATCTGAATTTTGCTTCAAAATTGTTAAAGAATTCATTTTTGCCGGCTAGATTGTTAAAGAAGTTTTCCGGCGAAACTGATGGTGAAAATTTCAGCGAAATTGGTGAGAAAATTCTGACGAAGTTGGTGGAAAAATTCGGACAAGGGCAACTTCTGATGGTGTATCAGATTGGGGAAGGAGTGTTGTTATTTTTTAATTTGGAATATATATATATATATATATATATATTTCTTTTCTATATTATAGAAGAGTTGGTTTGGTCATGGGATGAAAATGACATAACAAATTTCTCTAGGGGTAATTTGATCATTACAATAAATTATAAGCTCAATTCAATTATTTTTTGTGCTTTGACTTTGGAACTTCATCAAAAGTTTGAATAAAAACCCATTATTTTCTCATTAATTACAAGAAATGCCATTGAAGAAATTTACCATAATGCCATCACACATATTTTCACACATATGGGCCTCTATCTTCCATTTATTTTTCAATCTTATTTATCTTTTTTATTTTTGTGTATAAAATTATTTCAAATATATTTAAGTAAATTGATTAGTAGGATGATAATTTATTGTAAAAATTAATTATAATTGATGCAATTAAATAAATTTTATTATTTATTTAATTTCATATCAAACATATAATTTACTTTCTTTCTTATTTGTTATTACATTTTCACCTAATTTAAATTTTTTCCTAATATATTCAATCGTGATTTTACTATATCATCTCTAATTAATTATTATGGTCATCTAAGTATCATGTCACTTAAATTGGAGTAGAAAAAGTTTTACACAATAATTAAAAATTTAAATTATTTAAAAATATATTATTTTTCTTTTCTTTTCTATTATATTATATATATATATATATATATATATATATTCTTTTCTTTTCTTTTCTTTTCTATATATTAGAAATGATGGTTTTGACATGTTAACTTATGGGTATTAAAACAAAGTTTTAGGATACAAAGGTCTATAAAATACTTTGCAAGATTAGTTTGTTTAGGAAAATTGTATTTTGTGTTTTAATGTTTGGATCTTATCAACAACTATAAGAAAAGTCCTTCCATTTTGAATTAATTACAACTCATGCCATTCCAATAAATTACCACTTTTCCATTGATGCTACTCCTATTGAATATGATGGAGCCCACATTTAATTAATTATTATAAATTATTTATATATTAAAAATTAATAATATTTAATTAAAAAATCAAATAAATATTTATGACATGCCTGCTTCAATCGTAATTGTACTGTATTACCCCTAACTAATTATTATATCACACCTAATTAATTATAAGTTATTTATATATTAAAAAATCAATAATATTTAATTAAAAAATAAAATAGATATTTATGACATGTCTGCTTCAATCGTAATTGTACCATATCACTCCTAATTAATTATTATACTGCTCCTAATTAATTATTATAAGTAATTTATAAATTAAAAATTAATAATATTTAAGTAAAAAATAAAATAGAAATTTATGACATGTCTGCTTCAACCGTAATTTTACTATATCACCCCTAATTAATTATTATGGTCATTTAAGCATTGTGCCACATAAGTTGAAATAGAAAAAAACAATTTAATATGTTATATATTTCAAAAAAATTACATGGAAAATAGTAGAAATCACAATAATTAACAACTTAAAAGATTTAAAAGATATAAAATATTTGGTCGACTCTTGAAGTTATATTAGTGTCACTGAAAATGGAATAGAAGAAAAGTATTATAAATCACAATAATTAAAAAGTTAAATTATTTTTAAAATATAATTGATTATCAATGCCACAAAAATTTGGACAAGAAGAGTAACGTATTCAAAGGGCAAAAGAGTAAAATTTTCATGACATTTTAAAAAAAAATAAAAATTGCTACATATACTCAAAGGGCAAAAGAGTAAAAACACATAAGAGATAAATGTTGAGAAATCAAGAAGCACCAAATGTTACAAATGTATTATTAACATTTGTAACATTCAACACATTTCTAAATGTTTCCAAATTCTTCTTGAATCAACACATACACATAATAAAAATAATAAATAATAATAATTACATTTTATTATATCACCCCTAATTAATTATTATGGTCATTTGAGCATTGTGCCACATAAGTTGAAATAGAAAAAATATTATAAATTATAATGATAAAAAATTTAAATTATTTAAAAAATATAATTGGCTATCGTCGACACAAAACTCTGGACAAGGAGAGTAGCATATATTATTAAAAAAAAAATTATATAAAAAGTATTATAAATTACAATAGTTAACAAGTTAAAATATCTAAGAACAATTTAATATGTTATATATTTCAAAAAAATTACATGAAAAATACTAGAAATCACAATAATTAACAACTTAAAAGATTTAAAAGATTTGGTCGACTTTTGAAATTATATTAGTGTTACTGAAATTGGAATAGAAGAAAAGTATTATAAATCACAATAATTAAAAACTTAAATTATTTTTAAAACATAATTGACTATCAATGCCATAAAAATTTGGACAAGAAGAGAACGTATTTAAAGGGCAAAAGAGTAAAAACAAACAAGAGATAAATGCAGAGAAATCAAGAAGCACCAAAAGGATTATTAACATTTGTAACATTCAACACATTTTTAAATGTTTCCAAATTCTTCTTGAATCAACACATATACATAATAAAAATAATAATAAATAATAATAATTACAGTTTACTATATCATCCCTAATTAATTATTATGGTCATTTAAGCATTGTTCCACATAAGTTGAAATAGAAAAAATATTATAAATTACAATGATAAAAAATTTAAATTATTTAAAAAATATAATTGGCTATCGTCGACACAAAACTCTGGACAAAGAGAGTAGCACATATTATTCAAAAAAAATTATATAAAAAGTATTATAAATTACAATAGTTAACAATTTAAAATATCTAAAAATAATTTAATATGTTATATATTTCAAAAAAAATTACATGAAAAATACTAGAAATCACAATAATTAACAACTTAAAAGATTTAAAAGATATAAAATATTTGGTCGACTCTTGAAATTATATTAGTGTCACTGAAATTGGAATAGAAGAAAAGTATTACAAATCACAATAATTAAAAACTTAAATTATTTTTAAAATATAATTGACTATCAATGCCACAAAAATTTGGACAAGAAAAATAATACATATTATTTGAAAATTACATAAAAATATTATAAATTACAATAGTTAACAAATTAAATTATCTAAATACCTATTAAAAGTATGATTGATTATCTAAATTCTATTTGTGTCATATAAATTGAGATAAAAATTAATATATTGAACCCGTGCTAGATCTCGAATGAATCTTAAAATGTATATGCAATTCTTTAAAAAAAAACTTTTATTTAAATATATCAAAATCGAAAAGGTAACTTGTAATGTAGCACGTTAAACAATGTATAAGAATTAATGTTAACATAAATAATACCAGTATTTACTAATAGAAGCATTACTAATATATTCTATTCAAAAAGAAAATTTATACACTATAACAAACGATTCCTACGTTTCAATAGAAGGAATATATACAAAAGAAAAGTTTGATAAAAAATTTACAGAAATATATTTTATAAGTATATTTTATCGTACCAATGGAAACATTCTACTGCTCAAACTTCCTACTCCAACATAAATTCTAAAACTTAAAAATTGCAATCCACATGTTTTATTGTTGGGCCCGTGCTGACACGGGCCTTGCACTTCTAGTATATATATATACACTTTTTAAAATTAGTTAAGGGATTTGAAATAATTTTCTTTTCTTACCATTTATTTTTTTAATTATTTTTTGAATTTAATGCCAAATATCACCGTTTAATTCGTCATTTTGCAACACAGGGGCGGACCCTCGTGCTTTTTTTGGGTTCTCCGGCACCCACTAAACTCGACGTAGAATAGATATAATTATATAGTAAACAGTGAAAAAATGGTATAATATATAAAAAAGCTCCCAAAGAACAAAAACATGGTTGGGTGCTTTGGCTTTAGATGTAACTTCTGTGTCTCCCATCCTGGGTTTGAATCCCTGCAGTATCGCTGCATTTTTAAATAAATTTTTAAGCTACATTAAAGCACCCACAATTTTTAAATCCTGGGTCCGCCACTGTTGCTACATCATTGCGTGTGTGTTGCATACACTTTATGATTTTAGTTGATTGATACAAAAATGTTCAAATGGTTCAAATTTCAGGTAGGTTTGGGATCTGATAGGTAAAGTCTGAGTTGAGGAGTTTAAGTGAAATTTCAAAACAAATTTAAAGTCTTATCAATGACTTAAGCCTTTATTTTTTTTTCATGTTATCTTTAGTATTAAATAGCTACAGTAGTAATAGTCAAAATTAAAATTTTAAAATATTATTAATAATTAATTTAATAAATTATACCTCTAATTAAAAAATTTATAAAAAAAATGTGTGATGAGGTCAATTGAAATCAAGTAATAGGAAGCAGAGGGAGTAAAATGTCATTTAAGTATTCTATCAAGTCTTCTCCATATATATTCCTTTATGTCCATTGTTGAGTTCCTTTCTCTAGCCACGACAGTAGCTTTTGCACACATATTTTCGAAAAATAGGCATTCAAAAAAGGCGAAACACATCGATAATTTCTTAAAATTGATATCAATTTTCACTTAGATATCTCAACTTTAGGAAGTTGTCGATGTGTTTCGCCTTCAAAACAATAATGCCATGTAGACATGGAATTTGTAAATAATACTCTTTCCGTCTCATATTAGTTGATCATCTTATTAAAAGTAGTTGTTCTATATTAGTTGACCATCTTACTAAATCAAAAAAAAATTAATTAAATTTTTCAATATTATTTTTGCAATTAATTCTTTTAGAAAGTGTTCACACTTGTTTGTAAAGTTCCTAAGAAATTTTTTAAAGAGTAATTTTCAAGCAACTAATTCACCTATCAAAGCACATTCAAAACAAAAAAAATCCCCTTAAAAGTCCCTACACTTAACCATTTTCAAGCAGCTAAGTCACCTACCAAACCACATTCAAAACAAAAAAAATTCCTTAAAAGTCCCTGCACTTAACCATTTTCAAGCAACTAAGTCACCTATCAAAGCACATTCAAAACAAAAAAATCTCCTTAAAAGTCACTACACTTAACAATTTCAACTAACTAAGTCACCTACCAAACCACGTTCAAAACAAAAAAAATTCCTTTAAAGTCCCTACACTTAACTATTTTCAACCAACTAAGTCACCTACCAAAGCACATTCAAAACAAAAAAAATCTCCTTTAAAGTTCCTACAGTTAACCATTTTCAAGTGACTAAGTATCAAAACGAAACCACATTCAAAACAAAAAAATCCCATTTAAAGTCCCTACACTTAACCATTTTCAAGTAACTAAGTCACCAACCAAACCACATTAAAAAAAAAATATCTTTTAAAGTCCCTACACTTAACCATTTTCAAATGACTAAGTCACCAACCAAACTACACTGAAAACAAAAAATCCCCTTCAAATTCCTACACTTAACCATTTTCAAGTAACTAAGTCACCAACCAAATCACATTAAAAAAAAAAATCTGTTCAAAGTCCTTACACTTAACCATTTTCAAGTGACTAAGTCACCAAACAAACCACATTCAAAAAAAAAATCCCCTTCAAAGTCCCTACACTTAACCATTTTCAAGTAACTAAGTGACCAACCAAACCGCATTGAAAAAAATATCTACTTTAAAGTCCCTACACTTAATCATTTTCAAGTGACTAAGTCAGCTAAAAAGCAACAACAAGACTAACAAGATGTCAACAACAATGCTAGTGAATCAAACAAGGCCACACACGGCTTCATTAGACTTCAATATAAACAATAACAAGAAGATAACAACAATGCTAGTGAATCGACTAAGGCCACACACGGCTTCACTAGACTTCAATATGAACAATAACAAGACTTAATTATAAGAAAATAGAGACAAATCAACTTACCTTTGCTTGGCGTAAATTAAAGTGAAAGAGATAAGCGATCACCGGAAAAAATAGCAAAGCAATCCTTTTATCGAATTCGAAATCTGTCAAATAGTAAAATTATTACAAAGAATACTCTTTCGCTTAAATAATTACAACAATTTAGTAAAGGAATAGGAATAAGATTTCTCCCCAAAAAAATTAAACAATTAATGAGTAAAATGGAGAAATAAGTGTCAAGACTAACCGAAATTTACGTAATTCAAAATCAAATTAATGTTGGAACAAGCCTAGAATTAGCTAATTCAATCTCAAATTCCAAAAATTAGCTAAAATCTAGCTAAATAAAACAAATATTCAAACCCTAGAACTCAAACCACAACCATTTGACGAAATTAACACTAAGATATTTGTATGTAGACCTTTAACATTTCTAGATATTAAAAAACGAGTTTGTGGATACAAGAATAAGCTAAATTTAGTTAATGAAACTTAATTGTTACCTTGCCTAAAATTGAAACTTAGGATGGAATAGTTCCTTGAAAATGAATTAAAACTAAAATTGAAAGTTAGGATGGAGTAGAAACTTCCTTGAAAGAGAAAGAACAATGGAGATTTGGAGGTTTTTGGAGTTTGGTTGCTGTTTTGGACGGGAAATGGGTGAGGTTTTGGAGTGATTTTGTGTTTATGTATTACGGGTTGGGTTAAAGATTTATATTTTTTTTTAATTATTAAGAAAACCGACCATGTGGTCGGTTTTCTGAGAATATTTTTGAAAACTGACCACAAGTGGTCAATTTTCGTAATAATTTAAAAAAATTATTTTTGAAATTAAAGTTTAATAAATTTCAATTAATAAATTAATAAATTACAAAAATAAGTTAATAAATTAAAATTATTTTTTAACAAATTAAAATTTTAATAAATTCGATAATATTTATAACAACATTTAATTAATTTAATACAATTCGTATATATATAAATACACAGTACATACATTGTGTATGGTACCGGGACAACATCCAATTAATTTAATACAATTCGTACATATATAAATCAGATAAACAGTTATTTTATCATCACATTAACACGAGTAGTGTATTTCCCCAACCGTATAATGATATCAATGAATTTTGCAAATTACGATAATTTTTTGGTTAATTAGCTTTTAAATAAAATATTATATATATATATATATACACACCTCGTAATACTACTCTTACGTTATTACAACTTCAACAACATACGCGTGTCTATATTGACCCAAAATAGTATATCTACTTCCTCAATAGTATGATATATATCAACGTATCATTCAGACTATTTTGATATATAGATTCAGTTATCTAGCTTTCGATTACCATATACGTCACTACACGAGATATATATACGTATATATACATATATTCAATTGTCTATTAGGTTTCACATACATACTATAAACATCACATACACGATTATACTACCCCATAATAATATACAACGTATTTCACAAATACTCAAATGAATTATAGATTACATTATCTTATGTCATTAATATACCTTCACTATATAATATGTATACACTATATATATATATATATATATATATATACATATACATACATACATACATACACACATATACACACTATCGATTATATCAAATTCTAATTAAATACGTACTATATATATCACATATGTACACAGGTTAATTAAATAGTAACGTAATATCATTATCTCAATGGTATGATATATATATATACACACATATTCATTATACAAAGATTATGCATGTTTAACGTCATTTAACATATATACGAACGAAAATATTTATTTTATATATTGAAACATAAGTAAAAGATAAAGATTATGTTTAACTAGAGGCGGACCTACCTTGGCAGTAGAGGATGCAGGTGCACTCGCTAGCCTCGAGAAAAACTCTGTATATATAGTTTGTATATCTGTATATATATCAGGGTGTTATGTTAAATATATGTTGTGCACCCCCGAAAATAATTGACTTGATTGGCAAGATGGTTGAACATGCCAATTAAAGTCTTTTTTTAATTGCGTAAATGTTTATTTCTTTTATCTTTTGATCATTGACTTATTTTTTATTTAAAAAATTAGTAATTTAAAGTTTGAGATAGGTTTAAACCAAACGTTTTCCTTACAACCATCTAGCAAACAAATCTCTCGAATTTCATATTTTTCAAAACCTTTTTATTATTATTTAAAATATAAAAGTGCATTGAATTCAAGTATGATCTTTTTCATATTAAATCTAATTAATGATATTCAATAATATTAAAAGTTTGCTTATAAAATACTATAATTAATAAGTTTTCAAAGAACTGCATGTCGAACTTTGACACTATTAATTACTATGTTAAATATAAAGGTGCACCCGTCAAGTTCAAATCCTGGGTTCGCCTCTGTGTTTAACGTAATTTATTTATTTTATTTGATATATTGTTAAGTGTAATTTTTTCAAAAAATTTAACAATGATTGATTTTTATTATTATTATACTGATTATCGACTACGTGTGATCAGTGTAATTTCAAAAAATTATATATATATTTCATTATATATATAATTATTTTTAATGAAACTAATATATATATTTGATTACATATATATAATTATTGACTACATATAAAGATTATGTTTGGCATAATTGTTTTTAAATTATTTTTTTATTTTAATTAAAAACCGACCATAAGTGTCTGGTTTTTAAAAGTATTTTCTTTTCTTCTTTTTTTTTAAATTAAAAACCGGCCACTAGTGGTTGGTTTTGTTAAAAATAAATTAAAAAAGAATTTTTAAAAATTGACCACTTAAAAATATTTCTCAATTAAATCTTTTTAAAAAAACCGACCACTAGTGGTCGGTTTTTTTTTTTTTTTTTGTAAAATAAATTATAATTAATATAAAAATTATTGAAATATTATTTTGATTTTTTAAAATATAAAAGTGACCACTTTTGGTCGTTTTTTTAAAAAAAATCTTTTAAAAAAAAAAAACGATCACTTGTGGTCGGTTTTTTCCAACCACTATGTGTGGTCGGTTTTTTGTGGTAGTTTTTTCATTTCTTTTTAGTAGTGGCTCCCACACCCCTAAATATTATTATAAGTATCAATTCCATGCTAATATTGATGCTGCACCCATTGATCTTAATCTTGATTTCAAAATATTTGACTCCTGAATGGTTGGATAAAGAAGGTCAAAGTCATCGATAGACACTCAAACTTGTTGCCAAAATTCACTTAGACACCTAAACTAAGGCCAGTTCCTATCAGCCCCCTAAACCCCCCACATTTTGTTCCAATTGGGCATTTTTTGCCTATGTGGCACTGTGCGTGCAGTGCCATCGTGGGAGGCGCGTGAGGAACATTTTTTTTACTAATTTACAAATAAAAAAATGTCAAGTGGCATTGAGGGCCCCAAAATTTTTTTAATAACAATTTTTTTTTAAAACACTAAAGGCCCTTTTTAATAAAACAAAAAGCATTAGGGGGTCCCAATTTTTTTTTTAATAAAACAATACGCTAGGGGCTGGGAGGCTGGGGGGCTGGGGGTAGGTGGGGGGGGAGTTTTATTTTTATTTTTTAATTTTTTTTTTAATAATTAGTTTTTTCTTTTAAATAATTTTATAATTTCTTTTTTATAATTAGGCAAAAAAGCATTAGGGGGTCCCAAATTTTTTTTTTTTAATAAAACAATACGCTGGGGGCTGGGGATAGGGGGGAGTTTTATTTTTATTTTTAATTTTTTTTTATAATTTCTTTTTAATAATTAGTTTTTTATTTTTTAAATAATTTTATAATTTCTTTTTTATAATTAGGCTTTTATTTTTATTTTTTAAATAATTTTATAATTATTTTTTAATAATTTGGATCCTCAATGCCATTTTTTATTTTCATTTTTTAAAAAGTTTTATAATTTTTTTAATAATTTTTCTTATTTTTAAATATTTTTTTAATAATTTATTTCATTTTAAAAAAAATTATATATTTTTTAAAATAATCAGTTTTTTATTTTTATTTTTCAAATAATTTTATAATTATTTTTTCATAATTTATATCCTCAATGCCATTTTTTATTTTCATTTTTTAAAAAGTTTTATAATTTTTTTTAATAATTAATTATTATTTTTAAATAATTTTTTAATAATTTATTTCATTTTTCAAAAAAAAATTATAATTTTTTTAAATAATCAATTTTTATTTTTATTTTTTAAATAATTTTATAATTATTTTTTCATAATTTATGTCCTCGACATTTTTTATTTTCAATTTTTTAATAAATTTATAATTTTTCTTAATAATTATTTTTTTTAAAATAATTTTTTAATAATTTATTTCATTTTAAAAAAAAAATTATAATTTTTTTTAAATAATCAATTTTTTTTAAAATAATTTTAGAATTATTTTTTAATAATTTCCTCAATGCCATTTGTATATATTTTTTTTTAAAAAATTATAATTAATTTTTAATAATTATTGGACCCACAATGTCACGTGTCAGCTTCCAATTAGCTCATTTTTCTACGTCATCGCGTGTGTGCAACACACACTTTGAGCTTTTTACTGATAGGGCAAAAAAAGCCTAATTGGAATAAAATATGGGGAGTTTAGGGGCCTGATAGGAAGAAGTCTTAATTTAGATGTCTAAGTAAATTTTGATAACAAGTTTGAGTGTCTATCGATGACTTTGACCGATAAAGAAGGATCAATACCATTGTTGGATTAGACTTTAGAGTGATGTGTAATTATATATAGGCTCTATAAATAGATGTTAATCATTGATTTTATATGGAGTGGGAGACATCACAGCAGGACTGAACGTTTAGTATTCCAAGGGTCATATCTATTCAGAAGTAGAAAGTTTATAACTTTCCAATTATATGTACTCCCTCCGTTTAAAAAAGAATGACCTATTTTAAATTGATATAAAATTTAAGAAAATAAAGAATTTTTTTTGAATCTTGTGGCCTTAAATAAAAGTTGTGTTAAATGTACCAAAATGCTCTTTAATTTTGTTGTCCTAAATATGCTATTTGAAAAGTTGAAATTAAAATATTACCAAAAAAAGAAATAGGTTATTTTTTTTTAACTAATTAAAAAAAAAAAAAAAAAATCTTTTTGAAATGGAGAGAGTAATACTTATTAAAAATTACTACTATTAATAACTTTGTAACTTTCCTCACAACTATATTAGTTCCCCCTGGAATTAGTTCTTTCACTCGTATCTTTCCCCAAAAAAGATATTTTCCCATGGAAATCCCACCAAAGAAACCTCACTTTTTCAAGCCCATTCTCCCAGGTTTCAAGAATGGCCTTGTAAGTAACACTTAAATTATTTCATCCTTCTTTATATATATATTATGCATGTATACATGTGAGAATTTTTATCATAGAAAAGAAGCTGAAGATCAAAAGCACTTTGTTTGTCTTAATTTAACTTTTAGTAAGTTCCAAAATGAATGTGTCTTTTTTGACAATTCTTTAATTCTAACTCTTCACGTTACATGTTTAATATCACAATATTAAACAATATTTCGGTACAATCTACTTATATTCAATGTAAAATCATAAGATTTAATAGTCTTTAACTTCTTTAAACTGTGTATTAAGTCAAAATAATGAATATCTCCCAATTGATTAGTTGGGATGAAAGTAGGACTAGTATACTATATGGGACAAGCCTAACTTTAAATTATACACATTGTTGTATTGCAGAAAATTCCTATAGGTTTCTTGAAGTATTTGAAGGGGCATGGCCATATTGAACATGTTGTACTAAAAAGGGCTGGCAACAAGTGGTTGGTGAAGATGAACGGACGACGGTTAGAAGATGGTTGGGAAAAGTTTGCAGAGGAACATGATTTGCGGTTAGGAGATATGTTGATTTTCAGACACGAAGGAGACATGGATTTTGATGTTTCCATATTTGATTCAACTCACTGTGACACAGAATATGCAGAGTATATGCAGATACAAAAAGAAAAGGAGAAAGAGGTCGAGGATGAGAATGAGAATGAGGATGATGAGGTTGTTGAGGATGAGAACGATGATGATGATGATGATGATGATGATGATGATGATGATGGTGAGGAGGAGGACGAGAACGATGATGCTGAGGAGGAGGAGCGGGGTGATGACGAATGTGAAGAAGCAGCTACTCATGACAAACCTTTTGGTCGATCTCATTTTGAATTCACTATTAGACGATATTGTCTTTCGAAAGGTTTCATGGTAAGTCTCAAAACACTTTAATTTCTCGCGAACTCTTCAAAAATCTACAGGCTGAAGGAAGTATAAATATATCTGCATCATTTAGTTTTTATCTTTGTTAAGAATATATATGAAGAATATGAACTGTTTAATAATGTGTGTATAATACACAATGTCAGTGGATTCCTCAACATTTTGCATTTGCAAACGGTCTCATCAACCGCAACAAGAAGTTTGGTTTGATTATACTTGATGAAAGACAAACAAGGTTGTGGAACTTAACACTACATTCATGCAAAACTCAAGCCTATATTGCGGATGGATGGCGAAAATTCAGTGTTGATAATTGCTTAAAAGAGGGAGATCGAATAATGTTTGAGATCATTGCTAAAGGAGGCACACAAATATGGAAATTTCAAGCTGTTAGTAATGCAAAAAAAACAATGAGGAAGTTCCAAGGCAAGTTTCTCATAATATTCGTTTTATTTAGAGTGAATAGATTAAAAGAATTCTAAACGATTGTCATTTTGCGAGTTTTTATACCTAAATTATTCGGGTTTCCCTATTATCCTTCAGATGATAACTCACTTTAGATTTAAACTTCCATTTGAATATGTGCCAAAATGTTTGGAATAACTTGATGAGAGGTGCGTGGTGATGAAAAATTTCTTAAAAATGAGTACATGAGACACAATGAGAGTTGATGGTAGTTCAGGGGACTTATGCGAACCACCCAATAGATTAAGTATGAAAATTGCAAAATGGTGATAGCTTAGGGGCATTTGACTCTATGCGCTCAAAAGGAATTCCTCGTGTACTGCCACTTGAAACTGTGATAGTATGTCATATTCCTTTAGGGGGTATGTTCGGTAGTTGAGAGGATTCTGTGAACACCAAATGGTATATGTATGAAATTCGCGAAACAGTGATGGTTAAGGAAAATTTCAACTTATTCACTCTTTATTTATGATTGTAATGTTTTTTCTTTCTTCCTTCCTTGGTTACTTCAAGACCGCGAACATTACTCCGAAACCACAAGCAGCTGCTTCAACATCTGCTGATGCAAACCTCATTTTAATGGTGAAGGGATCTCATCCATCCCACCTCACCGTACCCCTTGACATTAGAGAAGTTGGCATTAGAAGGCGAAGTAGCATATACAAAAAAAAGAGTCTTAATTAGTTGATTTTCACCAATTATAAATGCTGCATAGTGCTAGGCGACAATTTGAAAATGGTAACTCCCTCCTCCATCCTATTTTATGTGATGGTATTACTATTTGAAGAGTCGAATTATATTTTCTTTGACTTTGTGTGTAATTAACAAATGCAACAGAAAAACCAAAGCCCAAGATCAAGACATCAGGCAAGGCTTTCTCCAATGTAGAAGCTACTATGGATATGCATCTCAGTCGCTCTCAGTTCATTTGTACCATTAAACCTTATAGCCTTTCAAAGTATTTTCTGGTAAGTTCACATGTACATTATACTCTGACAATTATGCTGCAAAAACACGTAGAACTAACACATATCTCTGCGATAATTTGGAAGTGTAAAACACAGATACATATTAAATGTTTGTTTGCTACCTGTTTCAGTGTATTCCAAAACGATTCGCACAAGAAAACAGACTCATCGACAGGAAATGTAATATAATTATGAGTGACAAGCAACGATCATGGACGTTTAGTGTGTATACAAGTGGCGAAATCACCTACTTTGGAAGAGGATGGCATGAATTTTGCATTACGAATTGCTTAAAGGAAGGAGATCGCTTAATGTTTGAGATGATTTCCAATGGAGAAACACCTATATTAAGATTTCATGGTAAGTTTCTTATCTAAGCCCTCGTCTTAAACTTCATCCTGTTTTCTATTGTTCTTTTGGTTATAAGTTAATTTTCAGTTTCAGTTTTGACATTGCTTTTTCAATTAATAAACTAGATTTGAGAGGAAGTCCATCCCTCCAGGCTGAAGTAAAGATGAAAAAATTGGATGCTGAAAGAATGTCAGATAAAGGTCTTAGGCTTAAGATTTCGAGCACGCCTACTCCGGAATCACAAGTGGCTGCTTCCGAGCGCGCCTACTCCAGAATCACAAGTGGCTGCTTCAACATCTGTTGATGCCAACTCTCATTTTATATCTACTTTTAAACCTTACACCATCAAACATCCTACTTTGGTAAGTGTTTTCAACAAATTTAGCAACACCCTCTGCCTTTTTTTTGTTTTTGGTTGTTGTGATAACGCCGTTTTGATCTATATATTGGGATAAACTTGAGCAGTATCTTCCACTGGATTTCTCGAAATCAAATGGCTTGATGGATAAAAGTGAGATGATTCTTGTAGATGGAAAGCAGAGATCATGGTCAGTGTGGCTAGGTCGAACGGGACATCACTTTGGAATTCTAAGGGGATGGACACAGTTCAAAAAAGCAAATGGTGTTCAAGTAGGAGAAACTTACAAGTTTGAACTCACCAACAATGGCACAATACCTATAGTTCATTTCCACTGTGAGAATTTCATCTCCCTTTAGTTTCATGACTATCCTGTGTGTTAGTATAGATTGAGAATTGAGGCTATGTTTTGTTCTGAAAATTGTAGGTAAATATTCTGGGAAGGATGCAGTTGTTGATGAGCAAGGAAACTAGTCATTAAAGCAAGTGGATGTAATGATTTTGGATCTTGTACATTTTGGTATATAGTAAATGTAACATTGCCCAAACCTGTCTAATCAGACATCTAACAGGGCTCCCTTCAGAAGACCAAGAATTTAGATTTTACTCTATGTTTTCGGAGCCGTGTAATCTCTGCTCTGTAATTGCAATTGATCGTTAGTCAGTCGTTTTGTTGCACTCTATATGTACTCAGTTTCAATGAAAGAGAAGTTGCGCGATTGTATCAAATATTTCAATTTCGATGATTTTGTGATGGCCTTAGTCAGTTGCAGTGCCAGATGTAAGTGAGGGGTGTCAACTGACACCTCCTCGTCAAAAAATTATACTGTGTAGCTAGATAAAAATACTTTAAATGTATTATATTTAATATTTTTTATATACAAATTTTTGAAGACATGCCTAGACTCTTATCACGGCAGCAGTGGGGAATTTTCTGCAATCGATGAGGTAGAAGACCTAAAGTCGTGAACTGCTTTTCACGGAGAAGAAGCAACAACATTATTTGGGGATTAACGTATCGACTAACTCTGTGCCAGCAACCGGAGTAATACAAAGAATGCAAGCATAATTTGACACTCACCCTTTCTCCAGTACTGGTTCTGTCCATTTCCTCCGGTGGGGGTATTAGATGCTTCATACGCGTCCTATAAATATTTCAATGGACTGATTTTAATGCATGAAGAAAATAACAATAATATTTAACAATTAGGATAATGAAAATAGGTAAAGACGTGTAGCATAACATGTACAAAATTGTAAAACTGTTACAGAGGCAAGTGTATGTCCATGTGTTCAAAATAGTGGACATGTGGCAAAATTTTAGTTTGGCACAAGCCAACTAAATATTCACCTTTTTTGTTGGATTTATCCAACTTTGGCTATAAATAGTCATTACTTTAGGTAGAAAATAAAAAAAGGTGTGGAATGTTAATACGATTTTTCCTTGTTTTTTTTTTAGTGGTTTTCCTAGAGATCTTTATCATTAATGCAACCTTCATTTTGCTCATTCATGAAGTTGTATTTAGTACCTCTAAGAAATATGATTATCCACCGTTAGTCAGTCACTTTTATATAATTTTATATCACATTATCAACACGAGTCTCTACTATTCCGAGCAAATACAGGTAATAAAGGTAAGTATTTATTTTTCTTAAATAATGTCAAATATATACAAATGCGAATTTATTGCCCTAGATATATCGGGCAAAACTTAAATGTCCTGGGCACTTAATGCCAAAATATATTTGGATGCGAAGGGTCTGGCAGACACCATAAAATATGGCAATCAGTCATCAAATCAGGACCGGGCCAAGGCCACGATATTTCTCCGTAATCATCTTGACGATAGTTTGAAAATGGAATACCTCACAATTAATGATCCATTTATATTGTGGAATAATTTCAAAGAAAGGTACGACCACCTGAAGATGGTCATCCTTCCATAAACACATTATGAATGGATCCATTTGAGGTTGCAATATTTTAAAAATATAACTGATTATAATTCTGCGATGTTTAAAATTAAATTGCAGTTAAATTTATACGGAGAAAATATAACTGATCACGACATGTTAGAGAAAACATTCTCTACTTTTCCTGCCTCGAGTATGCTCCTGCAGCAGCAGTATCGAGAAATGGTACTTAAAAAGTATTCTTAATTGATTGCTCATCTTCTTGTTGCTGAACAACATAATGAACTTTTAATGAGAAATCATGAAAGTCGACCTCCTGGTACGGCTCTTGTCGCAACCCAAAAACGAGGGTCATGATGGCACTTGTCGGGGCGTACCTTGACAAGTAAGCCTATCACCCAAACTGATACAAAAAAGAGAAAAAAAAAACAAAAATATCCCAAGGTAAGACTTCTAGAATCAAGCCGAACCATAATAGTAATCATAACAATATGGAAAGAATTTATCCAAAATATCAATCATGTCCAAAACCAGGTGTCAATAGTGTAAGAACTACTAATACAATAAGAGTCAAATACATCAAAAAAATAACCACAAAGGAATAATAACTGCCTCCGAATACTAATAAAAACATAACTACTACAGAAAGATAGAGGTGAACTTCGGGCTCATGAATGTCCAACCGCTACCTTGGAAGCTCCAACAATCGTCCGAGTCAATCAACCTGAGGCGCACTCGAGCTAGGACCTGCATCGAAAGGGCGCAGTAGGCATGCGTACAGTCCACTTATACTCAATAGGTATCATAAGCCGATCAAACAAAGTAGTAAATAAAGCATACAAAATTTACACTAAGGGCACGTCATCCGCAATCAGAAAATATCTCACAACGGTAGCCCACACCGCTTGTACTAACAGTTCTAATATATCTCACATTTATTACAACAACACACCAAGATATAGAACGCAAGTATAAATTATGTCACATATAAATAGAACAAGAGAGAACATGTAGATACAAGATCATCAAATACAAGTAAAGGAAAGTAAGACAAATACATAGATGACAAGTCAATAAGACAATATAACACAACATAAACACAATAAAGTAAGTGCAATGTATATGATGATGATGATGATAATGCACGAGGTCGTCGCACAACCTCCGAAATCGTTGCACAATCCTGGTATACACCTACGGAGCTAAAGCTTCCCAACGTAGGACCCATGGGAGGTTCGTCAACCCGTATACAATCCACATATCTCATATCTCCTTTCTGGAGCATCCCTCGGAAGGGTTTTATAAGGTGTTACAATATTTTTTAAAAAGGTGTTGCCAGTGTTTCTCAGATGTTGCCACGGTGGTACCAATGTTTCATGAATGAGTATGATATGAAGATGTAATGCTCACAACAAATCACAATGAGTATTTCCACAAACAACCACATGATATATTTCCACAACCAACCACAATGATACTTTTTCACAACCACATGAGCTAATATCCACTCATTATTTTTGTATCATCCATGAATTTTCACATGTCTCATTTGCCAATAAAGTATGAATATAATCACAATACACCAATGGTACCACATTAAGCATTTTAACAACACAATACAATTATTGATATGTATTCAAGGCTATCAATATCACATAGGACCCCACACGGTCACACATATCACATAATATCTCAGTTTCGACAATTACATCACATATAAGCCCCCACACGGGCACAACACATAGATAACCATTTCCATGATTAGTTCCCATCCTTAGCGTGCATTTTGTACCAACATTTACTATCCAGCCCAATCTGAAGAGTTAAGCCATAACTTACCTCAAAAGCCGAAACCGATCCGCTACACTTGAACCCGTGACCTTACTTTTTACGAATAATCCCTAACTCCACTAAAAACATCAAATAAGAAATCTACGCGTCAAGACAGAACTAACGGCACCCATATTGACTACTTTTAGTTCGGGTCAAAACGAATCCCAAAACGGGTTTCCAAAAAAAAGGACAAAATTGGAACTTTACTTCAAAAATATATTTTCCATATTTTTAGGAACCTACATCTGAAAACCCAAGTTAAATCAAGTAAAAAATGGGGTTCAAATCGAAGAAAAACTATTTTTGAGCTTTACCGGATAAAATCTTTGAAATCCGAATTAAAATCAAGAATCGGAGTTGTTTTGAAGGTTAATTTGATGAAAAACTAGTAATTATAAGATAAAATATTATTCAAGTAAAAAGAAGTAAAAATAGGGTTTAAAATCAAAATAGGGTTTAAAATCAAGCTCTAAGATTTTTAGGGTTTTGATAAATTAATCAAGAAATTACTAAGAAAATGGTGAATTCTTACCTTGAATCCGTAGTAAAATCAAGAAATAGATGTTAATCTAGCTTCCCAAACTCCCACAAACTTCACTTTTAAGCTCCCAAACTATTTAGGGTTTAACTCTCAAGAGGCAAGATGAAAAATGAGCAAAATGGATTCAAAAACTAATTAAATAGTGCAAAAAATCTGCACTAAAAGGGAAAAAGCTGCAGGTTTTTCTATTTTTAAATCCAATTCAGACTTTAATGGGGTGCTCGAAATTCGTTCGGAGTCTGATATACACAAATGAACTATGCAACCATACTAAATTTGATGTTCTGGACATGCTGGTGATATCAGATTTTCAAAAAAAAAAAATACCATTTTCACAAAATTGACCCCCGAAACCTGAAATTATAATTTACAAATCGAGGGTCGAAATGAGATTTAAAAGACATAAAATCACACCAAATATGCTAACACCCTAAAATCAACATTCCAGATCTGCTGGTAAAGTCGGATTTTCCATCCGATGTCGTTTCGACCAAATGTGAGTCTCACACCCATATTTCTAATTTTCCAATTTTTCGATCAATAGGTCGAAATGAGCTCGGGTGTACCGGGACCCGAACCAAAGGTCTACCTAGCCTAAAATCGATATTTCGGAGCTGCTAGAGCAGTCCATTCGGCCATCCGTCACACGGATCAAAATATATCCACATAAGTCCAAAATAAGGCTCTCGAAGCCATCAAAAACCACAATATTGCATAAATGATATCTAAATGCATCAAAAATCATGTCAATCACTCTCACACTCCAAAAATATCATAATTCAACTACGGGAAGGGGTAAAATGGTCAAATCACACAAAATTAAAAATTTCACATATTTCATCAAATTTTTAGGTCGTTACATCATCCACTACTAAAAATCTAGTTCGTCCTCGAACTAAGGCAAAAGAAATACCTGAATCAACAAAGAGCTGGAGATAAGGACTATGCATATCAGAATTGACCTCCCAAGTAGCTTCATCTATAGGTCGATGTCGTCGCTGGACCTTAACAATAGAGATCACTCTAGAGCGTAACCGCCTAACATCCTTAGCCAAAATGGAAATCGGCTCCTCAACAAAGGACAACCGCTCATCTAACTGAACCGACTCCCAATGAATGACATGAGACTCATTTGGAATATAACGACGAAGCATAGAAACATGAAAAACTGGATGAACAGCTAATAGATCAAGGGGCAAAGACAACTCATAATCCACATCACCAGCAGTCCGAAGAATCTCAATAGACCAATATACCTGGGGCTAAGCTTGCCCCTCTTCCCAAACCTCATCACACCCTTCATGGGTGAAACTCGAAGAAAAATGTGATCACCAACACCAAATATCAAGGCACGAAGTCCACGATCAGCATAACACTTCTGCCTACTCTGAGCTGATCTAAGTCTATCCTGAATGACCTAGACTCTATCCAATGACTCACGAAGCAAGTGCGCACCTCGAGGTCTCACCTCTGAAACATCAAACCAACCTACTGGGAGCGACAACGTCTACCATACAACGCCTCAAGAGGATCCATATCAATACTGTAATGGTAGTTATTATTATATGCTAACTCTGCTAAAGCCAAATGTTGCTCCCACTGGCCACCAAAATCCATCACGCATGCGCTAAGCATATCCTCCAAAACCTGGATAGTCCGCTCTGACTGGCCATCAGTCTGGGGTGAAATGTTATGCTAAGATCAACCCGAGTACCCAACTCATCCTGAAAAGTCTTTAAAAAGTAAGATGTGAACACAAAACCTCGATCTAAAATAATAGACAAGGCACACCATACAGACGAACAATCTCATGAATATAGATACGAGTCAAACTCTCAGCACTGAATGAGACCTGAACTGGAATAAAATGAGTTGATTTGGTCAATCGATCCACGATAATCTAAATACTGTCAGAACCAAGAGAATTATGAGGTAACCCAGTCACGAAGTCCATAGTGATCCGTTCCCACTTTCACTCTGGAATGGGTAACCTCTAAAACAAACCACCAGGTCTCATATGCTCGGCCTTCACCCGCTGATAACATAGACAACGAGCCATAAAATCTGCTATATATCGCCTCATACCACCCCACCAGTAGTTCTGTCTCAAATCACTATACATCTTAGTCACACCTGGATGGATAGAATATCTAGAACAATGGGCCTCCTCCAAGATCAACCTAATCCAATCGCCCATTCTCGACACACAAACTAGGCCTCCAATTCGCAAAACTCCATCTGAATCATGTGAGGCTTCCTTAGCCTCCCCACTCAACATCTTATCTCGAATTGACTTCAATCCAACATCATTAAACTGATGAGCTCAAATTTGCTCCATCAAAGAAGATGTATCTTCCATAAATGCCAAAACACGCCCCTGCGTTGAAAGATCAAGCCTAACCACCTGGTTAGCTAAAAACTGAACCTCTAAGGCCAAAATCCTCTCCTGGGTCAAAAGATGCCTAAGCTACCCATGCTAGTCGACTTTCGGCTCAAGGCATTCGCAACCACATTAGCCTTGTTCGGATGGTAGAGAATAGTCAAGTCATAATCATTAAGTAACTCAAGCCAACGACCCTGCCTCATATTAAGATCTCACTGGGTGAAGAAGTACTGAAGGCTACGATGATCTGAGAAGATCTCACAACGGACTCCATACAAGTAGTGCCTCCACAACTTCAAGGCAAACATAACTGCGCACTACTCCAAATCATGGGTAGGATAATTCCTCTCATGAGGCTTCAACTGACGAGATACATACAAAATTACCTTGCCCTCCTGTATCAACACAACATCTATCCCAACACCTAAAGCATCACAAAAGACGGTAAAGCCCACCCCCTCCTTGGGTAAAGTTAATATAGGAGCTGAAGTCAACAAAACCTTGAGCTTTTGAAAGCTCGCCTTACAAGCATCGGACCACTGAAAAGAAATCTTCTTCTGGGTCAACATAGTCAATAGAGCTACAATGGATGAAAATCCCTCAACAAAACATCGATAATACCCAGCCAAGCCAACAAAACTTCGAATCTCGATGGGCGAAGCAGGTCTAGCCCAATCACGAACCGCTGCGATCTTGGCTGGATCAACCATAACACCTTTCTTAGTCACCACATGACCCATGAAAGAAACAGACTCCAACCAAAACTCGCACTTAAAAAAATTAGTATACAACTCCTCATCCCTCAATCTCTGAAGCACAATTCGTAAATGCTCCTCATGCTCAACCTTACTCTTAGAATACACTAAGAAATCATCTATAAATACAATAACAAAAGAGTCAAGATACGGCCGAAACACTCGATTCATCAACTCTATAAATGCGGCAGAGTCATTGGTTAACCCGAAGGACATGACCAAGAACTCATAATGACCGTATCGGGTCTGAAAAATAGTTTTCGAAAAATCCAAAACGCTAATCCTCAATTGATGATAACCGAACCTCAAATCAATCTTTTAAAACACCACAGCATCCTGAAGTTGATCAAATAAATCATCAATGTGAGGAATAGGGTACTTATTCTTAACTGTCGCCTTATTCAACTGCCGATAATCAATACACATTCACATAGACCCATCCTCTTTTTTCACAAACAAGATAGGCACACCCCAAGGTGAAACACTAGGTCGGATAAATCCCCTTATCCAACAACTCTTGCAACTGATCCTTTAGTTCCTTTAACTCTGCAGGTGCCATCCTGTAAGGTGGAATAAAAATGGGCTTGGTGCCCGACACAACATCAATAATAAAATCAATATCTCTATCCGAAGGCATACCAGGCAAGTCCGTAGAGAACACATCCATAAAGTTATGAACAATACGAATATAATCCAAGAAAGGAGGTGAAACAACACTGGTGTCATGAATATAAGCCAAGTAAGATAAACATCCCCTCTCAACCAATTTACGTGTCTGAGCATAAGATATGACCCTCTTAGGATCCGAATGATATAATACAACAATGGAAGATACAAAATCAACCCAAAATAGTCCACAAAATGGCTATAACCTAGAGCCCCTTTTGAGACCTAGTCTCGGCCAACCACAACAACACAAAATGGCACAATAACAACACTATATTGAGGTGTATTGACACCTATTTTTCAGCGACCAACAAACTAACAAAAAGATTACAAGACGGAAACAACAATAAGTTGAACAACAATAAGAAGAATACCCACATGGCTTACACTAAAACAAAAGGAACACAAGAAGATTACAATAAAGTAAAGGGATAGATAGATAGACCACATAAAGGAATAATCTTATGAACCCAAGAATGGACACTCTTGGACCCTTAACACTACACACAACAATAAACCTATCTCTTACGTGACACAAGATCGGGATTTCTCCTCTCTAGCATCAACGTTTCCAAGCAAGCAATAACAAAAGAGAATCCACTCTATTGTTGTATCCTAGTTTCAGTTTTGTGCCTCAAGGAGAGAGGACTTGTGTTCTTTGTTCTTTCAAGACTCAAAAATATCATCAAAAACTAATCAAAGAAACCCTACATGGTTCTATTTATATCCTATTACAAATAAAAGGCAAAAAGGACCAAAAGGCCCCTTGAAGACTTTGGTGCCCATCAAGTGTAATATGTTGGTTGATTTTAAGTGTATTTAGGTCCCCTTTTGCACTTCAATTACACAGACCAAGTCTCGGACCCAACATGCACTCCCATAAGTCCATATCCGTGATTATTCCCATATCATCCTCACCATCTTGAGAAGAATTTGCCCATAAATTCACGGCTACACCTCGTTCAATCGGCCACTTAAAAAAAAATCACTCAAAACAGTCCGCAAAACATGAGATGGCACAAAAATAGTTTGCAAAAATCATGAGATGACACAAAAATAACCCGCAAAATCATGAGGAACCCGAGAGTACATTAACACAAGTCTCGGCCAACATCTTCATTTTGAATCTCAACTTCCTCTCCATCTTGAGCCTTGTCTTCAATCTCATCCGAAATAAGTCTCCTACTATCATAAAAGCAACGTTGTAGACTCCATATCCATCATGTTCCTTTCTATCGTTCTCCTCTACATGGACATGTCAACTTTGGTGAAGTGGAGTCTTCTACTGGTCGCGTACCTGTCGTACACCAAAGCATCTGGTGAAGCTCTATCAGGCATCCCTTAAGAAAACAGATAATGAAGTTGAGGCAAACTCTATCTCTGAAGATAATGCTAAGACCATGAATTTAGATGCCTCGGATTTCTTTATAATCCCCAAAGGATATGTTAATCATCCTGTAGATGATGAATATGAAATCGTCTAATTATTTTACTTTCCTATTTAGTTGTATTAGTTTACATTTCTGTTAATAGTATCTCACTAGTCTTGAAAATAAATAAAGTTTGTATAATATGATATATGCTAGTAATGCTATAATGTTTACTTTGTTTGTATTTTCATCTTGAAGAATATATGAATACTCCTAAAGTAGAAAATCAGAAATTTTCTCCTAAAATAGTAAATCCGAAATTAAAGATATGTTAAAGAAAATTCTCTACAACTATATGTACACCTCGATTTGCCCTTGAAGTAGCAAAATATTGAAAGAAGTCCTAAGGTATCATAATTTGATATGCTTAAGGCACGTTGTAATAATTATACTTCATTCTCAAAGAATGAAAACTTTTGATAAATTGTTAATTATCTTTCATTCTCAAGGAATGAGAATTTTTTATAGATGTTACAATTACAGATCCATTCCCTGAGGAGAATGTGATATTTAGTAAGGTATACAAATGTGCACTTGAATGTGAAAATCACATTTAGAAGGGGTAGAAAGAATTATTCTTAAATTTACTCCCGAAGTAGTAAGTCTGAAATTTATCTTAAATCTACTCCTGAAATAATAGAACCTTGAAATTTACTCCAGAAGTAATGAATTTGATATTTACTCTCAAAGTAGTAAGATTGTGTAATAGTAAAATCTTGCAAACTAATCTCGAAGTAGTAGACCTTTTACTCTAGTAAATAACTCATGCCATGATAAATTTGGAGTTTACTAGTTTAACTAATTCTATTTGTTGTCTGAATGATTTTGTCATCCTGAAAATGAGCATATTGAGTTTTATACATACAATGAAGAACTAGAAGATTCTTCAAGAACTATTACTAATTCTCATGATAAGTTAATTGAACCAGCTAAATGTTGGGATTGAATTCCCTAAATTCTGGAAAACGTAAAAGGTGAATAAGGGCCCATTCACACTTCAGTTGATATGATGCATCCATAAGATGGTCACATGTACGTTTATTGTCAACATAAAGTTTGACATTCATAAAGTTGCCTTCTCAATTAAATTGATTCAAGAGCATAATTTTCAGATAACTTAATCAAGAAAAATAATCTTGATAATGCTGGTTATATTCAAGTTGGTTTAGAATTGAATGCCTCATATAAATAGCTAAACCATTGCTTATGAGAACAAAGATAAAAAAGTATTGATTTGAAATATATATTGCATACAATAGCACTTGTGTGCATTAGACCAATAAATTATGATCAATTCTTCCCTCTCAATTGGTTCAGGGTCAGGAACCATATATTTTCCATCTAATTGCTTTTTGACGTGAGGTATGTAATTAATAGATATACCATGATTCACAAAGATGGATTCTCTAAAGTACATTAGAGTATATGTTAGTTTTCCTAACATAAGGGGGAGATAATAAATAGCTAAAAAATATATTGAGAATTATCATTAGTACGATCCTTATTTAAAAGATAATTCTAGTCAAATGCCAGAAGCATTTGCTGACCCAAAATTGATTTTATATTTAGCTGCAGATGCGCCTACTATGTGTCCCTGAAGGACAGGGTCTATAACATGCATGAATCATGGTAGATCAATCGGTTCCAAATAAAATAATCTTTGAAAAGAAAATGGAGCAAATGGTCATAATAAAAGGCAATATGCTCTTGAAGAGCGACGACATAAAGCTTCGTGAAACCTCCAGAAGAGGTTCAAGTACCTGAAAATAATGATGTGATGAGATCTCAATAAATTATGTTGTAATGTGAACCGATACAAATGATATCTCGTCGATGATATCTTTAGTACAATAGCGCTCAATATTGTATAATATTATGAGGATCTGAATTCTACGTTTATTTAAGCATGCTGACGTAGAAATAATTATCAAGTGGAATATGCTTCTTGGTAAGCATAAGGTTTATTTGGCCTGCAATCCTGACACTAGAAGATGTCATGTATTTAATATTGAATGGTTCACTTGATAATGAAATTTAGATGAGAATTCCAGAAGGATAAACACGCCTGAAGCATATAATTCAAAGTCTCGAGAATTATATTTAATCAAATTATAAAGATCATTATACGATTTAAAAAAATCAGGGCGTATGCGGTATAATTGCCTTAGTGAGTACTTGATTAACGAAGGTTACATAAATGATGTCATTTGTCCTTATATTTTCATTAAGAAAACGACATTAGAGTTTATTATACTCATTGTTTATGAGGATGACATAAATCTCATTGGAACTCCAGAAGAGGTCTAAAAGGCAATTGAATATCTAAAGAAAGAATTCAAAATGAAAGATCTTAAAAAGACAAAGTTTTGTCTTGGTTGCAGACGGGATCTTCATCCACCAATCTGCCATACTGAGAATGTTTTGAAACAATTTTACTTGGACAAAGAACATTCATTATATAATCTAATGATTGTTTCATCACTTTATGTGAGTAAAGATTCATTCTGACCTCTAGAAGAGGGTGAAGAGATTTTGGTCCTGAAGTACCATATCTCAATGCTATTGGTACACTTATGTATTTTGCTAATAGCACAAGGCTTCATATAGACCATTCTGTTAATTTGCTAGCCAGGTACAATTTTCTTTTATGTAGACATTGAAACAGAGGTAAGCATATATTGCAATATTTAAAGGGGCCTATTGATATGAGTCTGTTTTATACTAACAAAGCTAGTCCAAATCTTGTTGGTCATGCAGATGCAGGTTATTTATCTGACCCACATAAAGCATGATCTCAAATAGGCTATGTGTTTACATGCGGAGGTACTGCAATATCATGGTGATCGACAAAGTAGTCCATCGTTTCTACTTCTTCTAATCATGCTGAGATAATAGCAATCCATGAAGTAAGTAGAAAATGCATATGGCTGAGATCAGTGGTACACTCCATCAAAGAGAGATGTGGCCTGAAGCTCGATATCAAGGTACCCATGGTTATATTTGAATACAATGCAACATGCATAGATCAACTAAAAGGAGGCTTTATAAAGTGAGATAGAATGAAGCACATCTCGCCAAAGTTCTTCACACATGATCTCTAGAAGAATGATGATATTGATGTACAACAAATCCGTTCAAGTGATAATCTAGCTGATTTGTTCACTAAATCTTTACCAACATCAACCTTTGAGAAGATGGTATACAAGATTAGAATGCAAAGACTGAGCCGATTGAATCGAGGTCTTTATCAGGGGGAGTAAGAATACGTGTTGTACTATTTTTTCCTTAACCAAGGTTTTTATCCCACTGGGTTTTTCCTAGCAAGATTTTTAATGAGGCAACACTCAAAGCGTATTCAGTAAATTTTTCTTTACATGGACATCTAAGAGGGAGTGTTATGGAGGCAAGTGTATGTCCATGTGTCCAAAATAATGGACATATGGCAAAATCTTAGTTTGGCACAAGCCAACTAAATATTCACCTTTTAAGTTGGATTTATCCAACTTTGGCTATAAATAGCCATTACTTTATGTAGAAAATAAAAAAAGATGTGGAATGTTAATACAAGATTTTTCCTTATTTTCATTTCTTACACTTTGTCACTTTTATATAATTTTATATCAAAAACCAAATTCAGAAACAAGGATTAATCTATACATACACGATTCACACTACAATCAACTATTGACTAAAGTTATACCATATTAGTATATACCATGATTATTTTCCTTATGGGTGAAAATCATTTCCCCCCTTAACTTTACTTTAAAAAACCAACTCCCCCTCAACTTTAAACAATAAGCATTCTCCCTCCTTTTTTCTACTTGTCTTTTTTAAATACCTATTTTACTTTTACTGTAACGCCCCGAAAATGGGTCCCGAGACGTCACATGGTGCTTAGGACCACAAGTGATCCCAAGCTAACCCTTCTACTAGCATTACTCATAAGCAACTGAATAAAATACATAAATTTGAATGAAACAAACGGAAGATAAATCTTTCCTGAATCTGATCAATACAAAACTAAATTAAAATGATTACAACTCTGCTTTTACAAAATAAAACTGGAATCAAGTACATTAACTCTACTGACTATCTCTGAAGCCTATACTAATACTGACAATAGGTAGCCGGGACATGATCTCCAACCATCCCTAATCAATACGACTAAATAAAAGAAAAGCTACTAAAATTAGGCTTGACTCGAGTCCTCGAATCCAAAGAACCCATCACCTGCTGACTGGAAATTGCAAACTGCCTAATTATGATGTGAGTGCTACAACGGGTACCTACATTATGAGACAATGTAGCACATAGATGTATATGTGGATCAGTACTTTTGGAATGTACTGAGCATATGGGGTGAATGCATAAGTAAAGCAATAGATTTAATAATTCAGATAACTTTCAAAACAGCATGCTAAATGTGAGTGACTCACCTTGTCTTGAATAATAAAAACTGACAAAATCATAAGACATGAGTAATAAGGCATAAAGAAGTTCTTGTGAGCCACCACATCTAGTTCTATAAAAATGTACTCTTGTTTCTTCCATCAGATCATGCAGGCTAAGTGGAAAGTGCTCACTTTTATAAATCTTAAAACTTAAAACTGAAAATCTAATAACTGTAGTCTTAAGTAAAACAATGTCTGAATAAATTTATGAGCCTTTACACTTAGTTTTCTCAAAACTGTTCTGACACTTTAATTAAGACTTAGGAACTTTGGGAGGTTCTTCTAACCGACATACACCATGTGATCCATCATGGAGTCCAACATCATGTTCTCCTAAGGGAAAAACCTTACGTTGGGGAGAGGTGTTAGACTTTTTCCAAGGAGTATAACCTTATCTTAAGTGATCACTATCTTAGCCCACTATGGGCATTTAATCTTAATTCTACGGTGGCACGTAGTTCTGAGGTATGAGACCTTAGAATCATACCTAACTCAGTGCTAAATACTACTCCCATTCTCTTGATCAGAACTTTAAGAAATACACCTTACAATAGCATATGGGTTTGTAATGAAAATCAATTATGCTTCTCTTTCTTTAAATCTCAAACCGTATGAACAATGTAGATTCCTTATCTTAGCTTAGGATTAAAAGATCCATCTTTCTTTAAATCTTGGTAAACAATTATCAAAGAAACTTAAGACCATAGTCTTCTTGAAATCTCAAACTCATTCTTGATATGGACTTAACAAATTTAACCTAAGAGCATGATCTTCTCAAAATCTCAATACTTAATCTTTGGGCTTAAAAAAAATTCATGCTTTAAACTCATGACAATTCACAACAAAATTTCATGCTCAATATCATTCTTGAAATCATTCAACAATATCAATTCATAAAAAGGAAGTGCAATTCATGATATAAATCTTCAATTCAAAGCATAAATAGGTGAGATAAACTTGCACTTCAATACTTAAATCACTTATAAATTCATGAACTCAAAACAAGAAAATTTGGATATGAACCCTAACATGAAATTCATGAAATCTTAACTTAAAAACAAGTTGTGGGCACAAGTATGAAAAGAGTATCCTTGTTCATAACTCCACATACCTTAATAGGTTTTATTTGATGTGGAGAACTTGACTTGGAAACCTTGGGAATATTCTTGAAAGCTTTTTTGGAATTCTTGAACTTAAGAACTCAAATTCTTGTTTATCTTGAAGATATTGTAATGGAATTTCAAATTTCTTGGATGGAGGAACTTTAATTTCTTGATTGTCTTGAAGAAAATTTGATGAAGTTCTTGGTGTTCTTGAGGGGGCTAGGGTTTATTTGGAGAGAAAAAGATGAATAAGAATGTGTATGATGCTTTTGGGGGCAGAAATTAAGTGTTATGGACGGATTTGGGTGAGGAAAAGTGACCAAAGTGCCCCTAGACCCTTTAGAAATTGCATTAGCATGTGAAACAGTTTCGTAACGCGTTGGCCGACGCGTCGCGTCTCTATCGCGTCAGCTTACTGCCTCACATGAAAAATGTCATAACTTTCCGCTCGGGTATCGGATTTCGGTGAAATTGGTATCGTTGGAAAGATAATTCAATTATCTACAATTTGGTGGGTCTTGAGCTCAAAAATTCTACATATATTAAAATTTATACATGTTTAAAGTAGACCCTTGTAGAATCAAATATCAAACTTTGGACGAATCAAAGGCTCTTAGCTCAACTTTGTTCTAAGTGATTCTTATGAACATTTTTCACCTCTAAAGCACATCAAACATGAGGATAAATATCATGAAACTTATATTCACATGAAAACCATTTGAATTAGAGCTTACACGTGTAGGAACGACGATTAGAATTCTAGCGCGAAAATGCGGGGTTTTACGCTTACACTAATAATCTTTATTTTTATTTACCTCTTCAAAATTATTATATTTTTTAATTTTGATATGTTTAGTAAATTTTTGTAAATAAAAAGAAAATTATTTTCTAGACAAAAAAAGTGAGAAACATATATTAAGTATATAAATTAGTGACATTCTAAATGAAATAAATGACCATGATATGGAAATTTATTTATTAATAATGATTAAAACTATAATATCTATTTATACTAGTGAGAATAACAAATAAAAATAATTTTATAAACATATTCCAATGCATGTAATATAATAACTTATAACAAAAATGGAGATATATTTTATACTAAATTAATCCAAAATTTTACTTATATTATAAATATATACTCCCTCTGTTCACTTTTACTTGTCACTATTTTGCTTTTTGAGGTCAACCTGCATGAACTTTGACCAACATTTTAAGATGTATAATTTAATATTTAAATTTAAAATTTAGATGATCAGAAAATATATGAAAAATGCTATAAGTTGCAATCTTTCTTCATATTAATAAAATGAAAAAATACATCTTAAAATATTTGTCAAAATTTATACAGGTTGACCTGGCAAAACAAAAAATGACAAGTAAAAAAAAATGGAGAGAGTATATCGAAACTCATGTGCATATATATATATATATATATATATTACACACGCACACACTTAATGCATGTAAAATAAGAGATAAGGTAAAAGGTACCCCTAAGCTATATCTGAAGTTGCTATGACACACTTAAACTTTAAAGGGGGCCTATTACCACCTAAACTTATTTTTGTTGATCTGGCTGTCAAGTATCAGAACATTTTTGTACTCCTTTTGGGGGAGACGAAAAATATTTGTGTGTTATCTCAATAAAATAACAATCATAAAAAATAACATTAGCTTTTATGACAAGTTCATTTAAAAGGTTAAACTAAAAAATTTAAATAAAAATATATAAATACTTGACTAAAATAAATAATGTATACTATAAGAAGATATTGCTAATGCCAAGGTTAAAATAGACATTGTCAAAATAAAAGGGAGAGAGTGCTTATTATTCAAAGTAGAGAGGGAGTTTGATTTTTAAAGTAAACTTGAGGGGGAAATGAATTTCACCCTTTTCCTTATACATCATATCAAACAACCCTAAAGATTAAGGTAAGCATCAATTCTACGCCAAAATTGGTGGTACTCCCATTCAATGGCCTATGTAGAATAATTTTCATCAAGTGATATCGATATTCATAAAAGAAAACATAAAAAATTAGTTATCACATTTATAAGTGAGATATGTACTTGACCCATTGGTTTAACTTAGTTATAAGCTAGAAAAGGTCTTGGATTCAATGTTAGTTGATTACAATTTTAAGTAATAGATAAACCTGTCAAACGGGCTGGTTTGACCCAACCCACTTGGAATCCCGGACCGATTTGATCCGGCTCAGTCAGTTCCTGGGCTACAGGGCTGCCGGTCCTGGCCTGGGCCAAAAATATTTTTGGGCCCGATTGACCCGGCCCGGAGTCAACTCGGACCAGGCCGGCCGATTAACTGACCCGATTTTAATTTTTTCTTAAATTTTTTTTTCGAATTTAGCCATTTTGGGCCCAAGTAGCCGTTGGGCCCAACGGCTATATAGCTGTTTGGAGCCATAAACGGCTATTTGGCCCTTTTTAAAAAAAGAGATTTAAAAAATCTTTTTAAATCCAAATTTTTTTCTATAAATACCCTACACTTTCAAATTATTTTCACACAATTTTCATTCTCTCAAATATTCTATATATCTCCTAAAGTGATCAATTTTATTTTTTAATTTTGCGATTACAAATACGAGTGGAAGTTTTCTAAAGTCGCAACTTTTGGATACTTTCAAAAATTGATATTATCATTTCATCTCTTACTTTTATTTTTTAATTAGTGTATTAATTGTTGAATATTTATTTTTATTATTTTTTCGTATTTTATTTTTTTTAGTTTGATTTATATTATGGATAAATTAAGAAACCTCGATAAAAGTGTCAAATTTTTTTGTTTCGGAAGTGGTAGTGGTAGTAAAAAGTGAATTACTAGCGGTAGAGGTAGTTCAAGTAGTAGATATACCCGTGTGCCTCAGGTACCGCTTAGTCAACCTTTTGAGGAAGAAGTAAGTGTAGGTGCTCACGATATGGATTATTTAGAAGCTCAGGAAAATCACGGTATAGAAGGAGAAAATGAAGTAGATGCGGTTAATTTAGATGAAGATGATGAAAATATTGGTGAGACACCCGCAGTAGGAAATACTAATGTTGCATCTGAATCGGTTAATCGTTCTCCCCGCGCCCCAAGAGCTCGTAGAAAAACTAGTATTGCATGAGAATTTTTTACACATAGAGAAGGAAAAACTAAGGTGCAATGCAATATTTGTCAACAAGTATATGAGCATAAAAGAGGAGACAATCAAGAAGGTACGAGTACGTTAATGAGACATATAAGAGAGAATCACCAAAGAGAGTTATTTATTGCACAAGGTGGTGAGGCTGTTTGTGGACCAACACAAACTAGAATGGACCCAACAACCGGTCAGGTAATTAAGAATTATAATAAATTGAGCGACCGAGAAGAAATAGCAAAAATGGTAGTTGTGGGTTGTTTTCCTTTCACTTTTCCTTCTTCAAATGCTTTTATTCATTATATTCAAGAAATTTATAATTCTATGTTTAATGGTATTCCTAGAAGTACTTGTCGGGCCGATATTTTTAGACTTCATTCACAATATATTTATCATTTATCTACATTGTTAAAAAAATATTCAATGTAGAATGACTCTAACTTCTGATCTTGGTCGTGCTGTTAATAGAAATGATTATTTAACCATTACTTTTCATTGGATAGGTAATAATTTTACTATGCAAAAATGTATTCTAGCTTTTTTGTATGATGAAGATCGTAGACATACTGGAGAATTTATTGCTGAATCTATTAGTAAAGTTGCAGAATTTTATGGTATTGAAAGAAAAGTTATAAGTATTGCTTTTGATAATGTTTCTAACAACGACACTGCTATTGAAAAGTTAAAAAATGATCTCTCTCCGCCGTTATCTGAAATATTTTATGTTAGGTGTGCTTGTCATATATATAATTTAATTGTAAGAGATGTTCTTGAACTTTTTGAGTTTTATATTGAATAGATCCGACTTGTTGTTGGCTTTTTTCAAGGAAATAATCGGAAAAAAAGTGAGAGAATTTAAAATTAAATGTGAACAAAATGGACTTACGCCGATATTTATGCCTGAAGAATGTGATACTAGATGGAATGCTACGTATGATTATTTAAAAACTTGTCTTGCTTATAAAGTTCCTATTACATTGACTTTTGACCAATTTTGTGGTTCATTTGCCAATTCGGCTGAATGTATGCTAAATGATTCTGATTGGGTTGCAATTGGTGATCTTGTTAAGTTTTTTAAAAAAATTTATATAGCTACAATTGAATTTTTCGGTGCTTATTATCCTACTGTTTGTAATATTTTAGTATATTTAGCTGATATTTCTACTTTGCTCAAAGAATTTAAGAATAAAGAAGGTTACAAAGAAGTTGTTAGTGCTATGTTTGCTAAATTAAAAAATATTTTTTTTCGATTCCCCCTATTTACTTGGTTGGTGCTATACTAAATCCATGTATGAAATTTAATACTATGTGCCACTTTAGTACTCTTATTTATTCTAACTTAGAGATAAATGCTAACAATAATTCTGAACATGAAGAATAAGAACAATCAGATTTGTTTACGGCTATGAGTGATGCGAACATTTACTTAGAAAAATTATATAACCATTATGCCGATTTACTTGATGTAGCTGTACCGACAAATATCACTCCAACTGTCGCTCCTCATGCTCCCGAGGAGCCATTATCTTCTAAAAAAGCAACACATAGTAGTTTTCCTGATTACTTTTATAAATTAAATATTTGGAACAGCGTTGAGGCGGGAACTTACACAAAAACTTCTTGGGAAGAGCTTAAGTGTTATCATCGAACGCCGGAAGAGGATCGTAGACGCCGGATCAACGCATTGGATTGGTGGAAGAATAATGAAAGACAATATCCTGTGCTTTCAAAATTAGCTAAAGATATATTGAATGTTCCAATGCCAACCGTTGCATCGAAGAGCGCTTTTAATCAGGGATAACAATAGCTTGGGGACAACCGACACTCATTGGGGAGCAATGCTATGAATGTTCTAGTTTGCCTTAGAGATTGGATTAGAGCGGAACGAAGAAATCAAGAAATGGAAGTGGAGCCGAAAGACGAACAGAATCTTGAAGAAATTATGACTTCAAGGGAGAACTCAGCATAATTAAGTCCAATGCATGGTTTTGCCCCCATTGATTTTGACTATCCTATGTCAGTTCCCGTTAATATTAACATGAATAGGTTGTAAAAAATGATGCAAAATTTGTAGATTTTTCATTCATGTAAATTATAAATTTTGAATCATTTTGTAATCAATAAAATACAACATTCATTCACTCCTTACTTTATAATTTTTTTCATTTAAATTGAATTTCTAGTTTGAAGTAAATACTTAGTTTTAATTTATTACTAATTTACAATCAAACTTTACACTAAGTAATAGACAATTAAACGTAACAAACATATATACACATAATGAAAAATAAATTTCTTTTAAGTTCAAAACCTCAAGTATTATTATATTAAGTAGCAAATTTTCTATAGTCTCTAAATTATATATATTTAATATTTTAACGTATACATATATGTATATAGTTTGTATGTATATCTTTTCAACTTTCAACTGATATTTTAAGTAGTATATATTCTACATATATGTGTACATATTTTTTATATATTAAAATAGTATGTATTTAATGTGTAAATGTTTTTAAAGTAGTATAATATGTAGTGCATATATGACTATTTGTTATATGTGTCTATATTTTCTAAAATAGTATGTATATACTTTATAGTGTATATATGTTGTATGCATATTATTTAAAGTAGTACATATATTGTATGGTACGTATATATGTGTATATATTTTCAATAGACTCTAAAGTAGTATATATTTAACGTATACATGTGTATATATTTTCTAAAGTAGTATGCATATAGTGTATATATGTTGTATGTATATTATTTAAAGCAGTACACATATTGTATGGTACATATATATGTGTATATATTTACAATAGACTCTAAAGTAGTATATATTTAACGTATACATGTGTATATATATTTTCTAAAGTAGTATGTATATAGTGTATATATGTTGTATGTATATTATTTAAAGTAGTACACATATTGTATGGTACGCATATATCTGTATATATTTTCAATAGACTCTAAAGTAGTATATATTTAACGTATACATATGTATATGTTTTCTGAAGTAGTATGTATATAGTGTATATATGTTGTATGTATATTATTTAAAGTAGTACATATAATGTATGGTACGTATATATGTGTATATATTTTCAATAGACTATAAAGTAATATATATCTATAATATATTAAAAGTGTGAAAACCCTTAGAAAAGTGATTTGAACTTTTTGCCCTTCATTAAAAGTCTACGCTTTAGACAAAATAGTCTTTTCACGGAATATTAAAGATTTTATTAAAATTTAAATGAAGAAGGTTCTCTTATTATGGTTATTTTCCTACACAAAAATTCTTTTCCAATTAAAATAGGCTTGGTCCCTTTAAAAAAGACAAAAGACGTTAAAAAAATGAAAAGGCAAAAAATGTCCAAAAAAATAGGCAAAAGTTTTCTATTTTGGTTAAATTTCTATAAAAAAGATTCTTTTCCAATTAAAATAGATTTGATCAAAAAAATTATAAAAGAGGTCCAAAGAATAGGCAAAAGAATAGGAAAAAGAGGTCTATTTTTTTCTCTCCCGTATCTTTTTTGATTTGGGTCAAAATTTTGATTTGTTTGTCTTTAGGTTTGATTGTAAATTTTAGCAAGAAATCATAATATTTAATATTTATATGTTCATTCAAAATTTAATTTGTATAAATTTTCAAATATACGGTAAGAATAAAATATAATTTAAAAATTAAAAAATCTTAAAATATATATAAAAATAATAATTTTGGACTCTTTTGTTATAACACAAAAATGACACAAAAAGAATGTATAAGAATTTTTTTTAAAGATACAATAAGAAAGTAAAAGAATGACAAAAAGCGAAACTAGAGCATTTATTTTTGAAATCTTTTAAGAATCTAATATTATTAATATTTTAATATATATTAGTGTTTGTGTGTAATTATAATTTAATCGGGAAGACTATTTTCTTAATTTAAAGAACAAAATTTTATAATTGAATTAATAAAAAATAAGTATATACAAGTATGGAAAAAAGAGACAAAAATAAAAGATAAAATCCTCATTCCTAAGGTTTTAGTTTATTTAATTTTGGTAAATAATTTCTGAAAAATAATTAAAATCTGTCATATTTAGTTTTTTTTTTCTTTTTATGAAAAAGTTATAAAATTCTATAAAAAAAAAAAAAACTTTAAAACTTTATTAATATCCTACTTTTTTTTTATCTTCCATAGAGATTGATTGCTTCTTAACAACGTGAGTTCTTCAAGCTATTATTCTGTAGCATGTGATATATAATATTTTCTTTAATTTGTTTAGTTCATCGTTTCTTTTGTTTTAAATCCTTTTTAATATGATTTTGAAAGAATTTTGTAATGACCATCCAATTCAATTTCTTTTCGAAATAAGATCGTGATTACTACTGTTTCAAGTTATTACGTATGTTTTCAACAAGGATTTATATGAACTTGATATTTTTTACTTATGAATAATATTTACATTAAACTTTTTAAAAATTTTAAAATAAAATATAAGGAACAAGATGCTTGATTTTAAAGAATTAATAAATAATAGATTTGAAAGATAGTAATTTTGCTAGAAACCAATTTTAAGTACAATCATACTACTTGTCAACTTAGCTTCTGATAATTTCATTCAATATCAAATAATCTTTGTATAGTAAATAATTTTAATTTTGTAGGGTCTAAATTTTTAATCTATTATTTTCTTAGTATTTAACATTTTGAAATTAATTGAAATAATTAAATTTTAATTTTAAATAAGCAAAGGCTCCATGTGCGAGGCAAATGCATGTGTTTAAATCATTAATTTATTTATTAATTCAGTATTTTTTAAAAATAATATCAAAGTGAACTCATTGAAGTGAGATACACGCGCGTGGCGCGTATTTTAGACTAGTTTAATGTATACATGTGTATATGTTTTCTAAAGTAGTATGTATATAGTGTATATATGTTGTATGTATATTATTTAAAGTAGTACATATATTGTATGGTACGTATATATGTGTATATATTTTCAATAGACTCTAAAGTAGTATATATTTAGCGTATATATGTGTATATGTTTTCTAAAGTAGTATATATATAGTGTATATATGTTGTATGTATATTATTTAAAGTAGTACATATATTGTATGGTACGTATATATGCGTATATATTTTCAATAGACTCTAAAGTACAGTGGCGGACCCAGGAATTAAGGTTGTGGGTGCTAAATTTTTTTTATAAAAAATAGTATGTAGCTGTAGGGATTCGAACCTAGAAAACTGGACGTGGGAGTCACATCCTCAAGCCACTGCAACCAACCATATGTTTGTTTCCTGGGTGTTTTTTAATAAATTATACCATTTATTCTGTGTTTATTATATAATTATACCTAATCTACGTCGAGTTTAGTGGGTGCCGGAGCACCCCAAAATTACACATGGGTCCACCCCTTCTAAAGTAGTATATATATTTAACATATACACGTGTATATATAATTATGTATTCAAATTTTCAAAAGTAGTATATATATAGTGTATGTATATTATTTAAAGTAGTACATATATTATATCGTACGTATATATATGTACATATTTTGTATACACTCTAAAGTAGTATATATATTTAACGTATAGTCGTATACATGTGTATATGTGTATATGTTTTCTAATGTAGTATATATATAGTGTATATTGTTTAACGTATTTAAAATGTATATAGGTGGGTATATATAGTGTATATTGGAAAAAAACTTTTAGTTTCATTTTTTTTATGTTTGACCGGGTTTGACCAGGTTGGACCGGTAATCCCTTAATGGGCAGGTCCCTGTTTATTTTTTGGAAAACTACTGTTGGGCCCGAAATCAGATCGGCCCGTTAACACAGGTCCGAAATCAGACCCGGCCTGGCCCCATTGATAGACTTAGAATATCGAGTTTATCGACCAACCTCAAAGAACAAAATTGAGCACTAGGCCAACATACCATGTCTAGATGTAAGCTCATGTTTCATACGCTTCATACTTGCCTCTTCAAAACGCTTTTAAATTACATTTCTACACATGTATGCTCATATTTCGTGCATGTTACGGATACGCTCAGACCAACAATGTCATCCAAGGACGACCAAGCCCAGAGTGTAGGCTCCAGATGTCACATAACATTGTTGTTGCAGTGGGCTAGGCTTGGATTAGACATTAATGTGACGTGTAATTAAATACTACTACTATATATTTCCTTCGTCTAATTTTATGTGTCGCCATTTTCTTTTTAGTTCGTTCCAAAAATAATGTCATCTTTTCTTATTTGGTAACTATTTAATGACAACATTCCATTTTATCCTTACTGGGTCTCACTTAATAAGAAAAGACAACTAAAAAGTAAACTTTGAAAAGAGCAATTTTGTAAACTTTACAAAGTCACCACTTATTTCTTAAACTTTGTGCTCGATCAAAAAAGGTGACACATAAAAGGGATGGAGAGAGTAGTATAAGATGGTAATCATTGATTTTGTATGGATGCGAATAGGGCCTGCAGAGGACTGTACGCAGAGCGTTTCATTTTCCAATGCTAACTGTCCACAAGTAGAAAGTTCACACCACCTTTCCAAATTAACCATGGTCGTTCACCAGGGCCCTAGATAGTTTATAAAATAATGTCAGTATTTTGCGGTATAATAAATCGGTAGTTATAGTTTGAGCAACTTCCACTAATATATACTCGAATAATGAAAAATTGTTACTTCAACTTTTTTAGAAAACGTCTCCGTTACACATTTAGAAATATATTAGTCAAAAGAATGTATAAGCAACTCTCTTTGTTAATCAATTGTCAAAAAAAATAAAATATTTCAATCATATCATATACCATATCAAAAACTACAGTATCAAAAAATTCAATTTGATGTTTCAATTCGATATTTTTTCATACCATGTCCATCGCTAGTCAAATATATATATATATATATATATGAGGCTTAGAAATATGTTGATGTGGATGTAGCATACTTCTAAGATTTTCATTACTATTTTCTTTTTTTAATTTTTTTTCTCTATTTACTTGTTATATTAAAATAATTAATAGTAATAACTTTTATATTAAAATTACTTCATTACCCCTCCCTATTTACTCTTTATTTCCCCATTTACTAAAAGTTATTACTATTAATTACCATGAACTGATCATTAGAGAAAAACAACCCTGCTTAATCTCTAATTTTTTCAGGATAACAAGGAAAAAAGTTTGAGCTGTGTTTACGCTCTAATTTTTTGTACACCGTTAACATTTCTCTCATTTTTTATCAACTCGAGATTATCTTTTCTTTTGATTAGTGTATGATACAGTTGTGATCTTCTTGATGCTTTTATTTCGAGCTTTCAACCTAGGCTTGAAGTTTGACATTTCCTTTGACTTTTCAATTTCAAGTTTAGTCAAGTAGCTTAAATTATTGTTTTGGGTATAAAAATTTGTCTGTTTCAACCCAAACTTCAATACTAAGTTCAAGAACAACTTTCAAGAACTATAATGAAGTTACAACAACTTCAAACACAAGTTCAAATGAATAATCAAATGAACTATCAAAATGAAGTATTTATCAATTTTAAGAAAGAAGATGAAACGGAAAATTGTAGAATCAAGTCCATCGAATACACGGTGTATTCTTAAGGAATATATTCCCCTCAAGTATCCGAGGTTATGGAATCTTTTCTCCCAGAATAAAATGATTCTCTTTCTGAAAATATCGGTACGTCAAATTTTCAGAAACTTCGAATACACTCAACGATTTGATGATCATACGAGAGTTTTTATAAGAAGAAGAAGATTGTTTTTCTACTCAAAAATTGTCTTTACCTAAGAAAGATTTAGATATTCATAGCCATCAAGGTGTTGCTTCATGAAGACAAGCAATGGTTCAGAAAGGTGCACCCCTTCATAAAGGTGCATCTCTTCAAAAAAGTCACAACCCATTAGAAAGGTCAGAACCATTCAATCCGAAAAGGTGTCTATTCAAATTGTATCCTTTCTTTTGGTGTCTTTTAAAAAAATACCTATTCATTTTTCATTCACACATCTTAAAAACCCAACATATCTGAATTTATTTTTGAATTTTTCCTTTGAATTTTAGTTTGACTAAGATGTTCGTCTAGGAGTTTTTGATTTGTTGACTCTGCTAAAGGTCCTGTTTAAACAATATTTATTGTGGTTTAAAGATTAAAGAAAACTGCTTCATCTCAAAAAGACGAAAGCAATCATTTCTAATAAGCGCCTACTATTTTTTCTAATGTCGTGGAGATTCTTTACGTAATATATAGATTCAAGAAGGTTTTGTCTTATCAAGAGGTCCAACTTAATCTTAAGTTTTACTTTTATTTGTTCATATATCTCGATAAGAATCATGAAATTGGACCATAGGCCAATTGTGATCTATATGTCAGCCTTTTGTATATATATAATAGTGCTTTAGTATGTTCATTTTGTCTTTAAATTTGGTTTTAATTGGGACTTTGCAATCTATTCACTACCTATTGTTGTTGATGTTTGACTCCCAATTTTCTACTCAAAACTCAATTATTTATATATATTCATTGAATTTTAAGGTTGGTAACAAGGTGCTTATTGGTTGGAGTACTTCTTTGCTAAGTTGCTCGGATTCTTCAAAAATGTCATCGTATGCATATCGAATTCTTCAAAAATAAAATAATTGTCAATGAATTATTCAAGTCATCTTTCTGTTTTTCACAAGTCAAAATCCTGCACTACGGACAAACCTTTTGAAATGCCACTTGAATGGCTATGCTGATATGGCATTGAGTAATTATAGATTAGATGAAAGGTAATTCTTTTTTATTAAATTTTATAATTTAGACCACATTAGTTTTAATTCTTTCTTTCTTTATAGTTTATGTTGTTAATTGATATTTTTTAATTTTTGGTTGTTGATTAATCATATTATGGAAATTACTGAAATTTCTTTGTGTTTTTTACACCAATCATTAATAGTTCTACAACAACATAATTTATTTTAAGGAAAGGTGGTAAAACAACGTCACTGAATTTTTCAGCAGAAATTGGCGCAATATTCGGAGTCTTTTGTGTTCTATTATGCCAGATAACTCAAGGTTCATTCTCTATTCTCACAAAAGTTCAGTGAGCCCATTCGTTTCTCACAAAACCAACATTCCCTTTTGAATAGGGAAAAGAAAAAGAAGAGAGAGATTTCGACAAGTACCTCTTTGAAAGTTTTATCTTTGTTGAAACACGTTAGATAACTTGTTTCATTGATAAGTTACTGCTAAGCTAAAATAAGTAAATCAGTAGGTCTCGTACTCCATCACAACAATACTTGTTCAGTTTGAAAAATCAATGATAATTCTGCACCTTCTCTACTCATTGAACAACTTGCTATGGATCTCTGACTTTCTCTCTCAACAAGCATAACATATACCTTGTTGATGTTTGGAGTTAGTTCTACCGTTAATATCTGACTTCTTGATTTCTCATAAATCTCGTTTAGCCCCATTAAGAATAACATTAGTTTTTGCCTCTCCATATGTTCAGTAAACTCCCTAGATCTAGGGAAAATATATAGTGGTGGTACTATACTAGCAAATGCATCCCACAAACTGCGTAATTTCAAAAAGTAACTAGGAATACAATCATTCCCTTGCACTATAGTAGTTATAGCTTTATGTAACTGATAAATTCGATATGTATTTACCTTGTTGAATCATTCACGGAGATCCTCCCGAACTGCTTTTGCACTTGTTGCATAGATAATTTCTATATGCAAATCCTGTGTAACCGAACTCATTATCCATCCTTGAACAACAACATTGTACTGATCCTATTGATGCCCTAATTCGACTCCAAAATCCTCTTTTTTCAGAGTGCCATCTACGATTCCCAGCTTGTTCTTCCCAAGCAATTGAATTCGCATAGCTTTGCTCCAGATGGTGTAATTATTGGATCCTGTTAGTTGCATCGAAATGATCGAAGCTCCAGTAGCATCAGAAGGGTGTAGAAACAGAGCGTGACTGTGATTGAACTTCATAGTCGACGCCATTGTTGAGCTTCAACCAAATGTGTGAAAACTGTCAACGAGCTTGAAACTTCACAAATCGTCTCTGATAAACTCACAATCATAGTTATTTGACTTTGATACCATGTTGAATTTCATGCAATTATTCAATCACAATTCGCCATTGTAGATCGAATTTAGCTCAGTAGAGAGGAAAGGAAGAAGTTATTCTTTCACTAAGAAGGAAAAATAAAAATTTGTAACTAATTACAATGGAACGGTAGTATTTATACACTGCCAGTACTAACTACTTTCTAATAAATTTATCATTAACTGACTAACAACCTCACCAATTATCTAATTGCCCCTAGTTCATTTGTATACAATATCAAGTAGTCCCTACCAACAGAGGTGAAATCGGGATTTTAAGTTCGTAAGTTTTGTGTAAATGAATTGAAAGAGACAAGACAAATCTATTTACACTCTTAAATGTGTAAATAATTAAGACTTAGGCCTTGAGATTAAGTGTGTAAATATATTTTTCCTTGTCCAAATACACTATATGCATTTGGCAGAAAAGTCAATGAAATGAAAAGAGACTTTATAAGGAGGGAGAAGCATGATTGTCCTGAACAGAGAAATTTCCTTTGATACCAAATTACAAGGCCTAATTAATGTACATTTGTACCTTTTTATTATTACTGTGTTTTGAATAATGTGTTTTAAGTTATAACTGGCGACTCAAATTGACAATCTGGCTTGACTTCGATTTTGTTAATTCTTGTTCTATTTTATTTTTATTTTCATATAGTTGTGATAGAATCTATTTAATCTCGTTCATTTGAGTCAAAATTTTTATATATAAATTATTAACAATGAAAATTTTTCGTCCAAATCAATTTAGCCCAAGTTTGTTGTTTGGAAAGCAAGGAGCTTGTTTAAAAAATTTACAAAAAGTTTAAACAAAAGAAGAAGAAGAAAAGTGAAAAAAATAATAAAAGAAGAAGGAAGATTAGCAAAATGAACAAGACTATCTACTGTCGATTAAATTATGCCGGTCATTCGATTGTCATTAGTTTACACCAAATGACCAATTCTGTCATTTCCCCAATTCTACTTGCTTCCAAAGTTTGGACTTGAAGCCCATTTTTCTTTTTCTTTTTTTGGAAGAAGAATACAAATATCACTTCGATGTAAAATAATGTCACCGAAGTAGCCATTGAATTTGGTATCCCTCTTTTTAGCCTTTTTAACCTTTCTGGGCTGACAACAATTCTTTTACCTTTTCAGCTACTCCTTTTGTTTCTTTGTTTTTCTATTTTTTAAAATTTTTTTATTGCAATTATCTTTTAAAAGAAAAATCACTAGTCCTTTTAATCTCTTTTTTTCTTTTCTGCAACTCTTTTTTTTAAAAGAAAAAAATGTTTTTTGTCACTAATTTACTTTTTTTTCTCTTTTATTTCAAAGAACAATTGATCTATTTTAAAATTCTATCAAAAATAAAATAATCAATAATTATAAAAATTGGATTATTATTATATAAAAGACTTTTTTTTTCAAATACCCATTTGATATCAAATATATAAATACATATTTTATACAAATAATGATACAACTTATATACACATTATAACAATAATTGTATAGTTTCTATACACATTTGATACAATATTTAGCTACAATAATAATTTAGTACAAATTTTATACAACATTTATGCAGTTTATATACATCATATACATATACATATTCTATACAACAATGATACATATTTTATATAGATCATATATAAAACATATATTCTGTACAATACTTATATGATTTTTTTACACATTCTATACAATAATTGTATAATTTTTATACACATTCTATATGACCTTTGGCTACAATTATTATGCGGATACATATTTTATACAATAACTACCCAGTTTCTATACACATTCTATACATACGTATTTTATACAGCAACTATACAGTTTTTATACACATTCTATATATTTTTTATCGTGTATTTATGTATCTTCAAATACACATTCTATATATATATATATATATATATATATATATATATATATATAAAATGTGTATCTTCAGATATATGTTCTATATATAAAATAAGAATGTGTATCTTCAGATACATGTTTTATAAAAGAAAAGAATGTGTATCTTCAAATACACGAGTTTTGTTGTGCTAGGCGTTATTAGAACATGGATCTTTAGGTACACACTGTTTTGTAATTTTCTTAAAACTAGGTATAGTTATATAAGTTGAACACTAATATTTATGTAATTTAACATATATCTTCAGATCCACAAGTTTTGTTGTATTAGGCAGTGTTAGAACGTACATCTTTAGGTACACACTTTTTTATAATTTTCTTTAAATTAGGTATAGTTATATAAGTTGAACACTAATATTTATCTAGTTCTGTAGTTTTTTCATCTTTTAATCCTTTTGGACTGCTATTACTGCTAGTTTCTTTTGGCTTCGGCCCATAAATATTTGTTTTCAATTACTTTGACTGAATGAGGCTTGACTCAGAAATTATTTGGGCTTTTTCAGCCCAACTCAAGGAATAGTCGAAGTCTTAAAGGATTCAATCGACGCTACATGGAAAGAAATAGAAATGAATTAGTGCATAGTAAATATAGTAAATTATGTCAGGTATCTCCCAAAGTGTTCGATCTTGAATTTTAACCCCCAGACATTTGATCTTGAATCCCCTCCCCCAAGTGTCTAGTTTTAAATTTTTGTCTCACTAAATAAGTTCTATATGTTATAAAATATAAAGAAAGAACAAGAAGAATAAATAGAGAGAAGAGGAGAGACTTCTTTATTTCTCTTGAGGGATGAGAGATCGTAAGATTAAGGATATAATGAACAAAACCCCTCTATTTATAAGAGAAAATACTCCTAGTTTCTCTCTAAAAGATAGATACTTCATATCCTAATAGATATCAAATAGATCTTGATAGATCTTATCAATATTCTTGATAGACTTTCACTATAATGTAAATATATTCAGAACACTCCCCCCTTAAATGTCTAGATAGATAATGTGCCTCGTTAAAATCTTACTAGAAAAAACTCAGTATAAAAAAAATCTAGTGAAGGAAAAAGAATATACATCTCTAACAATATGCATATAGACCGCCTCACTAAAAGCCTTACAAGGAAAACCCAGTGGGACAAAACCTTGAAAGGAAAAAAGAGTACAACGCGTATTTGCTCCCCCTGATAAGAACACCAATGAACTTTTGCATCCCGATCTTGTGCACCATCTTCTCGAAAGTTGTAGTTGGAAGAGACTTGGTGAATAAATCAGCCACATTGTCACTTGAATGAATTTGTTGCATGTTACTATCATCATTCTTGTTGTAGCTCATGTGTATAGAAAAGTTTTGGCGAAATGTGCTTCATTCTACCTCCTTTTATGGATCCTCCATTAAAATGTGATATGCATGCTGCATTATCTCTGTATAAAATTGTGGGTACATTTTCATATTTCAAACCACATATTTCTTGAATGAGATGTATCATGGACCTCAATCATACACATTCTCGGCTTGCTTCATGAATAGCTAGTATCTCAGCATGATTTGATGAAGTGGATAGATAGATTGCTTTGTATATCTCTAAGATATGGCAGTATCCCCACATGTGAACACATTGTATGTTTGAGACCGAGATTTATGCGGGTAAATAAATCCCCAACATTAGCATAATCAACAAAATTGGGACCACAATCTTTAGAATAGAATAAGATCATGTATTTGATACCCATTTTGATGTCTCCTAGTAGGAGCAAAACTATACCTTGCTAACAAATTTACTGAAAAGGATATATCAGGCCTTGTAGTATTTGCAAGATACATTAGTGCACCACTTGCACTAAGATATGGTACTTCATAACCATTCCAATTTGGTATATTTCTCATTTCACCAAATATTAAATTGCTTTTGAAAACTCTCCAAGAGTTTCAATAATATTCAGAACATCAATTTATCCCTTATAAGGATAATAAACAAGTTTTCCAGAAACTTTATATGCTTCAAACATTTGGAATACTTAAAAGGTTTTCATACAAGTTTTGTCAAGTGACAATATTCAGCATATCATGTGTAACATCTTTAAGTGTCTGGACTGCAAATCAAATAAGCTTTACGTTTACAAAGATGCATTCTTTCATAGAACTTGATAATTTTTTTACGTCATCATGCTTAAATAAACGTAGAATTCGGATTCTTGTAATCTTTCACAATATTACATCCTTCTTAGCAAACTTGTACTCCTCATTGCTCACTCGTTTCTCCTCTTCATCCTTACTCTCAATCAACTTAGCATAAGCCGCCTTCTTCATCTCCACCTTCTTCTTAACATCTTCATTCCACCACCAATACCCCCGACACCGGCCATACCAACCCCTCGAGACACCCAACACCTCTCCAACAGAATCTTTGATGCATCCAGCAGCCCTATCCCACATACTATCCACGTCCCCACTACACTCTCAAACCCCCATCCCCTCCAACCTCGCCCCTATCTCCAAAGCACTAACCGAAGTTAGGCCACCCCACCTAACTCTAGGTCGACCCTTTCCACTCCGCCTCTTCTTTCCCTTCTTAATAACCAAGTCCATCACCAGGAGTCTATGCTGGGTCACTCGATTCTCACTCAAAAATACCTTACAATTCTTCTTGATTAACAAAATTTGTTTTTATATGAAGTTGTTGTATTGAAAAGGCATGAAAAATTACAAAACAAATGGTTATAACTCCAAATACTGCAAGAAAAAAAACAAGTATATCTGATAAAATCAAATGGGGCATGATATCATTTACGGGGAAAGGATTGCTCCAGCTATAAAATGTCACCAAACACTTGACCTAAGAGAGAAGTTAGGAGTTGCAGTCCCATTAAAATATCTTTAGTTCCTTTCATACCATAAACACTAAAAAGTACAAGTTGGGGTATCTTCCAGATCTTATTGATGGTCTTCTTCACTTTCTATAAACTTCAATTTTCAACTGCTTGCGTTAGGTTGAGGAAGGTCGTAAAATAATTCTAGAAATAGCCAAAAACATAGTCCAAAGATCAGCGGCCACAGGGCAGTGCAATAACAAACAGTTTATAGGTTCTAAGTTGTTTTGGCACACAAAGAACCTGTGCACCACTGGAATGTCTCTCTTCCTTAGGTTTTCCTAGGCTAAAATGGCATAATGAAGGGCTGTCCAAGTGAAACATTAAACTTTGGGGGTAATTTTGTACTCCAAACCAACTTCTAGGGTCAAGATGTTGTCACTACTCCGCTGCATTCAGGTGATTGTAGCCTTCTTTCACTATGAAGAGCCTTTCTTTGAGTTCCCCACCTTAAGTTGTCTGAAAGATGGGATTGAGTAGTCTGTCAGTAACCTGTATAGATCAGTAAGTTCCTCCAATTCCCAATTTTATAAGTTTCTACTTAGATGAATATCACATGTGTTGCCATTGCTATTATCAGCTGCAAAGGAGTCTAGTTCTTCAGCTAAAAGCAAAATCCTGTGATGAGAGTCTTTGAGGGGATGATTGATTACCCACTTATCTTTCCCAAACTAAACCTTAGAGCCATTTCCAACCTTAAAGAGCATTTCTTTGAAGAAGTCATCCTGAAAATCGTCGATATGCTTCCAAGGGACAACATCATGAGAAAGTGTAATTTCGTTTGGTGCACCAATCATCGAGTTTTCCATATTCTACATTCATTACTTCCTTCCATAGGTGAGTGGTTCCTTGGCCATACCACCACCACCATTTTAGAAGAAGTTTTTTCTACTATTTTCTAGGATCTCTAACACCTAGACCTCATTGTTCCTTTGGCAATATGACCTTATCCTAATTCACAAGATGGAATTAATGTCCTTCACTATTTTTTCCCACAGGAATGCCCTTCTTAGACTATCCAATTGCTTTTTCACCTCATATGACATTGGAACATGGGACAAGATGTAGGTAGGAATGTCGTCCAATATAGCATTGATTAGAGTAAGTTTTCCCCATAGATAGATGTTGCATATTCCAATTTGTCAACATCTTTTCTACCTTCTTCACCACTCCATCCATATCTCAGGTGCTTTGTATTTTACACCCAAAAGGAGGCCCAAATAAGTAGAGGGGAATGAGCATGTGTCGCACCCCAGAATCCCTATCAGAGTATTCAAGTTTGATATTTCATTGACAAGGTAGATCTTGCTTCTCATCATGTTAATATGCAGTCCAGAAACAACTTTAAATAGCATGAGGGTTAGATTGAGATAAAGAACTTGGAGTGTCTCTACCCCACAAAAGATTAGGATAATATTAGATTATAATAAGTGGGAGATTAAAATAAAATTGTTTGGGCAACTTTCTACCTTGAAGTCCTCAATCCAGTGATTTGTTTTCGCTTTGTCCAACATCTTGTTCAAACCTTCCATGGCTAAAATGAATAAGAAAGGGGAAAGAAGATCCTCTTATCTTATTCCCTTTTTAGGGAAGAAAAGGTGAACTGTCCTCTTATTCACCAGGATGGAGTATTTTACAGTTTTGAGACTGTATTTGATCCATCTACCTCCAAAACTCATTTTTTTAGCATATTTAGCAGGTAGGGCCAGCTTACTTTGTAAAAGTTTTCTCTACGTCTAACTTGCATAAAATTCAAAGGAGTTCCTGATTTCTGACTTTCACTTAGCATTTCATTTGCAATCAAAGAAGCATTAGTGATCTACCTGTTCTTAAGATGGCATTTTGCTCGCCATAAATCAGTTTCCAAATCACTGTTTTGAGTCTCAGCTAAAATTTGGGCTAGGATCTTGTAGACACTCTCTATGAGAGTTATAGGCCCGAAGTCTCCAACGTGAAATGCTCCCATTCTTTTTGGTATAAGAGCTATAAATGAGGGCGCATTATCGGATTTGACCATGCAGCAATACCAATGAAAATGGTTGAGAGCTCCCATAATATCATACTTGGTGACATCCTATGCGCTTAGATAAAAGGACATTGTGTATCCATCAGGCCCTGGACTCTTGTCAGGAGCAAAAGAATTAATGGCTGCTAGATGCTCTCACCTCTTCTTCTTCAAAGTTCTTTTCTAGCCAAATTTCTCTTCTCGAGTGATGATGTTGAGATTCTCAAAGCTTGCTTTGGGCCTCCACTATTCATCCGTCTTGTACAAAGCTTGGTAAAATCTCAAGATCTAACTTTTGATTTCTCCCTCGTCTTCACAGATTCCCATTAATCAACAGCTTATCAATTTAATTGCTTCTCCTGTGAGAATTGGCTATTCTTTGAAAAAGTTTGGTGTTCCTATCTCCTAAATTAAGCCCCAAACATCTTCATTTTTGCCTCCAGGATACCTTTTCACTCTGTGCTAATTCCTTTGGTTTTAGCTTTAGATGGATTGTTCTCTCCTTTTTTCCCTGTGACATATGCCTGCCTTCAGTAGCTTGCTCAAGGATAGTTGTTTCTCCAACATCCTTTCCCTCTGAGTTTCTAGTATTCCAAAGGTTTCTCTGTTCCAGCTAGTAATGTCTTTCTTTAGATTTCTAAGCTTTTAAGATAGGACAAAATCTGTACTACCACCACTATTGTACTTCTGCCACCAACCTTTAACCATTTCAGAGAAACCGTCTGTTATTAGCCACATATTTTCATACTTGAAATAAGAGTAATTAGTGTCTTAATCACCTCTTTCTAGAACCAAAGGTCTGTGGTTTGATATTACTCTAGGCATGGCTAATTGTTTTATAGCATTGAAAGTATCACTCCACTTCGCAGAAACTACAAACCTGTCTATTAAGGATGAACAGAATTTAAATATCCACCCCCACCTTTGGCTAATTCCATATTAGTTTCTCTTATAAAGTAAGCATCATCTGGTTAATGTATTATTTCCATTACAGGTCGCATAATTAATCAAAAGAACAATTTCCAGAAATAACAGAAAATGAAAGTTGAGGACTGAAACTGGCGTTCACAGATTTCAATCTATAAACTTGAATGAATACATACACAACAACCTGCACTTTCATTAGTCTTTGATTTAAAGCCAGTTAAGATGAAGTACTCTAGTTATAACAAGAAGCAGCTAAAAAGTACATTTTTACATAACATTTCAATAACACCATCTCTAGAGGAACAAAATGTGTAAATTAATTTTCTTCATTGGTGAATATGCTTAATATAAATCATTCCTAGCAGGGGCACATAAAGGTTAAAGCAAGGGGGTTTAATAGAATTCCTTACGGTGAAAATTATAAGCAATGTGCAAATAGGATAAAACCGGATGTTATTAATTATATGTAAACTGTTCAATCTCCTTGATATAAGGAAAGATTCTAATATAGCGACGATAAAAAAGATCATCAAAAAATAGGAGGCTGGTTATAAGATAAGAAACTTGCCTTGAAACTTCCTCACCGGTGTCTCTCCACCAGTAACAACTTTAAATTTCCATATTGGTGTCTCTCCATTAGTGATAACCTCAAACATAATATCATATCCCTCCTTTAAACAATTTTCAGCAATGAATTTATGAAATTCATTACCAATATAGGATCGAGTACTGCTGGAACTTAGCTTTAACTTCCACGACCTTTGTCTTTCATCTCTTACAATCAACCCACACTTCTTGTTGGTGAGACCATTTGCAATTGCAAATTATTTAGGCACATTCTGATATGGTGTATATAAGAGTAAAAACATTTGAACACATCACTAAAACTTCAACTTTTCACAGAATTTATAACACCAATTAACAAAGAAAATTAAAAGGATGCAACACTTCCTTTAGCCCTATGGCACAGACAAAGGCGGAGCTAGGATTACAATTATAGGGATTCTAGATTTTAGAACGACTACTTCAAGTGCTAATAAGTGGGCTCTAAATTTAATATTTGTCCATATTTAATTAATTTCTTAATACAAATAAATTGTTTAAGCAAAATTTATTGGGTTTGCTGAACCTGTATCCGGGCTTCTACCTCTGCCCCTGACTTTAAATCAAAAGCATTAGAACCCCAATCGCCTCAAATTAAAGCTAATGAACCAACATGGAACCCTATTTTAACAATAAGTCAATACTATTTACACAAAATAATATGACATTGCATTAGCCTAAGATTCTTGAAGAGTCTGTGTTAAATGAGTTTCGAGACAATGCCAAGAAACTTCTGAAAAGGCTATATTGTCTAGTAGTGCATGCAAAATGAGATCGACCAAAAGGCTTTTCACGAGTAGCAGCTTGACAGTGTAAAGATTTTTTTTACATTATGAGATAGCAAGTTTGCCATTTATTTGGGCTACTAATTAATACTTACCATAGAAATTTACTTACAATCACATAAATAGGTAATCAGATTGGGTAAAAAAAAATTACACTGTTGGAGTATAAAACTAATTAAACTGTAAGAAACATGGAAAACATGCTTCCTTTAATGCAATGAGTCTTGAGACTTACCAAGGTACCTCTTAAGAAACAATAGTGTCTAATAGTACATTCAAAATGAGATTGAACGAAAGCTTTTTTAGTAGTAGCAGCAGCTTTGGCAAGGGAAGAAATCTTATTTGACAAGTTGATGTTAGGGATCGGTGTTTCTGTTACATTGTCAAGAAATTAAACACAGTAAGATCAGAGTCATCCTCTGTAACAACATTTCACTATAACGATCAAGTTTTCTATGAGACAATTTTGTATGTTATGTTATATTATATGTTTTCTATAACGACATTTTGCAATGGAAGCCAAATGACATCCAGACAAATGATGAATGTTGTTACAGAGAGAATTGACCATATAACAAATGATACTTAAAAATGACCAGAAATCAAATATCCACCCTACCTTTTGGCTAATTCCAGGCTAGTTTTTCTTATAAATGAATCATCATTTGGTTAATGTATTGTTTCCATAGCATGTTGAATAATTAATCAAAAGAATAACTACAACAACAACATACCCAGTATATTCCCACAAAATAGGGCCCGGTGAAGGTAGAGTGTACGCAGTCCATATCACTACCTTAGAGGTGGGGTAGAGAGAATGTTTCCTATAGGCAACCGGCCCGTGACCAAACAACATAAGAAAGACATGATATAAGAACAAGAAATAAAAGGTAGTAACAAAACAACAGACATTAGCAGAACAAGATTATCTCCAAATATCCATAAAAAAACCCGAAACAACAAACAACACCCAAAAACTCCAAGAACAAGACACTACCCGTGACATGCTACAACTACTAGCAAGGATAACAAAACAAATGCTCCTATCTACGGCCACTTTCTATTAATCTTCCACCCTAATATGCATCATCCACACCTTCGTATCTAGGGTCATATCCTCAGTAAGATGTAACTGCTCCATTTCATGTCTAAGCACCTCCCTCTAATATTTATTCGGTCTACCTCTACCTTGCCTAAATCCATCCATAGTCAACCTCTCGTATCTTTGTAGTGGGGAATTCGTGCCCCTCCTCATCACATACTCGAACCATATCAACCGCTCTTTAGGCATCTTATCTTCTACTGAAGTCACTCCCACTTTGTCATGGATAACCTTATTTCTAATTCTATCCCTCATCATAAACCCACACATCCATCGCAACATCCTCATCTCCGTCACTTTCATCTTTTGAATGAGTGAGTTCTTGACTGGCCAACACTCTGCCCCATAAAACATAGTTCATCTAACTGCCATAATTCATAGAAAAATGGAAGACCAAAACTAGCCTTCATAGATTTTAATCTTTAAACTTGAATGAATACATACACCAAACTGCACTTACATTAGACTTTCAATTAAAGCCAGCTAAGATGAAGTACTCTGGTTTTAACAAGAAGCAGCTAACAAGTACATTGTAAAGAACATTTCAATAACACCATCTCTAGAGGAAACAACAAACAACAGCAACATACCTAGATTAATTCCAGAAGTGGAGTATGGGAAGAGTAGGATATATGCATTACTCCTACCGAGGGTAGAGTTTAAGATAGACCCTCGCCTCAAAAGAGAAGTTTCCAAGACAGAATTGTAAGAATGATATGCAAACAAACTAGCAAGACATAAAGCAAATGAAACAATGGGTAGTAATAAGCAATAAAGTATAAGAGACTACATGACGACTAAAAATACCCCAACATCTCCAACATAAAGTTCGACAATGCTCAGCTACTTAATAGCCTTCCATCCTAATCCCAACTTTCAAACCTTCCTATCTATACAAAATACTTATGTCCCCAGTACAAGCTCCATTAATGAAAAATTTATGTCAATTCGTCTATCACTAAGGCAAATAGAAACGAGCTAAAGGTTGAACACCGATGCAACCCATCACAATTTGAAAGTGTTATAAGTCACCTCACACTAGTCTAACCGAGTCTTGACTCTATCATACATGTATTTAATTACCCTAGTGTAAGCCAAAGGTACACATTCAGACTTCAAACATCTCCAAAAGACCTCCCTATGGATCTTATCGTAAGTCTTTTCTAGGTTAATGAACATCAAGTGTAAATCTCTCTTCATGTTCCTATACTGCTCCAATACACTCCTTACAAGGTGAATGTCTTCATAGTTGATCGCCTAACATGAATCTAAATTGGTTCTCAAAGATAGATACACCCCTCCTTATCCTCATCTCGACCACCCTCTGCCAAACTTCTATAGTACGACTTAGTAGCTTGATACCCTTATAGTTGTTGCCATTCCGAATATCACCCTAGGTCTTGTACAACGAAACCAATATAGTCTCCCTCCATTCTTCTTGTATCTTGGATGTCCTAAATATGACATTAAACAACTCAATCACCCACTCCATACCTGCCTGCATCTGGGATCTCGTCTAGACTGATCACTCTCTCCCTTCTTATCTCCTTTTCCTCACCTTGCCAAGCCTATACAACTTTATATCCCCGCCTTTGCAGTCAAACTCTCCCTACAAGTACTCAAAAGTAGTTGTTTTAGTCGTTGGGACTGCTTGTTTCACTTTCTTCTTCGTTTATATCTCTCTATTTCTCATCTTAGCTTTTCACTAATGTTATATAAGTAACATTTTTGGCTTTCACTTTTGCCTGGACATCTACATTCCACTATCAATCCCTTTTATGCCGACCTGAGCTACCGCTCGAGACCTTTAGTACCTTTCTAGTTATTTCTCTATTGTAGTCAGTTGTCCTAGCCCACATATTATTGTGTCCCCGCTACTCCACGCCTTAATTCTAGAGGAAACAAAATGTCTAAATTTATTTTCTTCATGAGATAATGGTTAAAAACACGCCGAAAGTATAACTTTTTGTGAGTTTCAAACCTAAACTATCAAATGTTTGCATTTCCTTACACTTTTTTCTTTAAAAAATAGTGCCAAATGGCACTCCATGAGGATAATTAAAGGAATGAATTGAAAATTTAAAAAAATTAAGAGATAATGGTTAAAACACACACCTAAAGCATCACTTTTTGCATGTTTCTTACTTAAACTATCATGTGTTCGCATTTCTCCTAAACTATCACAAACTATTTATCAAAACATACCTCGAAACAATGAGTTGACTGTCAAATGGGCGAAATTTTATGGGAAAATTAAGTTGTCATGCACCTTTGGTGATTGTATTCAACCACTTGGCCTAGTCAGCTTTAAGGTGTGGACTGATAAATAGTTGGTAATAGTTTAGGTAGGAAAGCAAACACCTGAACTAAGGTATGAAACTCGCAAAAAACTAATACTTCATGTGTGTTTTTGACCATTATCTCTTTTTTCATTTGTAACCATGTTTTGAATCTCATAAAGAATGTTTTACGAAGTGATTCATTAAAATAAAAAATCATTCCTAGCAAAGGCTGATCTAGATTCAAGCCGGTAGGGAGGGAGGGGGTTTTAATAGAATTCTTTACTATGAAAATTATATTGTGCGAATAGGATAAAAATGAATGTTTTTACTATACAACTAGTAAAGTTGTTTCCATGTGACCAAGAGGTCACGGGTTCAAGCCATGGAAATAACCCCTAGTAGAAATGTAAGTTGAGGTTGCGTACAATAGACCTTTGTGGTCCGGTCCTACCTCGAACCCCGCATATAGCGGCAGCTTTAATGCAGCAGGTTGCATATTTTTAATTAAATCTTCTAGATATAAAGAAAGATTCTAATATAGCAACGATTAAAAAAATCATCAAAATCATAAGAGGTTGGATAAGAAGAGAAACTTGCCTTGAAACTTCCTCATTGGTGTTTCTCCATCAGTAACAACTTGAAATTTCCATATTGGTGTCTTTCGATTTGTGATAACCTTAAACTTAATACGATCTCCCTCCTTTATACAATTCTCAGCGACGAATTTACGCCATCCCATTCCAATATAGGCTCGAGTTCGAGGATTGCTAGAACTGCATATCTTTAATTTCCACGACCTTTGTCTTTCATCACTTATTATCAATTTGCACTTCTTGTTGGTGAGACCATTCGCAAGTGCAAATTGTTGAGGCAAAAACTGACATGGTGTACGTATAAGTGTATAACCAATTAACCATTTGCACACATCATTAAATAGTTCATTATATTCTTCAAAATATTCACCGAATATATAACACCAATTAACAAAGAAAATAAATATTGTACAATGCTTTCTTTAGCCCAGTGGCAGATACAGAGGCGGAAATAGGATTACAACTTCATGGATTTTGGATTTTATAACGACTATTTCAAGAGCTGATAAGTGGGTTCTAAATTTAATAATTGTACAATGAATTTCTTAACACAAATACATTGTTTACACAAAAAAGATATCAGAGTTTTTGGAACTTCACTCACAAAACTTCAATTTCCAACTAAAATACATATTCAATCACATCTTCAAAACTCAAGTTTTCAAGTTTCTCGTTTGAAGTTTCAAATTTAAAATCTATAGTCAAACGGGAGCTAATATTCTTGAAGAGTTCCGCGTGAAAAAAAAAAGTTTTGAAGCATACCAAGGTGCTTCTGAAAAGGCAATATTTTCCAATAGTGCATTCAAAATGAGATCTTTCACAAGAATTGTCATCGGTAGCGGTAGCAACTTCTTCTGCTTCCTCCTCCTCCTCATCCTCATCCACATCCACATCCTCCTCGTACTCGTTCTCCTCCTCTTCTTCCACCTCGTACTCCTCCTCCACCTCTTCCACCTCGTAATCGTCCTCCTCGTCCATCTCCACCTCATCCTTGATCACGTCTTCTTGCATATATTCTGCATATTCTCTACTACATTGACTCGAATCAAAAATTGAAACTTTAAATTCCATATTTCCTTCATGACTAAACACCAATATATTTCCCACTTGCAAATCAAACTCCTCTACAAATTTCCCCCAATTACCCTCTTCCAGTTTCCGGCCATTCACCTTAACCCTCCATTTCTTACCATGCCTTTTCAGTACAGCACATTTAACATGTTCCTGCCCCTTCAAATACTTCAAGAAACCTATAGGTATTTTCTACAATAAAACAAAAAAAATAGTTTTGTCCCATATAGGCCATGGCAGAGTTAGGATTATCACTTACAAGGTTCAAAATATGAAAAAATAAACGCACTAACTAGCTGGAGGGGTTAAACATGTACCATATAAAAAACAATTTTAATCATGTACAAATAGTGCAATTTTTCATCGAGACATAAAGAATTAGTCTTGTCCCATATAGGCAGTGGCGGAGTGAGAATTTTCACTTACTGGAATCAAAATCTGAAAAAAGTAAACGCACAAATTGGCCGAAAGGAATTCAAAATCTACTTTACATACGTAAAAAGTAATTTTAATCATGTATAAATAGTGCAGTTTTTCGTCGATACATAAAGAAGAATTAGTCTTGTCCCTTGGGATTTCAAAATATGAAAAAGTAAATGCACGAACAGGCTGAAAGGGATTCAAAATATACTATATATACGTAAAAAAGTAATTTTAATCATGTATAAATAGTGTAATTTTCTGTCGATATATAAAGAAGAATTAGTCTTGTCCCATATAGGCAGCGGCAGAATCAGAATTTCATTTGTAGGGTTCAAAATATGAAAAAGTAAAAGGCACGAACTAGTCGAAATTCAACATCTAATATATATATATATATATATAAAATAATTCAAACCATATATAAATAATGTAATTTTTCGTCTCAAACATGAAGAAGAAGAAGCGTGACTTACAAGACCATTGTTGAAACCTGGCAAAATGGGTTTGAAAAAATGAGGTTTTTTTGGTGGGATTTTCATGGAAACCCATATGTAAATTAGTGTGAGAAGAAGGTTGGTGCTTTTGGTTCTTTTGTATTTCAGGGGAAACTGGATAGTTGGAGGGAATTAGTTAGGCATAACACATAATCGTAGCCTACTTGCATTACGTGCCCTTCAATTTTGAGCGTCCAAGGTAACATTTAGGGTGGTTTGCTTGAAAAGAGTTGTGTCGAGTTAATTAATTTTGAAATTAGTTATTAGATAATTAATTATCCTACTATATATATAAATAACTTATTCTATTACTGTGGTGTAAATGGTGGGATATATAACACCAATACCAATTAATACCTTACAGCAAATATAAACTTTCATTTTATCTCGAGATTATTTATCTATACCTCACACCAAACGACTCCTTAAACTTATACAAAGCTCATTTAAGTAGATACACACATTTATACGCCAAAAACAAGTCCAAACTCAACTTTAGAAGTTTAAAAAAAAAGTAAATTATTTTTTATTTTTATGGCCAAACACGTAGTTACGTTGCAAAAATATAATATAAAATAATATACATCCAATAACAATGTACAAAAAATATACTAGATATCGATGGTCCGTGTCAGCACAGGCCCAATATATGTTATTTTTTATCTCAATTTAAATTATTAAAATAATTTATGTTTTTACTTGTTGTGATTTATAATATTTTTTTTTGTTTTAATTTAAATGATGATAGTATAATTTCGAGAGTCGATCAAATATTTTATATTTTTAAAACTTCTTAAGTTGTTAATTATGCGATTTACAATGTCTTTTATATTATTTTTCAATAATATATGAATATTCTCCCTGTCTCAATTTATGTGACACAAATAAAATTTCGATAGTCGATCAAATTTTTTTTACATATATACTTTTATATCAAGTTCTTAATTATTGCGATTTATAATAATTTTTATTTTATTTTCAAATAAAATACGTTATTTTATGTCTTGCTTTGTCCTATCCCAATTTATGTGCACTAATATAATTTCGATAGTCAATCAAATTTTTTATGTTGACATATCATTTTATGTCTCTTTTTACCATTTTTTATGAAATATTATCAATTTTTTAATACTTAGACGATCATAATAATTAATTAGGGATAATATAGCAAAATCACGATGAAAGCAATGAAGCACACATATCCTAAGTGGCTTGTAATAACTAATTAGAAGTGACGTAGAAAAATTACTATAAAAATACTTGTATAATAATTAATTAATGATGATATAGTAACATTACAATTGAAACAGTCATAAATGTCTATTTTACCTTTTTCTTAATTAAATATTATTAATTTTTTAATATATAAATGACTTATAATATTTAATTAGGGATATAATAATAACCAGGGAAGATATAGTAAAATTACGATTGAAGCAGTTAAAACAGACATATCATAAATGTCTATTTTTTTTTATTAAATATTATTAATTTTCTAATACATAAATGACTTATAATTATTAATTAGGAGTGATATAGTAGAATTACAATTGAAGCAGCTGAAGCAAGCATGTCGACCTCGTGCTTGCTTTGCTGTAAAATTACGGTTGAAGCAGCTGAAACAGTCATAAATGTCTATTTTATCTTTTTTTAATTAAATATTATTAATTCAGTAATACGTAAATGACTTACAATATTTAATTAAGGATACAATAATTAATTAAGGGTGATATAATAAAATTATGATTGAAACAGTTGAAGCAGATATATCATAAATGTCTATTTTAATTTTTTTTATAAATATTATTAATTTTCTAATATATAAATGACTTATAATAATTAATTAGGGGTGATATAGTAATATTACAATTGAAGCAGTTGAAGCAGGCATGTCGATCTCCTGCCTGCTTCAGCTGCTCACCTTCCTCTTATTTTAAAAGAATATATATTTGAAAACATGATATACAATATATACACTCAATATACAATATTATACCAAAGATTTATTTATACACCTATAATAACATATAATTTTATACACTTGTACATTCTGAAATTTCAAACTTTGTCGGTTGATTTCTCTCAAAAGACAAGCCGGAATCTTGTGAAAATTTATGGAGCGGTAGATCTAGTGATGGGATATCATCTCCAATAGGCGGGACATTAACCTAACAAAAAATGTTGGTTGTTTGCTCTTGAATTCCGTCAGGGTTTGTTTGGTTGGGAAAGAGTTATTTTGGGATAATTAATTTCAGAATTAGTTATCTCATGATATATATGGGAAAACTTATCTCATCACTATGGTATAAATGATGGGATAAATAATTTTGGTATTATCTAATACCTCCAATAAAACATAGGATAAAATAATCCTTCATTTTATCCCATAACTATTTATCCATTATACCTCACACCGAATGAACTCTTAAAGTACCAACGTTTGTAATTTGTGATTTTTGGAATTGTAAGTAGAATTTTGAGTCTATTCTTGTTGCATTGGATTTGTCTCATCAAAATCCATCACTTGGCTCTAAGTTTGAATCTTCAGGAAGGGGATGTGGCCCCATGGAAACCCTCGAGGGGTTAAGTTTAGAAATAGCCCTAAAATGTTCTGGTCTTAATATGTAGTCCTCCGTAAAAAAAACTCTTACAAAAATAACCTTATAAAGGGGTGGTCTTAATTTTTTGGCCTTGCTCAATAAGTTTGCCTATAAGACAGATGTCTAACGTATGCCCATAAGGCAAACATTCATGATATTTCAAGACGACAAATCTAAACAACTGTCCAGTTCCGCCTTATAGCAAAAGTTAGAAATTAAATATGTTGCATATAAGACAAACGTTTTAACTTTTGTCCATAAGGATGGTGTTATAGACATTTTAAAAGAACCTGTGCAATTGATCAAAAGTTATGCTTTATAGGCAAAAATTGAAACTTAAGGTTGTTATCTATCACACGTAAGTTTTACCTTTTGCCTATAAGACAGACATTTAGGATATTTTAATACAATGAATCTATTCAGTTGACCACAAGTTTTGCATTATAGGCAAACTTTAAAACTTATTCAGCAGGGTCAAAAATTCAAAACCACACACTTTGGAAACTACAAATTCAAGATCGAATATTTGAGAGATAAAAATTTAAGACCGAACACTTTTCATCACACTAAGTGCAATTTTCTGACCTTCTAAGGCTCTTAAGCTCCTACCTTGAACCAAACTTTATGGATTGCACTAGAATGTAATTATCGCCATTTTAAAATGGAAGGAATATGCAAATTGCCTTTCATATTAGAGTATAATATCCCATACTAATAAATAAAAAGCAATAATGTTGCACTTGCAATTGATCATCTCGTGTTACTATCATCTATTGTGTAATGGGGGTCTTTTCGTTATTATATGAGATATATAGGTATTAGCTAATTTTATTAATATAAAGATTAGTTATACATGAAGTAGTTATATATGTAGTATTAATAATGTAAAATTAATTATGCAATATTAGAAATACAGCGATTAGTTATTAAAATAATTTAGTTATACGAATATTAATTATTTCATATTCTATCAAGCATTAGAATTGAAACAATACATAAATTTCTGTTCACAATTTGTACATGCACTAGTACTAGTTATAAACAAAAGAAAAATATAAACTAAACCTGTCAATTGGGCCGGATTGGGCCGGACCGGCCAGGTTAGACCGGCTCAAAAGGCATCCCAAATTGGTCTGATTTGGAACCGATAGGGTTGGACGATTTCTGGGCCGGGCACCTGGTCTGGGCCATCTGGTTCAAGTAGCCCGGTGGAGCGACCCAGTTGAGAAATCGAACCAGGCACACCGGTCAACTGGACCGATATATATTATTTTTGTTTAAAAAGTTTCTTGGCACAACGGCCCACCAGCAAAAACACTGATTTTGGATCGTTGGTAACGGCTATATAGTCGTTGGCCCAACGGCCAAAATCACCTTTTGGCTTATTTAATTAAAAAAAATAATTTTTTTTCTATAAATACATGGCATTTTGAATCAATTTATCTCACAACTTACAATCTCATTCTCTCAATTATTCTAATTATCTCTAAAAGTGCTCAATTTTATTTTATTATTTTGCAATTACGAAAATCAAGTGAAAGTTTTCAAATGTCTCTCAACTTTCAGATACTTCAAATATTTAGTATCGTCGTTCCATTTCTTACTTTTAATTTTTAATTAGTGTATTATTTATTGAATAATTATTTTTATTATTTTGTGTTTTTTGAATATTAATTTAATTTGTAATATGGATAAATTAAGAAAAGTCGATAAAAGTGTTAGAATTTTTGTTCCGATAGCAGTAGTGGTAGTAAAAAATAAATTGGTTTCGATTTCGGTAGAGGTAGTTCAAGTACTAGATATACTCGTGTGCCTCCGGTACCAATTAGCGAACCCTTTGAGAATGAAATAAGTGTAGTTGCTCATGATATGAACTTTTTAGAAGCTCAATTAAATTATGGTATAGAAGAAGAGAATAAAGTAGACGCAATTGATTTAAATGTAGATGATGATGTTATTAGTGATTTATCCGAAGTCAGTAATGCTAATGTTAGATCTGAATCGGTTAATCTTCCTCCCTGATCCCTTGTAAGTTCTCGTAAAAAAATTAGTAATTTGTGAAATTATTTTACGGAAGTATAAGAAACCACTAAGGTCCAATGCAATATTTGTCAATGATTATATGAGTATAAGATCGGAGGTAATAAAGGGGGTACGAGTGTATTTTCGAGACATTTGGAAAATGAACACCCAATAGAACTAGCTGCGATAAAAAATGGTGGGACTATTAGGGGGCCAACTCAAACTAGATTGGACCAAAAAATCGGTCAATTAGTTCAGAATTAGGATAAAATGAAGGACCAGGAAGAATTAACAAAAATAATAGTTGTGGATTGTTTGTCTTTCTCTTTTCCTTCTTCCAAAGCTTTATTCATTATATTCAAGCAATTTATAATCCTATATTTACAGAAAATCCTAGAAGTACTTCGGTTCGATATTTTTAGACTCTATGCATTATGTATTTATTATTTATCTGCATTATTAAAAGATCTTCCATGTAGAGTTGCTCTAACATCTGATCTTGATCGTACCGTTAATAAAAATAATTATTTAACAATTGATTGTTATTGGATAGATAGTAATTTTGTTATGCAAAAACGTATTTTAGCATTTTTGTATGATAAAGACCATAGACAGACTGAAAAAATTATTTCTAAATCTATTATAAAAGTTGTAAAATATTATGGTATTAAAAGAAAAGTATTATGTATATCTTTTGATAATGCTTCTAACAATAAGACTGTTATTGACTTGTTAAAAGTTGAACTTTCTCCACCGTTTTCCGAAATATGTCATGTTAAGTGTGTTTGCCATATATATAATTTAATTGTAAAAGATGGTCTTGAATTTTTTAAGCTTCGTATTGAAAATGTTAGGCTTAACGTTGACTTTATTCAAGAAAATCATAGAAAAATTAGACTTGTAGAATTTAAAAGAAAATGTGAACAACATGAACTTAAATCGATATTAATGCCCGAAGAAGTAGATTGTAGATGGAATGCTACTTATGATTTGTCAGAACTTTCCTTATTTGTAAAGTTTCTACTACAATGACTTTTAATCAATTTGCTAGATCTTTTCCTGAGTGTACATGATTTTGATTGGGCTATGATTGTTGATCTTGTTAAATTTTTAAATTTTTTTTATATAGCTATGATTGAATTTTTGGTGCTTATTATCCTACTGTTTGTAATATTTCAGCTTATTTAGCCGACATTTCTTGTTTGTTTAACGAATATAAGGATAAACCAGGTTACAAAGAAGTTATTGCTGCTATGGCTGATACATTTAAAAAATATTTCTATTCGCTTCTCCATATTTACTTGATTGGTGTTATAATAAATTTATGTATGAAATATAATACTATGTCCGAATTTGTTTCTATTATCTATAATGCTTTAGATATACAACCTGAAAAAGAACCTTCTTTACGGCTATGAGTGATGCTAACAATTACATGAATGCATTATACAATCATTATGCTAATTTACTTGATGGTGTTATACAGACACATATCACTCCAACTCCCGTTCTCCATACTCCCGAGAAGTCATCATCTTCTAAAAAAACAGACACATAATAGTTATGTTGTTTACTTTTTTTGATTTAAATGTTTGAAATAGGATGTCGCCCTCAACACATAGAGTCGTTTCTTGTGAAGAGCATAAGTATTATCTTAGACAGTCTATAGTGAATCGTAGAGTAAGGATCAACATGCTAGATTGGTGGAAGAATAATGAAAGACAATATCTTGTACTTTCAAGATTTGCTAGAGATATATTGAATGTTCCAGTGTCAACCATTGCATCAGAGAACTTTTGTAGTCAAGGATGACAACAACTTAGAGACAACCGACACTCATCGATAAGCAATGCCATGAATATTCTAGTTTGCCTTAGAGACTGGATTAGAGCGAAACAAAGAAATCGAGGAATGAAGGTGGAGCCGGGAGACGAACAAAAACTTGAAAATTTTATGACTTCAAGGGAGAACTCAGCACAATAAAGTCCAATGCATGGCTTTGACCCCATTAATTTTGACACTCCTCAGACAATTTCCGTTAATATTAACACGAATGAGTTGAGTAAATGATGAAAAATTTGTAGAATTGTCAATGAATCATTTAAATTTATTGAATTTTTTATATTTCATTTTAAGTGAGATGTAATTACAATCTTGTAACTTATAAGTTTTAAATCAATTCGCTATCAATCAAATACAAGATTCATTCGCTCTTTATGTTTATTTTTCATTTAAATTGAATATCTAATTTAAATTAAATACTTTTAATATATTACTATCAAACTTTAGATAAACATAACAAACATATATACATAAATAAAGTTAGCAAATATTACTTAACCTACTAGTATTGACATATAAAAATTCTATCTAAGTTTATCTTTTAAGTAGTGTATGTTAATATTTGAATATATATTCAAGTATTATTATATAAGTATTATATATTGTATGTATATATGTGTGTATATTTTCTAAAGTAGTATTATACGTATTGTATATATGTTGTATGTATATTTTCTAAAGTAGTATAATATATAATGTATATATGCTGTATGTATATTGTTTAAAGTAGTATTTTAATATTTAAATAGTACATATTGTATGCATATATGTCTATATATTTTCTAAAGTAGTATAATATGTAATGTATACTGTTTAAAGTGATATTTTCTAAAGTAGTATATATTGAATGTATATTTTCTAAAGTAGTATATATTGAATGTATATATATGTATATTGTTTCAAGTAGTATTTCTAGTAGTATATCTATGTGTATGTTTTCTAAAGTAGTATAATATATAATGTACATATGTTGTATGTATGTTGTTTAAAGTAGTATTTCAAGTAGTATATATTGAATGAATATTGTTTCAAGTAGTATTTTTAGTAGTATATATTGTTTGTATATTTGTGTGTATGTTTTCAAATGTAGTATAATATATAATGTATATATGTTTTCAAGTGGTAGTATATATTTTGTGTAGATTATTTCTAGTAGTATTTCAAGTAGTATATGTTGTATGTATATTGTTTCAAGTAGTATTTCTAGTAGTATATATTGTATGTATATATATATATATGTATATCTTCTAAAGTAATATAATATGTAATGTATATATGTTGTATGTATATTGTTTCAAGTAGTAATTTAAGTAGTATATATTGAATGAATATTGTTTCAAGTAGTATTTCAACTAGTATATATTGTATGTATATTTGTGTGTATGTTCTCTAATGTGGTATACCATATAATGTATATATGTTTTCAAGTGTTAGTATATATTGTATGTATATTGTTTCTAGTAGTATTTCAAGTAGTATATATTGTATGTATATTTTCTAATGTACTGTAATATATAATGTATATAAGTTGTATGTATATTATTTCATTTAGTATTTTAAGTAGTATTGTATGTATATTATTTCATTTAGTATTTTAAGTAGTATATATTGTGCGTATATTGTTTCGAGTAGTATTTCTATTAGCATATATTGTATGTATATATATGTCTATATTTTCTGAAGTAGTATAATATGTAATGTATATTGTCTCAAGTAGTATTTTAAGTAGTATATGTTGAATGAATACTGTTTCAAGTAATATTTCATCTAGTATATATTGTATGTATATTTGTTTTTATGTTTTCTAATGTAGTATAATGTATAATGTATATATGTTTTCAAGTGGTAGTACATATTGAACGTATATTGTTTCTAGAAGTATTTCAAGTAGTATATATTGTATGTGTATCTGTATGTATTTTTTCTAATGTACTATAATATATAATGTATATAAGCTGTATGTATGTTATTTCAAATAGTATTTTAAGTAGTACATAGTGAATGTACATATGTGTGTATATTTTTTTAAAGCAGATATTGAATGTAATATATGTCTGTAAGTTTTCTAAAGTAGTATAATATGAAATGTATATATGTTGTATGTATATTATTTAAAGTATTTAGTAGTATATATGTGTGTGTATATTGTATATATTGAATGCATATATTGAAAAAATCATGAAAATTTGAATTTAGCCTTTTTGTACGTGAAGGACTGGTAACCGGTCCACTAATCGAATTGGGACGGGATGACCGACCACATACTTAAATGGGCCAGTGATGGGCCGCCAGGAGTTTTTTTTACTGTTGAGCCCGATACGAACCAACCCATTAAGTTGGTTGACTGGACCGGATCGAACCTGAGCTCGGTTAAAAAATGGGTTAGTGTCGGGTTGGGTCGGTCCTGCCCGATTGACAGTTTTAATATAAACTATCTCTTGTTTCTTGTAGTCCTATTACTCTTTCTTTGTCTTGAGCTAAGGTCTATCAGAAACAATCCCTCTCTCACCGTTGAGTTTGAGGTAGAGGTATGGACTACATGCACTATAACGTCTCCAAACTCTACCTTGATGGGAATACACAAAATATGTTGTTATTGTCCTTATTGTATATGCTTTATAATGATATAACATCTATAAAGAAAAATATAAGTTATTATGGGAAGAATTAATTTAAATTATACATATTTGTTATTATAACGCCCCAATTTTCTGAACCGAAATACTACACGGTGCTCATGACCCCGAAGGACCACAAACTAACCCATGACTGATATCTGTACCTGTAAACTGCATAATATCTCTTAAAATATGCGGAAACATGAACTGTAAAGTCATAAGGTTCAATACTGATACATATCTAAAAAACATGGTATAACAATACCAAAAAGAAACATAAATACTGAAGTCTGAACATCTAATCTGACATCTAGTCTGAAAGCCTCTAACTGAACTGAATAAGGAGTTGATAGGACATGTCCCCAACTAACTCCAACTACTGAAATAAACTGAAAACTGAAATGGAAAATTAAATCATCATGTCCTCAAAGGATGAGGACTCACGTCTAACTCTGACTGCTGATCCTGGAATCTACTGCTGATTTGGAGCTCATGCCTCTGAACCTATGGTGTAACATAAGAGAAAGCACCATAGCGCAAATGCGTCAGTACGTCTGAATGTACTGAGTATACGAGTGAGGTAGGCTAAATGCAAAGGGTTATATGCATGAAAAATACTGACTGATATGAACGTGAGAGTACATACATGCATACGTAACTGTAACTGAACTCGTGGAGATACTGACTACTGAGTCTGAATACTGACAACATGAATTTACTGATAATGAGATTCTGAAAGACTGAGTTTACTGATATTGATATGTAAATCACTAATAAGTGATGGATCTGATACTGTATTACTGATATACTAAGAGACTGATATTGCATTACTGATAAATGAATGATTGTTTCTGACAGTTCGAATTATGAAGAACTGGTCTGATTGACTGTATCTGACAGTCCTGAAGCTGAGTACTGATAGCATGAGTTCTGATAACTTTTGTAATTGATAGCATAAGTGACTGTATCTGACAGTCCATAAATCTGAAGGAAACTATCTAAGTTCAATTCTATTTCTGAGTTGACTGTATCTGACAGTCCTGATTTACTAAAATCTGAAGAACTATCTGAGTTCTTTACTGAGACTGGGTAGCTATAGCTGACAGTCCTGAAATCTGTAACTGAAACTGTGGGAAGTAGTTATCTAACCGACATGCCCCAAATACGCTATAATAGCTAAGCTGGGGTCCAATCTCTGCCCCGACTGGAGGGGTGTCAATACCGCTCCACTGGTAAGGACAACTGTGAGAACCCTATACTGGAAGGTACTCAAATGAGAACAGTGGGAACCCTAAACTGACGGGTTAAGATGTCTCAACCTACGCTGGCTACGTAGTTCTGGAACACAAGGATGACTTCTAAGAATCACACCCTGAACTGGCAGGTGAGTTCCCATCCTTGGGTTCACTCGGTGCTAACTTCTACTCCCATCTGAAGGACACTGAACTGAATAACTAAGCTGAACTGAATAACTGAACTGAACTGATTAGCTGAACTGATACTGATTAACTGGATTGATACTAGTGGTATTGTTTAGCAGAGCTAAACTAAGTTTACTGGATTCCAATGACTGACGGAATGTACTGAATTCTGAGGACTGGTTGAGAGTACTGAAGTTACTGAGATTGACTGTGAATACTGAGGTTGCTGAGGTTACTGAGCACTGAGATTACTGAGATTACTGATATTACTGAGATTTCTGAGTTTTCCTGAGTCACATGACTAACTGAATTCTATAGATCATGGCTTGACTGAGAGTATCGTGAAAACATGACATGGCTCTAGGCACACAACTATATTTTTCGGGTACAAGTACCCCCAGGACTCGATGGAAGGAAAATGACACAACTTGAATTTCTTGAGTACACGACCATCAATAACAATCCATAATACATGAGTGGGGGATTTCATGAAGTACATGGTCATCATAATATCTATCATGAATTGAAATGCTTATAATCAAGTCATAAATCTCATATTCTAATATCATGGGAATTCCGACAACATATACTATTCATAGCAAGGGCATGGAAACCATTCAAGCATAAGGGAACGGCAATATGTAACATTTAGTTCATATTGTAATGATTTGGGGATATTAAACTTCATGTATTTATTCAACATCTCAAACATGATAGGAAAAGCATGGATATATCTTGTGTACATAATTTATATATCCATTATCATACATGTTTTATACCACAACAATAACAACAGATAATTTGCATGGAAATTCATATTGGAGTGTATGGCTAACATGAACTTGTCATCTGAATATCATGGAATCATGTAAATAGAAATTTCTAGCATCCTAGGCATTTTATCAAACACCTTGCATGCATTCTTTAAGGCATAGGTGGATTTTATACTTGCATTATATTAAACCACCCAAAGTTTATGATTTTCAACCAACAACCACATATATTTCATGAAAACATCCTTAGATATCATCTTGAAACTTAAACATCCATCATCAACATGTACATATTCATATCACCACAAAAAGTTTACAAAACAACATTTAAAAGCATGATTCTTGAGCTCTATGAACGAATTAAATCCATAGATGAACACTATGCATACCTTGGAAGAGAGGTTCTTGATGATTGACGGAGGAATTTTCTTGAAATTTGATCTTCAAGCTTGATTGTGTAACCCTAGTTGTTTTTCTCCTATGGTGCTCTTGGATGATGAGCTTTGAGATGTTAATAGGGTTGTAATGTATTTAGAAGCTATATATTTCGTAGGTTTAAGTTTAGGGACGTGTAAGGAGTGTTAAAAGACTTAATTACCCTTAAAATAACTCAAAATAGAGTGTTTTTGGCACTGGAACTGACTTAGGCGGCGCCTAACCAATCGCCTAAGTTTGGTTGGGCGGTGCCTAACCAATCGCCTATCCTTACTGTCTCTCACGAAAATGGGCATAACGTTTCACTCGGGTATTGGATTAAGGCAAAATTGATATCGTTGGAAAGCTAATTTGATTATCTACAATTTTTTGGGTCTAAATATACAGAAATACCACATTAACATCGAGTTATACTCATTCAAATATGACCCTTATGAAATCGAACACTAAAACTTGATGGATTCAAAAACTCTTAGCTTGTATTACCTTAAGTGACTCATATGAACATGCTTAATGCATCATAAGCTATATTATAGCTAGGATACTCATTGTAAGTCATGCACTAAAATGCTACTCACAGGATAGGAGGTTTCATACATAGGAAAAATGGTTCGTCTCCTAGCTTAGAAACATACGGGGTATTACAGTTATGCTACAAAAAATTCCTATAGGTTTCTTGAAGTATTTAAAGAGACACGATAAATATAAACATGCAATACTGACAAAGGCTGGTAAAAAGTGGTTGGTGAAAGTGAACAGACGACGATTAGAAGATGGTAATTTTAATGAGTTTGTAAAGGGGCATGATTTGTAGTTGGGAGATATGTTGAATTTCAAATATGAAGGAACATGGAATTTGACGTTTCAATCTTCGATTCGAGTCATTCTAACAAAGAATATGAAAAGTATTTTCATGAGGATGAGGAAGAGGATGAGAAGAAGGACAAGGAAGTTGCTACTCATGACAAGCCTTTTGGTCAATCTCATTTTGAATGCATTATTAGCCAATAGTCTTTCGAAAGGTTTCATGGTACATCTCAAAACTCATTTCATGCAAAACTATTTAATAATATAATTTGTTAACATTACATATGATACTCTCTTACCTCTTTCACACTGTATGTCTATGTCTTCTTACAAAAATTTTCATAATAGAATTCCATTTTCCTCCTAAAAACAATTTGTTTTCTGTCAGTTACCATGCAGCTAAACATCTTTTTCAGCTTCCTTTACACATTGGTGTTATAAATTTGGTGTATATTTGAGGAATATAAACTATTTATTTGCACTTATACGTACACCATGTCAGTTTTTACCTCAACAATTTGCAAATGTGAATGATCTCATCAACAAGAAGTGTGAGTTGTATCTAATAGACGTAAAGGTCATGAAATTTAAAACTAAGTTCCGACAGTACTTGAGCTCGAGCTTATATTGGAGATGGATGACATAAATTCGTTGTTGAAACTTTTTAAAAGGAGGGAGATCACATAATGTTTGAGATCGTTACAAATAGAGAAACACCAATTTGAAAATTTCGAGTTGTTAATTATGAAGAAATTTCAATGAAGAGGTTTCAAGGCAAGTTTCTCCTCTTATAAATCTATTTTGTTGTTACTATATTATAATATTTTCTGAAATAAAAGGAGATTCAACAGTTTTTATATAATAAAATTTATTTATTTTTGTCCTATTTGCATAATATAAAAGGAATTTTGTATAGAGATAATGCATCAAAATCCTCCTAAACTTGTCTCCACAACTTACTTTAGCACTTAAACTAAACTTCTATTTATTTACCCTCCTTAATATCTTTAAAGTAAATTAATTTCCCCCTTATGCTGACATGGCATTTTTTAAAAATAAAAAATAAAAAATTTAAATGACACGTCAGCATAAGGGAAAAATTAATTCACTTTAAAGATTTTAAGGGGGTGAATAAACGGAAGTTAAGTTTAAGTGTTAAAATAAGTTGTGGAGACAAGTTCAGGGGGATTTTGATGCATTATCTCTTTTGTATATTCACCCCCCTTGCTTGACCCTAACTAGACCAGACCCTGCTAGAAATGATTTTTTAATTAAATGAATTGCTATGTATAACATTTTTCATGAAAATTTAAATAGTTTATAGCAGGGTGCTTCTTATAAATTATTGGCTTTAATTAAATTCTAATTAAGTTATGTCCTAAGTTTATAATTTTTGCACGTTTACCAACTTTCACTTCAATATGAGGCATTTGAAGTTCAATTGCTGAAGATCAATTATTTTTGACAGACTCCGGTCATTTTTTCCGAATTTCATAAGTTTTCTCATGTTTGTCTAAATCTCAACCATATGAAATTTCAAACACTGTAATTTGTTTGAAGTTAGGCTTGACATCATATGTCTGAAGTTGTTCCAAAGTCTATAGATATGGAAAAATGTCTAAAATATGCCCCCTATATTTTGGAAAATGGTCCAATTATGTCATACTATCAATAGTTAGGGTAAAATATGACCCATATTGTTACATTACTGGTTCGAATATGCCCTTATTCACTAACGGTGGAAGCTTTTCAATACACGACCTTTTTGCACGAGAGAAAATCCTCAAATCTCTTATTTATTTATGTACATTATTTTCCTGATTAATTATGAAACCTATAATGTAATACAATACATAAATCAAATGATGGATATTTAAATTATATTCATCCTTTTAAGTGTTATCACTTGTTATCCACAATATTTGATTTCTCGACACTCGTTAGACATTTTAATTTCTTGACATTAATGTAACAGAAAAACCAAGCCCCAACATCAAGTTGTCAAGCAAACTTTTTGATCAATCTTATTTTGAATGTACTATTAGACCATATTGCCTTTCGAAAGGTTTCATGGTAAGTCTCAAAACTCATTTCATAGAACTCTTCAAGAATCTTAGGCTAAAGCGGTACCATTCACATTATCTTGTGTAAGTGGTATTACTCCGTCAGCATCCAAAAGCGTTTTCCTCTTTGCACGAAATTAAAGAAAAAAATGTTTAGGTTTAATTTTGTCAGCTTACTTTACCTATCAAAGATTCTATTCACATTGCAAATGACAATTCTTTTAACTCTTTCACGTTGTGTGCCTACATCTTCATCCCAAAATTTTCATGATAGAGATTTCAGGTTCAAGTTTTGAGTATCGAATTGTCTTTAGTAAGAAGCATTTTGCCCTTCATAGTGGGACTCTCTTGTGTGAATTTGAATTAGTTGAACTCCACCACACAAATTTAAATTAGTGGGCTCCATCGTGAATACTGAATGATCCATTTTAATCAAACTTTTTTGTTTTTACTAAGTTAAAAATATTTTAATTTTTAAATGCAAAAGCCAAGGATGTACAGTATATGGAGATTTTTTCTTTTTTAATGATCGTTACGATTGATAATCAGTGTGCTATTGATTACTATCAACTAAACATAGTATGATCGCAAAAAATTATGTGACATTTACATCATATTGTATCAAGCTAAATTTACTTTAAAATGCTTCATATCGAACCACCAAAAAAATCTGAAAAAATTAAGAAAACCTAAAATCAAAATTTTGTTGATTTAGTTTATAAAATATCAATACAATTAATTTTATGTTATAGTGTTGGGTGAGGCTCGTTTAATGAGTCATAAATGAGTAACCCAAGTTGGAATATGTCCGAATGAGTCAAACAAAAACAAAACATATACTCCCCAATTTTTTATAATTTTATAAAAGAAAAAAAAAAAAAAAATACCCGATCATAAAATAATAAAAAAAAAAATTCAAAAAAAAAATAAAAAAAAAAAAAAAATTATAAAATACTTATACTACTTTTTTTAGAGTTTTTTGAATATCTATATTTAATTATTGAACAATAATATTTAAGACCGAAAAATAAATAATATTAATAATAGGGACAAGAAAAAAATATTGCAACAATCGATTTATTGATTTTAATATGTGTGTGTTACAATCTCTATGAATCCTCTGATTTTCCTTTTAAAATACAAATTCAAGGGTTTCGAGCTTGATCTTGAATTTGAACTTGATTTGATGAATTTGATCTTGACTTGTGCCTGAATTCAAGAGTTCTTGGTCTTGTTCTTGAATCTTGCGGCCTTGATCTTGAATCTTGATGAACTGAATTTGAATGCATGAGCTCTATAGAGAAATTGCGGCATTTGATCCACAAGCTTTCTCTTGTTTCTTGTTAGAGTTGTTGGTCCTTTTTCTGAATTATGAGACCCCAATTTATTATAGTTGTAAGAAGTAAAGAGTCATGGTGAATATGAACTTCTTTTGACCAATTAAATTCAAGTGACATGACGCCTTTTATGGGTTTTTGATTTCACTAAGTCTGCTGCATCATTTTGATGTGTGGCATGATCACTTGACTTGGCATGCCACGTCATTCAATACGTGACGCTCATATGAGCCTCTAGAATATAACAATATTTTGGGTTTTAGCAAAGTGAGTTCATCATTTATAGCTCAAATTAATGGACTAGCCCAATAAAACTTTAACTTTAATTAAATTCATCCATGTTTGAACTTAAATAATTAATCAAATTATATTAATCTGCAATATTTATTTTGGACTAATATATTTTAAATTTAATATAATCCGAATTTCATACGAATTTAAATTTAATAAAATTTCATTGCCTACAAAATGGCCCTACTTCAAAATTTGTCGGAATATTTAAATTTTAATAGACTAGGCTTGAAGTATAAAATAATATATATTCACATGCAAAGATACACGGATTAGTGTATGTCATATGGAAAAAATGGTTTGAACTTAGAATCAAATATTCCCTGAACCTCTTGTGAAATTTATTTATTATTTTTTTTCCTAAACTCACGTGTGGTTGCATGTCATAAAAGGATTGACCTTTTCTTTGGTTGCTTATTTAGCACTACAATAGCCATATATTTCCTTTTTATTTCTTTACCAATTCGGACATGGCCAGGGGGTTTCACCGACATTGCCAACTTCATTCCCTGTAGGAGACCAAATTGTTCTTATCCCAGCTGCTATTTGGTCAAGTCCTTTTCTTCTTTTACTATAACTCTTACGAATCTTTTCCCAATTTACAAAGAATAAGATAACACATGTCGCCTTGCTGTGCCTATAAATAGCAATATGATTCTCATTATATCAGTGCAAATTTGTGAGATTTCTTGGCAGTAGCTTTGTGTCTTATTGGAATCAACAGCAAGGTAATTTCTTTCCCTTTTTTTTTTAAATTCTTTTATCATCCCTTTTTTATTTATAACAACTCATGCACGACTAGACTTCTTGCTCAAGATAATGACTTCCATGCAAAAACGATAATCATATGGTGTAAAGGGATGGTCATTCGTCCCCGCCCTAAGAAAGGTAGTTCTAAGGGTAATCTTACGACACACAGGAATGAATACTTATCCCCTCCCTAAGAAAGGTAATTCTACAGGTAATCTTATGGCGCACAAGGATGGATACTCGTCTCCACCCTAAGAAAGGTAATTCTACGGGTAGTTTTATGGTGGATAGGGATGGATATTCATTCCCACCCTAAAAAAGGTAATTCTATGGGTAATATTACGACTCATAGGGTTGAATACTCATCCCCGCCCCTAAGAAAGGTAATTTTACAGGCAATCTTATGGTGCATAGGGATGGATACTCGTCCCCGCCCTAAGAAAGATAATTCTATGGGTAATTTTAAGGCTTACAAAGTTTACTTTGCCACGATTTCCTTTTGTGCCTATCGTCGTACGCTAAAGATTTATCCCTAATGATTTCTTCGATTCTTTGTAGTTTGAAGAGATGGTGATTTTCAGACACCACACCTCCCCCTACACCAAATCTAAGTATCTTGTAATCGAAACTAAGGATGGGGTTCATCACACTAGACTCTTGACTCATACTCTGTGGCTGATCGGTATGCAAGTTCGTGGCCTTCGTTGAAGAACCCGTTTTTCACGGTGAATTGGATTTCAGTACAAACTCCTAATTCTAGTCAATCATCCAAGTTGCTCTCTCTTTAAGCACCGGATCATCATCATGCAAATCTCTCAACTCCTCCTCTAAGCTTAAGTCATCGCATAATTCTAGAAGAAATAAGTTGGGGAGACATAATGACAATTGAGGGAGAATACCTCCACATTCCTGGGTGTTGGGAGTGGAATGAATATATACTCGGTAGGATCCAAGAATTTGTGAGTATAACACAAATTTATGATGACATTTATGCATTGATTTTCACTTATGATCATAATTTAAACATCTTTCAAGCATTTTGTAAAGCTTGGTGCCCCAGAACAAACATACTTCTCAAGTCTATCGAGGAACTATCTATTTCTCTATGGGATTTGCATATTCTCGGGGGATTACAAATTCAAGGTTTTCTTTATGAAGAAATAGTGCTTGAGACCAAAGAACTTATAGGATTAGATGAGAAATAGGTAAGGTTTGTTTCTCGAACTTGTGAATACTTATTTGCGGCTTTTCATAACATTCGAGGTGCTAGCCAAGAGGTATCATTCAACAAGTGGATAAAATTCTGGTGAAAGAAACCTTCAAGGTATGGCCCTGCTCTACTAAGGCAGGAAAAGAAATTTGCTCACCCTGAATTAGCATTCAATCCTAGCGGGGATTTACCAGATATGCTAAGATGGTCACATACGGAAGAAAAAGTATTTTCTGAGCTTGGAGTGAACCTTGATAGAAAAGATGCCACATATTTGGTTGTGTGCTTTGTTTTACTAAATACGGAAGGTGACTTCATTCATTCTAGGACTTTCAAGATGGCAAGTATAATGTCGAGTAGGTGGGCGGATAGTCGTCCTTGCAATACCGGTATTGGCTAGCATCTATAATGGATTAAAGTAGATCTCTTCTTCATCACAACTTGATCAAATCAAGGTTTGTTTCCTCTGCACTATGTGTATGGTTGGATTGCTCATTATTTCAAGACCAATTTCCCCTTTGGTAGTGGGTCATTTTTTCCCACTATGGTGATATACTCCGGATAGGGCGGCACAAGATATTTTGATGGAAATAATACAAAAAAATGCATCTATAGTGGGGAGGACGTGGCTTGGACCTCTGCCATGCTGGACAAAGTGCACCCTTACTTTCATGTGGATAATGAAAATTCCCCAAAGTTATAGTCGACCTACTTCATGAGTGTCCGTTTTAACTATCTCACACTTAGGTGCAGAAATTCATTCATCGTTGAGCCACACAATCCATATCACTTTAGTTGGCAATTTGGATTTTACCAAAATATTTCAGGCATCATTAAAAATAGCATTCGCAGTGCCTCTTTAGGAAAAAGACTAGCATTTTAGCGGATTAGTACATTGAATCAATCTCTTTTTCGAGCAACTTTCCCTTCAGTTTCTCCTGATGTAGGCAAGTTCTTTGGAACCGACTATCAGACTTGGTAGAAAAAAACTCATGGGGATTTTCTTGATCATTATTTACAGACTTAAGTGACCATTACTGGCGATCCAAGGGTGCCAATCTCGATACTATTCAAGCATAGCCAAGCTCGGGAGTTACAAAAACTCCAAAGTATGTTCATGTCCATGGCTGTGTCTGAATGTGTTGTTTCTACGTCTAAGGGACTACATGTATTGGTGTGTGAAGAGGGACCTGGAAGTGTGTCCGCACCTTGGGCACATATGGAGAGCATGTTGGACGCAGGACCGATCTGTCCCTGATCTGTGGCCAATCTGCTGAAGCAGATGCAACATATATCAAACCAGTGTAGTCTGTTTCTGACTTGCGGCCAATCTGCTAAAGCAGATGTAGTGCAGACCAAGGCAGGTTGGATGGAATTTCAGTCAAGGGCCAAGGGCCAAGGACAAGGGAGTCATTTATCACTCATTTTGTATTTCACTATATAAATAACATGTTAGGGTTATTTCTAGGTAGTTGATTGATGATATTTTGAGACTTTAAACACTTATAATATTTTGAACTTCTCTCATCCATTTGAGAGGTCCAAAATTGAAACTCACAAGTAGAGTGGTACTTGTGTTGTATCTTGGCTAGAAACTAGGATCTTGGGGTTCATCGAGTTCCTCTTGGTCCAAGTAAGAGTTCGGTGTTAACATTCATTAATCTTAGGGTCCTTACATGTTGTTAGGGTCCTTAGATTCTTGAATATTGTATGTCAAACTATTTATCCATCTCTTTTGTTATCATTGTGTTATTGTTGGTCTTTGTAGACTAGTGAAGCTGTGTGGGGCTCTTTTGATTCACTAGCTCTCTTGTTAACTTGTTGTTCTTGTTGTTAACTTCATCTTCTTGTTCTAAAAACGTGATATTGAAGTCTAGTGAAGCCGTGCGTGGCATATTTTGATTCACTAGCACATTGTTATTCATCTTGTTGTTGCTTGAATATCATGATACACACTCAGTCTTGTTTAATTTGGTATCAAAGCTCAAGGCTTGGTTTTTTCACTACAAAACCAATCTTTGGAAGCTCTTACCAAAAGTGTGTTGTTGAAAGTCTTGGCCAAAAATGGTTTTTATATCTACAATAATTTTATTTGTCTAGTTTATTTCTTGTGTTGATTTCTTTCTCATCAACACAAAAGGTGTCTAAAGCAAAGTTGAGCTTAACATATTGACATTGCTATTGTGGACTTGAAGTGGTAATATGATGAACTTAAAGTAGGCCGAGTTGTGTGTTGTTGTTGCTTGACGTAAGCAGATTATTGTTGGTGAATTGTGGTTGTGTTCTTGAAGTATTGTTATGGTGTTCATCTTGATCTTCTCCTCATCTCATTTCTTGACCACTATAAAGGCTAACATAGATCCAAAAAAGTTGCAAGACAAAGTTGTAAAGTTGTTTGTGAAAATACTTGCCAACATCACTTCCTTGACTTTACAACCACTTTTCCTTAAAACAAGGAGCCTTGTCTTGTGGAACAAGTAAAGTCAAGCCTCACCTTTTTGAGTTGGAAAAAGTTGAAAAGTTACAAGACTTTACCTTTCCTCCAAAAGCAAAGTCATCCATTATAAAATTGTGAAGATTAAGGCTTCAAGTTTATGAACAAAATGTATGGACCCGTGACCAATACCATGCTCCCACGTCACCTTAATCACTGTTCACATTATTAATTAAGATCAATTTGGATATTATAGTTTCTAATTATTGATTATTAGTTTCTTCTAATTGACTCAAGAACTAATTAGCAAGCTAGTACATTCCTAGTAGGTTGTCAATTAGTCCTTTAAAGCCTTGTATTTGTGTCATCGTTTTCTTGTGTGCTTTTGTCGTTTAAATACGTTGTAACTCCTTGACTCTAGTCCTATGGGAATTCTTTGAGTTTCAAACAAGTATCCACTTCAGACAAGAGCATACTCAAACCTTAAGGATTCATTGGTTACTAGCCAATCTACAACACTTGTGAAGCTCGAGTGTGAGTGATCCGAGAGAGTGTGGGTGAGAAGAGGTTTTTAAACTAACTTGTTTGTTGATTGTGTAGGTGATACCTTGACAATGAAGGGAACCACATCTCAAACTGTGGATTTTAATGAAATGGAGAATATAAGGATCACTCTTGAGGCTATGACCCGAACTCTTGGAAGGTTGAGTACGGAAGTAGGAGCCATAAGGGGAGAAGTAACAACTAATAGTGGGAGGTTAGAACAAGTGGAGAGTGAAAGGAACTCTCTCCCTTCTAATCCTTGACATGTATCGTCAAGTCGACATGATAGAAATTCCTCTGCCACCGTTATTCCCTAAACATGGCCACAATTACCAAATCCTACACTAGCTCCACTAAATGCCGCAAGCCAAACCACTCATAACCCCCTAAACTGAGAGTCCAATAGACCAACCCATTTCCAAACTCCTTACATTTTTCAAGAGGGACTTGGGCGCCCAATACCTTCACTAAATCCAAACCCTTCCTTCCAAGCACCACTAAACCAAAGACCATTACCTCCACAGAACCCAATCCCTCCAAATCAAGTTCCAAATGTCCAATACTATCCCATCCACTTTGAGGAATATGGTAGAGAGGATTATGAAGGGTATGAAGCCTTTGACGATGCTTACATGAGAGAGGAGGAGATGAGAGGGGGACGTGTAGATCCAAGAAGATACCAAGGATATGGAGAAAGGGGAAACCGACACCAAGAGAGAGACGAAAGCATCAATACCATCAAATTAAGCCTACCTATCTTTAAGGGTGAAAGTGACCCCAAGGTGTATCTTTCTTGGGAGTCGGCATGTGATAAAGTATTTCAAGTGAATGATATCTCGGAAGAGAAGAAGAGTTGTTATGCCATAGCTCACTTTGAAGGCTATGCTAACATATGGTGGGAATACATCAAACGGTTTGGTAATGAATTTATTGATGGAAAACCATCACCTTGGTTTCGGTTAAGGTACCTAATGAGGCAATGGTACCTTCCCGAGAGTTATTGCCATGAGTTTCTTGCTAGATTGTATAACTTGCGGCAAGAGAATCGAAGTGTGATGGCATATTATGATGAGTTTCAACAACTCATGTTGAAACTTGATCATCGTGGGAAACAAATTAGTCATGATATCATTCGGTTCAAGTGTGGGTTGAACAAAGAGATCTCTACTCATTTGACACTTCACAAGTTTGATACCATCGAAGGTATTTTATAAACGGCTCTTAAGATGGAAAGGGAACTTAAAGAGAGGTTGTCGTTCAAAGAAAAGGGACAATCAACCTCGGGTTGGCCGAGGGTCAAGGATATGGTTCAATCCTCTTTGGGTTGGACCAAAAACAAGGACCAACCCGCCACTACTAGGCTGCTCGAGTCCAAAACAGTCCACAAAATCCCTCCGAGGCAAGAAGCTCACAAGTATCCTAATCCTAAAAGGTTCCAATGCTTCAAGTTCTAAGGTTGGGGGAATAAAGCCAACGAATTCCCTAATAGACGCAATGTAATCCTTAGGGAAGGTAAATTGTATTTCCTTGGTAAAGAAGTAGGTATTGAGGGTGATGAGAGTGAGGCCGAGCCTCAAGATGGAGAGACGGTTGAGAGGGAACCACATGATGATGATGATAATTGTGAGGATGATTATCCACAAGAAGGGGAGTGAGTGGTCCTAAACTTTGTAGTGAGGCATGCCATGATTAGTAAGGCGATAGATGATCCTAGCCAACGGGAGAATCTGTTCCATACTAAATATATTGTGAAAGGAAGTGTGTGTACTATGGTGATAGATAGTGGAAGTTGTGCGAATGTGGTTAGTGCTGCAATGGTGAACTTCTTGAAATTGCCAACTACACCTCACACTAGTCCTTAAAAGTTACAATAGTTGAATGAATGTGGCGAGTTAAAGGTCACAAGGCAATGTGTGATACGTTTTAAGATAGCCAACTACCATGACGAGGTTCTTTGTGACGTTATACCAATGAAAGCTTATCACTTGTTGTTAGGAAGGCCTTGGCAATACGATAGGTCGACCAAACATGATAGAAGGTCCAATCGGTATACACTTGAGAAGGATGGCCGAAAGGTCACTCTTCATCTATTATTGCATTTTCAAGTGAATGAATTACACCAAAAGATGCGGGAATTGAGGAAAAAGGGAAAGAAGGCCGAGAGTGAGGGGAAATAAGGAGAATCCAAGAGAGAAAGAGTAGGGAAAACCGAGGGGTCCCTAAATTCTAAGGGGCATGAGAGCATGGTGATGATGGCTAGGAGGAAAGAACTATTTATGGATCATGATGAGGACACTCCGATGCTTCTCTTGGCTCATTGTTTTAATACTAACCCCGCTAACGCTTCCATTTCTCCTCCTATTTCTCATGTTTTGCAGGATTACGAGAATGTTTTCCCAAAGGAATTGCAGAAGGAATTGCCTCCACTTTGGGGCATTGAGCACCAAATTAATTTTATGCCGGGCTCATAATTGTCCAACAAACCGGCTTATAGAAGCAACCCTACGGATACCAAGGAATTGCAACATCAAGTTGAGAAACTTCTTAACAATTGGTACATCAAGGAGAGTATGATCCCTTATGCGGTCCCGGTGCTACTAGTTCCCAAGAAAGATAGGACTTGGCGTATGTGTGTTGATTGTCGAGCCATCAATAAGATAATGGTAAAATATCATCACCCTTTTCCTAGACTAGATGATATGCTTGATGAATTGAGTGGTTCGTGTTTGTTTTCTAAAATTGATTTAAGGAGTGACTATCACCAAATCCATATGCAATTGGGTGATGAATGAAAAACCGCCTTCAAGAATAAATTTGGTCTCTATGAATGGATGGTTATGCCATTCAGCCTAACAAACGCTCTAAGTACTTGCATGAGGCTAATAAATCATATAATGAAGCCATTTATCAAAAAGTTTGTTGTTGTTTACTTTGATAATGTGTTGGTGTATAGTAGTTCCTTAGATGAGCATGTAAAGCATTTATAATATGTGTTTGATGTCCTCCAAAAGGAGAAGTTATATGCTAATGTAGAAAAGTGTTCTTTTGGTGTCCATGAGGCTATATTTCTTGGGTTTGTGGTGAGCTCAAGAGGGGTCGAAGTGGATGAATCTAAGATTGACGCCATTAAAAATTGGCCAACTCCCAAAACTGTAGGTGAAGTGAAAAGTTTCCATGGGTTGGCTAGTTTTTATAGATGTTTTGTCAATGGATTTAGCACCATTGCCGCCCCTTAACCGAAGTGATTAAAAAGGATCGGCCTTTCAAGCGGGGAGATGAACAAGCTAAGGCTTTCGAGGACTTAAAAGTTATGCTCATCTCGACCCCTTTGCTATAATTACCAAATTTTGACAAGACTTTTAAGGTCGAATGTGATGCTAGCAAAGTCGGCATAGGTGCGGTTTTAATGCAAGAATTGAAGCCTATTTCCTACGTTAGCGAAAAGCTCAAAGGAGAAACTCTAAACTACTCTACGTATGATTTAGAGTTGTATGCCTTGATTAGAGCCTTGGACACTTGGCAACATTATTTATGGCCTCAAGAATTCATGATCCGAATGGATCATGAATCATTGAAGCATCTACTGGCATAATACAATCTTAACCGATGGCATGCCAAATGGATTGAGTTTCTTGAAACTTTCCCTTATGTGATTCATTACAAAAATGGTAAGGACAATGTGGTGGCCTATGCTTTGTCTCGAAAACATATTTTTGTGTCTACTTATTTATCTATGTTGATGGGTTTTGAGAGTCTCAAATATTTGTATCCCGAGGACCCTCACTTCGCTCCTATTTATAGGGAAAGTGAAGGGTTGGATAGGGATGGATGGGTTTCGGCTAGGGGTCCCTACCCCTATGCCAAGTTTGACGGCTATTTGTTTAACGAAAGATGATTGTGTGTACCTTTTAGCTCGTGGAGAGAGTTATTTATGAGGAAAGCACATGATGGCAATCTTATGGGTCATTTTGGTATTGATAAGACCCTTGGAATCTTAGAGGAGCAATTCTATTGGCCTAAAATACACAAGGACGCGGCAAGAATTTGTGGCCAATGTGTAAAATGCAAAGGAGCCAAATCTCGGCTCCTACCTCACGGGTTATACACCCCACTTCCCACTCATCTATGTCCTTGGCTTGATATATCTATGGATTTTGTGTTGGGATTTCCAAGGACTAGACGAGGTTGGGATAGCATTTTTGTTTTCGTTGATCAATTTTGTAATATGGCATACTTCCTTCCTTGTTCTAAAAGTAAAGATGCATCAAGTGTGGCCTCTTTGTTTATTGAAAATATTGTGAAATTGCATGGTGTTCCAAGTACTATTGTGAGTGATAGAAACTCTAAGTTTCTTAGTCACTTTTGGAAGTCAATGTGGGGTAGTCTTGGCACAAGGTTGTTATTTTCTACATCTTTCCACCCACAAACCGATGGCCAAACTGAGGTTATCAATAGAACCTTGGGTTCTACATTGCGGTCAATGGTTAAGGGCAAAATGACTTCTTGGGAGGAATACTTATCTTTGGTGGAATTTGCATACAATCGTGTTATACATTCAAGCACGGGCATGACGCCCTTTGAATGCGTATACAAACTAAACCCCCTAACCCCTTTAGATCTCACTCCTTTGCCAAGTGACCTTATGACTATCCTATATGGAAGCAAGAAAGCCGATGCCATGAGAAATGGTACGACTCAAGATTGAAAAGAAGAACCAAGACGTTGTTAAGCTAGCCAACAAGGGGAGAAAGAAGATTGTTCTTGAACTGGGAGATTGGGTTTGGGTTCACCTTCGGAAGGATAGGTTTTTGTCCCAATGAAAAACCAAATTGATGCCGAGAGGTGATGGTCCCTTTCAAGTGCTTGAAAAAATCAATGACAATGCCTACAAAATCGACCTTCCCCCAGAATATCAAGTGCACAACACCTTCAACATTTGTGATCTCTCGCCTATTGCCACGGTTGAGGATGAGCAACCATCAAGTTTGAGGTCAAACTCCCTTAAAGATGGAGAGGATGATGCAAGGATGCCAAGCTTGAGACCATTCACACGTAGCCAAACTCGGGAGTTACAAAAACTCCAAAGTATGTTCATGTCCATAGCCGTGTGTGAATGTGTTATTTCTACGTCTAAGGGACTACATGTATTGGTGTGTGAAAAGGGACCTTGAAGTATGGCCACACCTTGAGCTCATATGGAGAGCATGTTGGACGCAAGACCGATCCGCCCCTGATCTATGGCCAATCTGCTGCCAATTTGCTGAAGCAGATGAAACACATATCAAACCAGTGTAGTCTGCTCCTGACCTGCGGCCAATCCGCTAAAGCAAATGCAGCGCAGACCAAGGCAGGTTGGATGGAATTTCAGTTAAGGGCAAGGGAGTCATTTATCACTCATTTTGTATTTCACTATATAAACAACATGTTAGGGTTATTTCTAGGTAGTTGATTGATGATATTTTGAGACTTCAAACACTTGTAATAATTTAAACTTCTCTCATCTATTTGAGCGGTCCAAAACCAAAACTCATAAGTAGAGTGATACTTGTATTGCATCTTGTCTAGAAACTAGGATCTTGGGGTTCAGTGAGTTCCTCTTGGTCCAAGTAAGATTTTGGTGTTAACATTCATTAATCTTAGGGTCCTTACATATTGTTAGGGTTCTTAGATTCTTGAATATTGCATGTCAAACTATCTATCCATCTTTTTTCTTATCATTATGTTGCTGCTGTTCTTTGAAGACTAGTGAAGTCGTGTGGGGATTTTTCGATTCACTAGATCTCTTGTTAACTTGTTGTTCTTGTTGTTAAATTCATCTTCTTGTTCTAAAAATGTGATATTGAAGTCTAGTGAAGCCGTGTGTGGTATATTTCGATTCACTAGCACATTGTTGTTCATTTTATTGTTTCTTGAATCTCATGATACACACTTAGTCTTGTATCAGCTGGGTCGACTACCGTTACATATTTAGAGGGTTCTGATGAAGTGCCTATTAACGAAGTCCTTATTATTAATGTTCTTTCTTCTTCAGATGCCAAGCTACCAAAGCAACATAAAAATGAGAAATCTCAACTACCTCCAGGGGTATCCGAGGGAGAGACTCCCGTTCAAACTACTCATGTCTCTAAAAGGTTGCCTAAAAATGAAAGTGAGAGTAACAGTAGAGACCATTGTTGGAAAAGAATAAAGGTACACTTTGACAATGCGATCGGTACTAGTCCTCCTGCGATTGAAATTCATGACGACACGGATAATTCTTTGAGGACTACATCAACTTTTATCGGGGAGGTATGGTTAAGACATTTGTTTTATCGAGTGTATCTTAATGAATCATTTTTTATTATAACATTAATCCCCTTTTTATATTATAATATTACAACTTTGCAGTGGGAAGGGTCACAAGAGAGTGGTGAGTCTGTATCTGGCCCAAATCTAATGGAACCACCTTCTACTACTAAAATGAGAAAAGGGCTAGCTTTTATTTCTTGTAACAAGTTTAAAGCAACCTCAGATTATAACATCTGTAAGCCCCAGTAGCTATTATATCTGTGTTTAGTGGCGGAGCCAGTATTTTCAGCAAGGGGGTTCATAAGTGAACATACGATCTAATCGAAGGAGGTTCAATAACTACTATATATACATAAAAAATAATTTTAATCATGTATATATAGTATAATTTTTCATCGAAGGGGGTTCATATGAACACTCTAATTTACATGTAGCTCCACCCCTGTCTGTGTTTGATGGAAATAATATTGTCCTAGATGCTAAAAAAAAACTATATCTCTGCTTTTTGGATCGTAATTCAAGGAAAGCTTTCCAAGAGTGATGTTGATTGTACTTTTTCTATTGAAGATGAAGTCCAAGTAATTATCAAGGAGATGGATTGTAAGGATATGGATATATCTGCCTTGAGAAAGTTGTTGCGCGGTTTCTTTGACCTTGCTACTTCATATGATGGAGCATGATCAACTCTTGATGATATAGTTGTGGAAGTCACAAGAGCAGAGTTATTTCTGTTAGCAGGAGAGTGTCTCTCAAACACCTTGCATGAAGATGATGAGAAGGTTGAAGTAGCATCCTTCATTCACTAGTCACTATCGAATGTGAAGAAGAAGAAAAAAAAGAATTATGTAGAACGGTGGAGGTTTTGTAAGGCCTTTCAGCAGCTACTAAGAATGAAGCTAAATAAGCAAGGATAGAGGCTTCAGTTGTAGCCAGGGAATTTGATGCATGCATTTACGCAGACTTATCAAATGGTGTAGATCAGAAGAAAGGGTGTCTAGAAGCTATGCGCCAAGATTTAATCAATCATAAATTATGTCTAGATCAGGCTTAAGAGATGTTTTTTTTCCTTCAAACTTTTTTATCGCTTTCTTTTAGAATTTTATTGAATAGTTGATTTTATTAGTTGCAACAAAACTCTTTTTTTATATTGCACATTTCTTTTCAACATTCCTCTTGGGTTTCAGCTTCAAGAATTGCTTGTTTATTTTAATGTGTTGACATCGTGGTATTGAATCCCGATTTTCTTTTTAGGCTTGTTGATCATTGGATTCATGTCTTTGTCTTATAATCGAGCTGGATTTTGGCCAATTAGTTCCCCCGACTATAGACTTTGAACATTCCAAATCCCATTGAATGAGCTTCCTTTTTTTATGGACTGCCCCCACTAAGCCATAAATATTTGGTGTAAGTCTAAAATTTAAATGAAACATCTGCAGACATAACTTTCATATGGTGGATTAAGAGAAAAGATGCATTTTTTTACACTCATGTAACTGAACTTAGAAAGAAATCTTAAGCGCATACGTACATCAGTGAAGATGATCAAGTCACAACGTAGTTCTGGGTGAATATTTTTTTATATGTATTTTTTTGTGTCCTATCCTTTTCCTAGGCCACCTCTTTTGAGGTTTTCAACCTAGCAGACTTTTTTTATTTTTTAATTATTTTTTTAGTCGTACATGTTTATACTCATGTGAGCCAAGAGTGAACATGCAGTTTATACTCGTGCCTTAAGGAGTGTCATCTTTCTTTAAGGATAGTACTTCTTCAAGAGCTTGGCGTTGATAGGACCAATTTTTATACCTTCTGCATCAACAAGCATGTAAGAACTATTTGAATATGTCTCTTGTATGACATATGGTCCATCCGACTTTAGGGTGAATTTGCTCCCATACTTACGAGTAGTAATAATGTGCCTTCTTACTGCAAAGACTTGATCTCCATCTTAAAAGTACCTCAAGCGAACTCTTTTATTGAAAGAACGAGATAGACAGGCTTGATAACATTTGAGATTTTGCTGAGCCTCCAACCTCTTCTCATCAATGTCACACCCTCTTTTTACCAAAAAGATTACATTTTAAGTTCGAAAAGGGTTTTTTTATTAGCGTAACACAAAATAAAAATTTGTTTCAAAAAAGACTTTTTATGATTAAACTCAGAGTTGCCACTTGGCATAAATCTGATGAACCAAGTCACCTTTGGAAATTCTTTTTTCAAAATATTTTTGACTCTTTAAAACTGATCCACGAATAGAGATTCTAGTTAAGGAATTCTGTTGACCGAGGGGAAAGTGTTATCACTCGGCCCCGTGGTTCGACCACGATCGCTCCGTGAACTTTATTGGCTGGTACGACACTATGGAATGTATAAGCCAACAAAATACATAAGCAGGAAAACAAACAACCAAAACAATCAAAAATCTCAAAATAGTGTCCGGTCCAATTTATTACAAACCAAAATAAAAATACTAAAATGAAACCTAAACTATTCTAACTATCAAATACTATGCTTTACCCGATGCCTCGAGCCTTGATCACGATTGATTTTCCAAGTATAAAGTATCTCGGAGCATACCCTTATGAATATATATACATGTGTCCTCGGGGCATTCCTCGACAAATGAGTACACTTGATCAATAAAAAGAAAAAACAAAATCAATCAAACATTCAAACATTCAACAATCCACAATACACAATCCCTAAATTTGCCTACCCAACCTACCATTTGCCTACTAATTTTGCCCTATCATGATACCATCACGTTCAATAACATTCATGTTTATTTTGAATTAAACCACCAATAATGAATTAAAATTAATCCATAATCACTTTTATCGATGTCAATCCCATCCCCAATAGCCGACTTTAATTCTCAATCGATGGTTACTTAATTTTAAGATAGAAATCAAACAGTTTAAGCCACGACAATCAACATTGCTCAAATACACTCGAAACAAACCACCAAATCACAGCATCAACCAAGTTGAAAATAATAAAAAGAGTAAAATTGAGAGATCGACCTCAAAAGAACTGACTTTACGTTGATAATGGTGAGTTAATAAAGCCTAAAATGGAATCCTCAAACGAGCAACTTCAATAATGAACAAAAACCAACTTGGTATAACCCTTTTGTTCTATTTTTCGTTGACCCAAACTAAAAACCGTGAAATAAAGATAAACCTGTACCAAATTCACACGCTTTGTTACTGTTTTGACCAATTTCTGATAGACTTTCACTGGAATCAAACTAAAATTGATCAAACTTGGTAGATTTGGTCAGATTAGATTCAGCGCTCACGGTTTTCATCTCGTCGGAACTCCGGTGAGCTCCGATAGTGACTAAAAAATAGAGAGAAATGGATGGCAAAAATGTTTCTGGTGAGACCTCGCCTGATATATTATCTCTCTCAACGTAACTCTCCCTCTCTCTTTTATTTTCTCTCTCAAAACTCCCTCTGTTACCTCCCTCAATATTGATCTCCCTCTATTGATTCTCTCCCCTAATTCTCCTCTTTTCCTCCTCTTTTGCTACTGATTTTTTCCTCTTTTCTTCACTGTTGGTGTTCTCTCCCTTCCCCATTCATGATATGTGTGTCCTCTATTATGAATTGTGTGTGTATTGTATTTGTGTTGTGTATGATGTGTTTGTTTTGTGTAGAAGATGAATTATTATGTGTATTGAGTGTATATTAGTGAGGATAGGTTTGTGTGTGGAATTGTGAGAGTATTTTTAGTATCTGTGTGTTTTTTCTTGAGAGCGACAGTATGTGTGTATATGTATTCTGATATGTTATTGTGATAAATGGGAGAAAAACGTGAGTTTGTGAGGGGGTGGGGGACCATGTTAGGTAGGTGGTGAGGTGGGTAGGAGTGTGAGTGGTTGTATCAGATGAGGTAGTTAAATTTGATTGGGTGGGGTGTTAATTTGTTTGGAATTTTGTTAATTTTATCCTTTTGTAAAGGGATCATCACATGGGGTAGGGTACATAGTAAGACGAGGGTAAAAGTGTAAAAGTTCACTTTTGGGAGGGACAAAATTACGTGTCTATATCATGCCTCTATTTGGATGTAAATATAAAGTGTTTCTATACAAAGAAGTAGACAACGAGATAGAATTTTGACCTGACCATTATCCAAAAGAACGGTGAAGAAAGATAGAAGGTAATCGAATCTTAATTTTAGGCATCCTACCTATCTCAAGTTGTGAGAGAGTCAGCTACATATAGTTTCAGGGTTGACAAGGAGATGGACTATACCGAGTTGGAAAGTTGAGTGAGGTCCTATCGAGATTTTTGTCCGAGGCTCTGACACTACATCAAAATGAAAATTACAAGTTAAAAAGATAAATGAAATTACAAAAGTCCTATCTATGCAATATCTCTTGATTCTTATCTTGGGTCTCCGATGCTTTCAAAAGTGATAAAGATCTAATCTTCTTTGGGTTGAACTTAAGAATAGATTCTTTCTCCATACAAAATTTGGTGTTGGAGATGTACTCGGACATTGACCATGTTATTTCATATGGGACTTCTGAACTTTGAATTTGAATTTGAAAATCTTCATCCTATTCACCATATAGGCTCCTGACTTGCAATTTCGTCACTCTGTTCTTCGGGTGAGCTTCCGTCTTGCAATTTCATCAACTTGTTCTTCAGGCGAGTTTCTAAAATTAAAATCAAAACTAGAACGAACATTATCCCAAATAAATATTATTATAAAGAGAGATCTCATTTTTTAAAAATAAAGTCTCATTTTTCAAAAGAGTCCTGAAATGATATTTCCAATAACATGAATTAAATCTTTTTGCCCCAGTTTATCATCAGAAAACTTTTGTTGGGTGTCAAACCCAATCACAATTACAAGCAAAATGCATAATGTAAAGGTGACTCAAGAATTTGATCAATGAATTCATCTCTTGAGGATAAGGAGGCGTGTTCCTAGAGTTGCATGGAAGGACTCGACTAGAAAGTGTGGCTTCTAGGAATCAAGGCTTGAGTTAGGAAGTGTGTCACCCGACAAATGAAAGTTGAAACACCCAAACAAGGAAGTGTGTCTCCTAAGGATCAAGTGGAATGACTCGACTAGAAAGTGTATTTTATAAGAGTTAAGGATTAAGCAAGGACGTGTGTCTCCTAAGGGCCAAGTGGAATGACTCGACTATAAAGTTCATTTTCTAGGATTCAAGGCTCAAGTTAGGAAGACTAGAAAGTGTATTTTCTAAGAGTTAAGGCTTAAGCAAGGAAGTGTGTCTCCTAAGGGACAAGTGGAATGACTTAACTAGAAAGTTCATTTTCTAGGATTCAAGGATCAAGTTAGGAAGTGAAGCACCTAACAATAAAAACTTGAATACCAAAAAGGAAGCATCTCTCCTAAGGTTCAAGTGGAATGACTCGACTAGAAAGTTCATTTTCTAGGGTTTAAGGCTTAAGTTAGGCAGTGAACCACCTAATAAGAGAAACTTGAATACCAACAAGAAAGTATGTCTCCTAAGGGTCAAGTGGAATGACTCGACTAGAAAGTTCATTTTCTAGGAGTCAAGGATTAAGTTAGGAAGTAAGCCACCTAACAAGCTAAACTTGAATACCAATAAGGAAGTGTGTCTCCTTAGGGTCAAGTGGAATGACTCAACTAGAAAGTTTATTTTCTAGGAGTCAAGGATTAAGTTAGGAAGTGAACCACCTAACAAGCGAAACTTGAATACCAACAAGGAAGTGTGTCTCCTAAGGGTCAAGTGGAATGACTCGACTAGAAAGTTCATTTTATAGGAGTCAAGGTTTAAGTTAGGAAGTAAACCACCTAACAAGTGAAACTTAAATACCCAACAAGGAGGTGTGTCTCCTTACAAATGTTGCTTGAATTACCCAGACAAGGAAATATATTTCTTTACAAATATTGCTTGAATTACCCAAACAAGTAAATGCGTCTCCTTACAAATACCACTTAAATTACTCAGACAAGGAAATGTGTCTCCTTACAAATGTTGCTTGAATTACTCAAACAAGGAAATGCGTCTCCTTACAAATGTCACTTAAATTACCAAGACAAGGAAATGTGTCTCTTAAAGATTAGATGGAAGGACTAAACTAGAAAGTGTAATTTCTAGAAGTGAAGGTTTAACTTAGAAAGTACATCACCTAATAAAGAACCTAAATCATCCAATCAAGGAAGTGTGTCTCCTAGAGATATTGGATTGTGAGTTTTTACCATGGTTTTGATTACCAAACCTGTGTAGCAATATTGTCTCTTGCATTCACAGAGGTGAGGCAATATGTCATTTAATATTTTAGGTTCTAAAGTCCTAGATTTGAAGGTAATATGTGTTCCTATTTCATACAAATAAAACTTGTGAGTTTAAAAACATGGTGGTTGGTTTGTGAATTTAGCTTTCGAGGAGATTGATCTTGCACTTGTGACATTTCGTCTTGCTTCCAACTAGTGACATATCATGGTATTGATGTACCATTGGTCTAAATTCAGATTATTAAGAGTGACTCTAAAACAAACACAGTATCTCTGCTTTGTTATGTTTCTCAGCTAATTCCCTTTAAACCTTGGTATTTTAACGAATCCCCCAAATTTGTCTGTTGGCAACAACTTTCAGCATGTTTTGTTCTGACTTAAAATCATGCTTCTTTCATGTGTTGGCCTTTTTTCTTGCTTTGCAATTGAAGAAGTTGGTAGCCAGTTTTGAAATCTTTTCTCACTTGCTTTGACATTGATTTGACTCAAAGACACAAGAAAAATGACTTTCCATTTAAATAACTGACTCAAGAAAAAATAGAAATATAAAGAAGGAAGAAAAGACAATGAATGTCTCCCTTGAAACAGAGAAAAGAAAAATTTATCTGACAATAATAATTAACTCTAATATTAGGACATGCATTTTGGATTAAGTTGTCTGATCTTTCCATCCAATCTTTCATCAATTGTTATTGAGGTAATGACCCTAAAATTGAGTTGCTTTCATAGGCCACTTTCACTCACAGACCTCATTCGGCTTGTGACGTCTTGAGGGTTTCACCAACAAGCCTCTCTCATTTATATTTTCCTCAGCTCACCATCATTTACGGTATCCGTGAGGGTTTTCACCAACAAGATTCTCTCATTTTATTTTTTCCAACTCACAATCGTCTTATGGTGCTTGTGAGGATTTTTTTCAATAAAACTCTCTCATTTCATTCTCTCAACTCACAATCATCCTACGGTGCCCATGGGGATTTTCACCAATAAGACTCTCTTATTTTATTTCTCTCCTGATTCTTTATGCTAAGGAAGACAAGTAGTTCTCAAAATGCATCATTATATCCATTGCATGCTTAGCCTTAACATCCTCAAAGATTGATCTGAAGGTCTTTCTTTGGTTGTAACTTGGATTTTGGTTAGAGTTAAAAAAAAAGGATGGCATGAGACTCAAATGACACCTGAAATGGGGCAAGACTTACAACTTTTGGAATCAATTCAAATAACAAAGATTAACTCATGCCTCAGTTTCTTTTGACTGGGAAATTCTAAATTGTTCATTTCATTGGACCGAACCCAGAGCAGGGTTTCCTACGTATCTCACCCTCAAAAGAGGAGAATTAGGACAAACGTAGTTTCGACAACTTGTTCTTTTTCTTGACTCTTATTTTTTTTTTTCGTATTTTTCTCTTTTATGGACTCTTTTTATCTTTGAATCTTTTTCTGACTCTAATTTTCTTGGCACTCATCACTTTTCTTTCTTTTTGACACATTTTTCTTCTCCTTGTTTTTTAAAACTTTTCTGACTCTATTCTTTTACTCAAAACTTTTTCTTGAACTTTGATGACTCTATCTTGAATCCAAAAGAGGGGTATAAAATAAAATAAAACTAAAGCTCAAACGAGGTAAACAAAGGATGACACAATGATTGGATAGCAGAATGAATGCCTTTCTCATATCAATCCTTGAAAATGTAAGTACATATCATGAAATATGATAGTGAAAGATGAAGATCATTTGTGATATTTTTACAGCACTAACTTTAACTGAGCTTGTGTGTCACTACTTCTTCTGTGCTTGTCTAGCATACAACTCTACCTTTGTTGTACATCCTTTACATCGAATGACTCATGCTTTTGTGGAGCTTATTTTCTTTATGTTCCTCTTGATATAGGATCATACATCCACTGTTTGACCTAATTAAGATATGGCTTTCAATTGATGGCCCAATTATTTTTCTGATTCTCAAAATAATTGCCTTAGTTTTCAAAGAAGGCTTCAATTTATCACCAAATATCTCAATACTCTACCTATTTTCTCAGATGCTTTTTTCTAACTTTAGCCCTCTGATTCAAATTTCATGCTTAAACTCGATTTTAAGATCTAGCTAAAAATTCTGCTAGTATGTCATATCACTAGAATCACCATAAAATATACTTATGTAAAGAAAACAAACAAACAACACATATTTAAAAGACAAAGGGAAAAGGGACACTCCATTTAGTTAGAATGAAAGATAGAAGGGTTTGAACATAAACGACAAAAGAACAAAACAAGATAGATCTCAAACTAAACCCTGAAATAATTTAGATAATAAAAAGAAAAAGAAAACAAACTACCAGACCCCTTCCTAGTAAGGAGAGAAGCGGTTTCTCAATTACTGAGCCTGATATCTTAGCCACTGCTTTGCACATCAACATGACTAGAGCTTTCACCATTGTCAATATTCTACACTATAATTGATTTATCTTGAATCATCTTTTCTATCTCTCTTTTCAAAGCACGATAATCTTCAATATTGTGACCCTTAACATCAACATGGTATGTACGTAGCACATTAGGATTAAATTTCTTGAATATGGGTCAAGAGTGTATCCAAAGAGAGGAGTGATCATGCCCCAATGGACCAATCTCTAGAATAAAATGTCATATGACTCTCCAATTAGTATGAAACTATCCCTCAACTTTTGCCTTATTTGATTGTTTGGCTTGGATAGAAGATCTAGCCTAGAAGGGCTTTAGTATGTTTGTGGAGTTGGTGTGTGTCATTGTGGGTAAGATTAGGGTTGAACATGTGGTTTACATTATATACTAGATATGGAGGTGGTGGAATGGAATATAATGGGCTTTGGGAGTGATTATATAGAGCTTGGGTATGAACTCAAGCTTGAGACTGAGGGTAGTGGAGACGTGATCTTCTTGGACGTGACCGTTGTCTGGCTATAATAACAACTACATTTTATTCATTCTTCTTCCCTCCAATACTTCTTGAACCCTTTTGAATTGGTTGAGTAGTTGTTTTCAATGTTGCAAAACTCACAATGCGACTGTCCTTAATTCATTCCTCTATCATCTCCCCCATTTTGAGGACCTAAATAAATATCTTACCTAATACAGGTAACAAGTGTTGATAATATGTTTTATCCTGTGCTTGAATAAACACCTCCATTATCCTACTTTCTTTCATTAGCAATTTTACCCTTGCAGCTTGTTCACGCCATCTAATCGTATATTCCCTGAAATTTTCAGTACTCTTCTTATTCATGTTAGTTAGGGATTTCTCATCAGGAATCAATTCCACATTATATTGGAATTGTTGCATGAATTCATTAGCTAGGCCATCCAACTGTTCCACTTGTCAATGTCTTGGTCAACAAATCATTCCGAAGCTAGACCTAAAAGACTCTCACTGAAATAAGCTAAGAGTAATTCTTTCTTCCCTCTAGCATCCCTTAGTTGGTTACAATAACGCCTCAAATATGCCACTGGGTCACTGTACCTATCATATTTCTCAAACTTTGGTATTTTAAAACCAAGAGGAAGATTAACACCCAAAAACATGTACAAATCTTTATACGAGACACTTTTGTAACCCCTGAGCCCTTGCAAATTTCTCATGGCTTATTTTAAACTCTTTAATTGTTGTGTCATACCCTTCCATTCTTCTGTCATAACAAGTTTCTCAGTGTTAAGAGGAAATTCAAGAGGTTGAATGTAGACATAAGGACCATTTTACTTCTCCATTTTTCACCATCGTTGGCCAGTAATACCCTATCCTACTAATATGAAAATAAAGCTTCTATCTAGACTGATGAGATCCACAAACTCCCGAGTGTTCTTTTTGCAAAGCTTGAGCTGCTTATTTCATTTCCAAGCATCACAAGAGTACTCCTTCAAATGATCTTCTGTAAAGAATATATTTGTAGTAAATAAAGCGAGGTGCAAGGCGGCAGATGTCAATCCTTCATCTTGGATCCTCTAGAAGTATCCCATAACATAAGTAGTCAATGATAGGTTGTCTCCAATCTTCCTTTATAGCTTCATACATGGCGATAAGCCGTTCAACCTTATTTTCTATGCCCACATCCTCATTTGGTGGTGGTACTACCCATTCTTGGAGGATAGTAACTCATGTTAGATTTGGAAGTGTTAGGGTTGAGGCCAAAGCATCTAGGGCATCAACTTTCTTATTTTATTTCCTTGACACATGCTGGAGGGTTACTTCTCCAAGCCATCCCATCAACTTCTGTGCATAATCATGATATGGTCATAGCTCAGGCTTTTTGACTTCATAGCTTCCCAAAAGATGCTTGATCACCAATTGGGAGTCACCAAAGATTTGTAATTATAGTTGTTTCATGTCGGCAGCCATCTAAAGTCTGAGTATTAGCGTTTGATATTTATCAACATTATTGGAGCAATGATTTATCATGGTAAAAGAGTATGAGATAACCTCTCCCTGTGGAGTGATAAATACTATGCAAGCACTAGATCTATCTTGATATGTGGCACCATTAAAGACATCTTTCATTGGGGTCTAACTTCAACAACTATTGCATCTTTATCAAAAAGTTCATCGGTCAGTTCCCAATCCTCGGGTATCGCATGGTCTGCCAAGAATTCTGCCAATGTTTGTCCTTTTACAATCTTTTAGGGGATGTATACAATCTCAAACTGTTGAAATTAAAGGTACCACCTTGCAAGTAAGTCACTAAGGACTGATTTCAACATTACAAACTTGACGGGATTTTCCCTTGACACAAGACGAATGACATAAGCTTGAAAGTAGTGTTTAGTTTTTTAGATTGAGAAAGCCAATGCCAAATATCACTTTTTGATCGGAGAATACTTCAGCTCATTTGGTGTCATCGTTCTTCTCAAATAGTAAAGAGAGTTTTATTTGCCTTCATTATTTTCTTGAGCCAATAATTCTCCAACTATCCTTTCTTGGTCGCGAAATAAAGTATCAATGGTTTCCCAGGTATGGTTGCCACAAGAACTGGAGGCTTCATCAAGTATGATTTGATACTCTCAAAGGCCTTGCTAAAATCTTGGTTCCATTTGAAAGGAGTATCCTTTTTCATGAGAAATCTAAATGGTTGACATGTTCTGGCCAGGTTCGAGATAAACCTCCTTAAATATTCTAGCCTTCCTTGAAGTCTTTTTAGCTCATAATGTTTCGAGGCTCGGGCATCTTCATAATTGCATCGGCCTTGGCCTGATTAGTTCAATTCCTCGGTGTCGTACAATGAAACGAAGAACTTTCCAAAAGTAACTCCAAAGGCACATTTCAATGGATTCATCCTAGTTGGTATCTTTGGAGCAACTCGAATACCATTCTTAGATCTTTTAAGTTGTCATCTCTCTTTCTTTACTTCACCACTAAGTCATCCACGTAGCATTAAATATTTTTATGGAGTAGACTGTCAAAGGTGTTTTGCATAGCCCTTTGATAAGTTTAATACCCCGTAGTAATCCTAGCTCGATTCAGCTCTTAGTTGCATGCTTAAGGGGCATAGGGCTTGAAATTTTCACTAAATGTTGGGGACTTAGTCATTTTCAAGACTCATAAACTTCGAGGATTTTTATTTTGGTCTTCCCAACCTCGAGACATTAGTTTTTTAGTTAATTCATGTTTAGGGATATAAGAAGTATGTCTCGAGGGATTTTTGGATTTTTTAGGCAAGGTTTGAGTCACATTTGGATCACGAATCTAGCAAGTCATCGCGATAGGGCCGCGTTGCGGTGACATTCCCTTTGGCACGTACATCGCATCACGATGAAGATGTTTTCATCCAGTTCTTGATTTATAATTTGAATTCATGTGTCATGATCTTTATCCTAGTGTGTGAAGTGCTTATGAGGTGAAAAATGTTCATAGAAATCACTTAGAACAATGTTGATCTAAGAGCCTTTGATTCGCCCAAAGTTTGGTATTCGATTCTACAAGGGTCAATTTTGAATGTGTATAACTTTTAATACACATGGAATTTTTATGCTCAAGACCCACCAAATTGTAGATAATTGAATTATCTTTCCAATGATACCAATTTTGCCTTAATCCAATACTCAAGCGAAAAGTTATGATCATTTTTGTCAGAACCAGCAAGCCACTGTGATAAGACTGTGTTGCGATGAGCCTTGAATCAACATTCCAGTTACGAATTTTTGGTTTAACTGATGGAGGGGCAATTGGTTCTTTTCCCACCTCGACCCAATTCGTAAAAACACAACCTAAAGCTTTAGTTAGGGCATTATTTTCCCAAATTCTCTTTTTTTCTCTTAATAACAAACCCTACTCATCCCTAAGTTCATCAAAATCAATTTCTTTCTCTCTAAGTAAAATAAGAAATCAAAATCAATTTCTTTCCTTTGGCATGTACACCGCATCGCAGTGAAGGTGTGTTCATCCAATTCTTAATTTATAATTTGAATGCATGGGTCATGATCTTTAACCTAATGTGTGAAGTTCTTATGAGTTGAAAAATATTCATAGAAATCACTTAGAACAATGTTGAGCTAAGAGCCTTTGATTCACCAAAAGTTTTGTATTCAATTCTACAAGGGTCCACTTTGAATATGTATAACTTTTAATATACGTGAAATTTTTAAGCTTAAGACCCACTAAATTGTAGACAATTGAATTACCTTTCCATCAATACCAGTTTCGCCTTAATCCAATGCCCGAGCGAAAAGTTATAATCATTTTTGTCAGAACCAGTAAGCCACCGCAATAAGACCTTGTTATGACGAACCTTTAATTAGAATTCCAGTTATGAATTTTTGGTTTAAATGATGGAGGGGAAATTGGGTCTTTTCCCACCTCGACCCAATTCATAAAAACACGACCTAAAGCTTCAGTTAGGGCATTATTTTCCCAAATTCTCTAAATTTCTCTTAATAACAAACCCTAATCATCCCCAAGTTCATCAAAATCAATTCCTTTCTGTCCAAGGAAAGCAAGAAATCAAGCTCCCAATCCAATAATCTTCAAGGAAGCTTAAAGATTTGTATTTCTTTTTCAAGATTTAAGGTTTAAGGTATGTGTGATGTTTATCCATGGCCCTTTTCACCCATAGAGTGCAAGAACCTATTTTTTATGTTTTAATTCATGAATTTACATGTTTACAATGCGTTATCTTCTTGAAGCTTTTATGAATTTCGATTATATATGATGTTTATAAGTGTTTTTCATTTAAAGTAGAACTTACATGTTTGAATGAAGAAAATTCCATATTAAATCCCCAATTTGTGATCGTAGTGTTATAGTTATGTTATTCCCACATGTTTCAATCATTCCTATGCTTAAGTTCATGAATTTCAAGTGTTTGATGAAATGCCTAAGTGATTGAAATTTGAACTATCATCCCCTATTATGTTCTTCAAAGCTTTCATGTGTCCTTATTGTTAATTCCATCCTATGTTGGGGGTTATCAATACCCGAAACTTGGTTGTTTACATAGTTTATAGTATTTTTAGAATGGTTTCAGATAAACCATAAACCTTGTCATTCAGTTAGTATCATGTTCAGTTTTTTGCTCAGTTAAGCTTAGTTAGTCCAGCAGCTAGTGTCATTCAGTTGGGAGTAGGATTTAGAATCGAGCGAACATAAGGATGGGGGATCACCTACCAATATAGGGTGTGACCTTTAGTAGTAGTCCCTTAGTTCTAGAACTACTTAGCCAGCGTAGGTTAGAGATGTCAACCTGCCAGTTGAGGGTTGATAAAATGTTTACCTTCTAGTTGAGAGTAACACATATCTCATTAGAGAAGCTGCCAGATGAGGGTGACTCAGTGGATCCAGATAGCTATTGTTAATACCCGTGGCATGGTACTGACACCCTTCCAACTAGGGTTACAGGTTAGACCCCACTTAGATCAAATTAGGGCATGTCGATTAAATGATATCTTCCATAGTCTCAGTTTAGTATTAAGTACGACTATCAGTTCAGGTTTGCATGACCATAACATACAATTTATCAGTTATCCAGTTACCAGATTTCAACATTTCAATTTACAGACTACTTTAGTATCATGTAATACGCTTTGTCATGAATTCTCAAATTTAATAGCTTTCACGTGTATTATGCATCAGATATCTCATGTTATTCAGTCAGTCATTATCTTATGCTATTCAGTCAGTCAGTATTTTATGCACATGAACCTATATATTTCAGTCTGACCTCATCTCATATACCAGTACATTCAAAGTACTGACTGCATACTTTCTTCACACTATAATTTTTATATCATAGGTTCAGACGCTCAGTTTCCTAACCACACTTAGATAGTTCAGCATTACAATAGCAAAAACAGTGGTGAGTCCTTATCTTTCGAGGACAAGTTTATAGTTATTTAGTTATTTTAGTATTCCTTTAGTTCAGTCAGTTAGAGTTAGTTGGGGGTTTGTCCCATTAACTCCACAGTCAGTCAGTTAAAGGCTTTTCAGAGAGTTAGTCAGTTTATCAGTCTTTTTAGTATATCATCAGACGTTCAGAATTATGATTTAAATCGTATGTTTTAGTATTTAAAACCTTATGGCATTATCAGTATATTATTCTGTGCTCACAGTAGGTACCAGCTCATGGGTTAACTTGTGGTCACTTATGACTGTAAGCACTGTTGTCGTGACTAGGGGTAGGCTCAGGTCATGACAAAACTTGGTAATAGATCCTAAGGTTTTAAAGTATCCTAGGGAGTCTGAAAGCTGCATTGAGTAAAGTCTTGTGCATGGGTGTGAATCGTGCCACACTTATAGGCAAGAGGCTACAAGACATTTAAGAAAAAGTTCTCCTTCTTTCAGTATTCATGTCATGCGAAAGAGCATGATGCTCTATTTAAACTCTCTTTATGACTCATTTTTCCTTCCGTCACACTCATTATCTACCCCAGTGGGTAAATCTATCACAACCAGACGGGTGTACAGAAATTGCCCGATTACAGTATCCCAGAAAATCACTTCATTACAGGTATAGAATCATGCAGTTTTAGTTTCCAATGAACCAGTCATCAAATGGAGGGGTAGTACCTCAGTGCTTAGGGGCTAGATGTGTTTTCAGATCCCTCCCAGAATCTTATGATAGCATATGATCTAGAGTTAGTGGTGTGAATCCAGAAGTTTAGCAGTAGTCAAATAGGGATAGTGTTATCTAAATTGAGCAAATTATGTATCCATGGGTTAGTTGAATAAAGGTGAATCAGTAGGCTCGAAACAATGCATACAAGAATTTAAGTTGTCAATTCGAAATTAAGTATGATGGTGTGGGTATGCTTATGTAGTACCCTTGAGTGCTAAGTTTGAATGGGGCTAGTAATATAGTAATTGACGTTCTTACTAGCTAAGTTATAGGCTATAGGAAGTTGATGTCGGATGTCTAGGTGTAATAGTAATTCTCATGGTTTAGGGAGAAATATAAGTTTAAAGATGTAATATCAGTAGGCTATTATGGAGGTTAGTATGGTTCATTAAGGGTTTGGAGATATCCATGTTAAGTGTTAGAATCTAAGTTTGAATCTTTGAAGATTGAGCTAACAGAAAATAGAGGTTAAGAACTAGATAGTGTGAACTCATGGTATGGTGATACTCCTAAAAATTCTAAGTTAGTCAGTGCTTAAGTTATTGTACGATGAGTGTTGGGGCTATAGAAATCTAGAGATTTGTATATCAAAAGGAAGTACCAGCTATGGGTCTTACATTATCAGGCATAGTCTGTCAGGGTGAGTTTATCCTTATACGTATTATTGTACCACTGACTTAGGAGGATGGATTGAAGCTAACGGGGAGATGATAGGACCAGTAACCAAGTCAGGCTCTCAGATTCTTGTAGTGATGCCAGTGTGTTGTAGAACAACACTAGGAAAGAAGATGCCCAACCCATGCTTATTTCAATATTTGTACATCAGTTATCACGATATCTACTCATGCCTTACATGTCAGCCCCATGATCATAGCTCATATTCATGCACTTTCCATAGAGTTGTGTACAATTCCAATTCTTAGTATAAGGAGTTCCAGTTTGCTCAGTTGTATGAATCATGTTCCATGAATTCAGGGACTCCAAACTTAGGTCATGCAACTCATGACTCAAATTCTCATGCTTTACAGTATGTTCAGTTCCAGTACTCATGCTACACTCCTAATGATCAGGGAGATTTAAACTTAGGTCATGTCTGCCCTTAGTTTAGACCTCATTGATGAATTTATGCCATTGATGCTCTATTCCCTAGGTCTCAGTTAAGTGTCAAAGTTATTCTTTCATGCTATTGGCCTCATGTTCTAACCTTTCAGTGACCTTCCTTCATGAAATAATAGTGACGATGAGTAATTTGTTTAGATATGAGAGAGTAAATATTTCATGTTAAGAAAAAATTATTGCATGCTTGTTTAACACGAGGCTATAGGTTTGAGGAATGATTATGGCAAGGCTTTTGATACACTTCATGGTTAGTTGAAATTTTGTGTGTTTTTCTTGGGGTCAGCACCTGGAAGTTTTTATTGATAAAGGTATTAGAGAATATGAGAAAGATTCTTTTATGGGTATTGTTTAGAAAGTTCTTATGTAGTTATAAAGATAGGCTTGAATGTCATGTTGGTATATAAGTGGATAAATGCATTGCGCATTAGTGTATGGCTAGTAAGAGGTTGAATGTAGTTTTTGAAGAGGTAATAAAAATTATTCATGAGATGAGGAGTTGTGAAAATACAAGGTGTGTTGAATTCATGTCTCAAACTAGTATTACAGTGTTATATGTACACTTTGTAGATTCGAGTAAGCTTGAACAAAGTGAGAGAATTTAGTTCAACTCAGACTTCAGTAGATAGAGTTATCAGTGCCCATGTGAATATTTTAAGTAGCCACAAGCGAAGTGCAGTTTTGAAGTAGAATGTATATTGAGTATAAGCTTTCAGTATAATTTAGTCTGTTTAACTAGAAGTTTAGTTAGTAGTCAGACGAACAAGTTCCTATGGTTTTCCATCTTCCGATCTAGTATAACTATCTGAAGTTTCATAAATATGGCCATTCCAAGAGATAGTTTGTTTGTATCCATGTAAATTGTGAATCCAATTCAGCCCATGCATCTTGTTTCAGATTCAGATACTCAGTCATGGTTCAGTTTTTAAGTATCTTATGTATCGTTTCAGTTTTTCCTTAGTATTTCAACCAAGTCGGTATCATTCAGGGGACAAAGTATCCCAAGGGAGAGATGTATTGGAATACCCCGAGTATTCATGTCCTAAACCTCTCAACTTTTCTTCACGAAACTAGATCCAACTGGAGGTAATGGTCATTCATAAGTTGACTCTCTTGTTTCTATATCATCTTTATAACCAGTCTCATGTCAATGTATGTATTCAAGAAATCAATTCAGTTTATGATATTCAATTCATGTACCATGTTTGATAATTAGTTATGCAATCATGTTCCAAGTCATGCATGTTCAGTACATGATCTCAGTTACCTCAGTACAATACTCTTTATCTAACCAGTCTCATTCGAGGACGAATGTTCCCAAGAGGGAGATATTGTGATACCCCGTACCAATCCTAGCTCAATAAAGATCGTAGTTGCATGATTAAGGGGATTAAGGCTTGAAATTATCACTAAGTATTGGGGACTTAGTCAACTTTAAGACCCCTAAACTCCGAGGATTTTTATGATACATTAGTTTTTGAGTTAATTCATTTTCAGGGATGTAAGAAGTATGTCTCGGGGGAGTTCTGGATTTTTTAGACAAGGTTTGGGTCACGTTTGGATCACGAATCCAGCAAGTCACCACGATAGGTCCGCGACGCGGTGACATTCCCTTTGGCACGTACATTGCATCACGATGAAGGTGTTTTCATCCAGTTCTTGATTTATAATTTGAATTCATGTGTCATGATATTTATCCTAGTGTGTGAAGTACTTATGAGGTGAAAAATGTTCATAGAAATCACTTAGAACAATGTTCAGCTAAGAGCCTTTGATTCGCCCAAAGTTTGGTATTCGATTCTACAAGGGTCAATTTTAAATGTGTATAACTTTTAATACACGTGGAATTTTTATGCTCAAGACCCACCAAATTGTAGATAATTGAATTATATTTCCAATAATATCAATTTCTCCTTAATCCAATACTCGAGCAAAAAGTTATGATCATTTTCGTCAGAACCAGCAAGCCACCGCGATAAGACTGTGTTGCGATGAGCCTTGAATCAGCATTCCAGTTACAAATTTTTGGTTTAATTGATGGAGGGGTAATTGGTTCTTTTCCCACCTCGACCCAATTCGTAAAAACACGACCTAAAGCTTTAGTTAGGGCATTATTTTTCCAAATTCTCTAATTTCCTCTTAATAACAAACCCCAATCATCCCTAAGTTCATCAAAATCAATTTCTTTCTCTCGAAGTAAACTAAGAAATCTAGCTCCCAATCTAAGAACCTTCAAGGAATCTTAAAGATTTGTATTTCTCTTTCAAGATTTAAGATCTAAGGTATGTGTGATGTTCATCCATGGGCCCTTTTCACCCATGAAGTCCATGAACCTATTTTTTATCTTTTAATTCATGAATTTACATGTTTACAATGAGTTATCTTTATGAAGCTTTTATGAATTTCGATTATACATGATGTTTATAAGTGTTTTTTGTTTAAAGTAGACCTTACACATTTGAATGAAGAAAATTCCATGTTAAATCTCTAATTTATGGTTTTAGTGTTATAATTATGTTATTCCCACATGTTTCAATCATTCCCATGCTTATGTTCATGAATTTAAAGTTGTTTGATGAAATGGCTAAATGATTGAAATTTGAACTGTGATCCCTTATTATGTTCTTCAAAGCTTTCATGTGTCTATATTATTAACTCCATCCAGTGTTGGGGGTTATGAACACCCAAAACTTAGCTGTTTACATAGTTTACAGTATATTCAGAATTGTTTCAGATAAACCATGAGCCTTGTCATTCAGTTAGTATCACGTTCAGTTGTTCACTCAGTTAAGCTCAGTTTAGTCCAGTAGTCTGTGTCATTCAGTTGGGAGTAGTATTTAGCATCGAACGAATCTAAGGATGGGGGCTCACCTGCCAGTAGAGGGTGTGACCTTTAGTAGTCCCTTAGTTCCAGAACTACGTAGTAAACGTAGGTTTGACATATCAACCTGCCAGTTGAGGGTTGATAAAGTGTTTTTCTTCCAGCTGAGAGTAACATATATCTCATTAGAGTACCTACCAAATGAGGGTAGCTCTGTGGATCCACACATCCTTTGTTAGTACTCGTGGCACGGTACTGACACCCTTCAAACTGGAATTACAGGTTGGACCCCACTTATCTCAGATTGGGGCATGTCGGTTAGATGATACCTCCCACAGTCACAGTTCAGTATTCAGTACAGATAGCGGCTCAAGTTTGCGTGACCATAACATACAGCTTATCAATTATCCAGTTACCAGATTTTAGTATTTTAGTTTACAGACTACTTCAGTATCATGTTGTAACACCCCAACCTTTTTATGGTTGTCCTTAGTCCTCTGTTGGGTGCTTAGAAGCCTAACATCGATTATTTTATGATAACACGATAGTCGCACGTATTCGCATAAGGACATCCAATTTGAATTTTACAAATTTTTATAATTTAATAGTATTTGGTGGAAGAATCAGGTTCATGATATATGTAAGGGCAATTTTAAGTCATTAGTTATTCTTAATTGTGACATGAAGTGGTGCTTATATATAATTAAATATAAAGTGTGTTATTTTTATAATTGTTAATATCTTTAATCTCTTTCATGTCTATCAATTATTGCCTACTTTTAATAGAATATCCAGGATATTTTATGTATGAAAATTATTTGGCAGCAATCTTAGTGGGCAACGTATTTGATTATTTGTCCATTTACGTATTTTCTTGTTTATTATCATTAATAGAATATAAGTTCGGTTATAAAATAAATTAATTACTCCTTTACTGTAGGACGTGATTTATATATAGGAAATTTGTATAAACTAATGTGAATAGGAAAAGAGTACGACCTACTAGCGTATATACTGATTTTTAGTGAGAATTTTAACAGAGATAGTAATCGTATTGGAAAATTATTATTATTATTATAGGAGGTAGGTTCTATTCAAGATACATAAATATTGTTTTTTTATTACAATATATATAAAAAATATTATATTTATTTTATCACGAATTTATGCAATATCCGAATACGTACGTAATATCCTAGTTGGATAGGTGATTTTTACTTTTAAATGTTGCCACCTACCCTCCACGTGGGGGTGTAAGGTATGGATACCAATTATAGTAATCAATGTGGCAGCAATTGATAATTATCTCATAATTTAATAAAATAATAAGTAAATATTTTTCACATATATATATATACATATGTAACCTATTAACCTATTTCATTAAAAATAACATTGATAGCATTCTTAAGTGTTAGTATATGCACATGGATTCTCGGTTAATTCAGTCAAAGTACATATGAGTTTATTTTCTTTTAATCCAAACATTTTGGCTGCAAGTTTCTATAATTATTGTGGGAAAATGAATGTTATTTATACGCACACACTTATTAGAATAATCATTTAGAAGTTTCATTAATTGGAACGAAAAATATTAGGAGATTGTATTTGATCTTTGGAGGAAAATTCAATTATCTTCATCAAGTTGTTTGAGCGCGAACTTGAGGTATGTTAAGGCTATTCCTTTCTTTCCTTGGCATAATTTCATCAGATATAGATAACTTTTAGTCCTATCGTTCTATCAAAATAGTTGACGATTGGGAGTTTCCAAATTGTTGTGGGCGTTGTTCTTGTAAAAGAATTCCTGTCCGGTGATGTCCATTCCGTGACGAGTTGAGGATAGAAGATGATTGTATATATAGGGTGCCGATACTGAAACGAGGTACAAAGTGAGTAATTTACAGATTAAGAAGAAAGGGGGAAGGGATATGTGCAACCTTTGTAGGAGAATAGTTACGAATATGATGGAAAGTATATCCTATTAACCACAGAGGGTGTTACTAGTTTTAATAAAGCAATTTGTATGCATTGTTGCGTACGTAGTTTCTTAAATATGTGCAAGTGTATGTGTAAAATGAATAAAAGTAATAGGACAATAATCATTATATGTGTACCGTGACGAGTTTATATTAATTTACTAGTTGGCTAAATAGAGAAAAATCATATATGATATACATGGTAATTTAACGGTATTGGCAATGATATATTACCTGATTTAGAATGTTTTGGAGGTCAATCGCTAAATGGTTTTAATTTTGGCTGGGGGCTACTCGTATTTTGTGCTTCAATGAGGAAATTTAATACCTAGGAATACATTAAAAACACCTTTCTCTAGTCTACAGGAAAATAATAGTATCATAAGATTCTGTGTCATTGGACAATATGTTCTCGACCATTTTGTTATGTTTCCAATCAACCTTCACCTATATTTATTTCTATTCTGAAACATTGTTACATACACGAGTACGTTGATATGGTCTCTTCATAAACATATGTATAGACCCTTTAATATTAAATATCAACTTGGGACCTGATTTATACAAATGGACCATTTGTGAGGTTCTTCACCAGAAGATAGTTTCCTAACAAGTTGAATTAGGAAAGAGTTAATTTTTGTTATAGCTTAGGATCATTATTTTGCACAGGATACTGGTAGAGTTTTATTCAGTACATATATGTGTTCCTACTGTACTTGTGGTTCTAGATATCACAATGGTCTGGTTGATCCACAAAGCGATCTATTTGTTTCTTTTATGGGCGATTGGATACTAGCATTAGCATTACCACTATGTCGGTGGATACTAATGCCTTAAAAGGAAAATTGAATTGTGGTATTTGTACGGGAAAAATTATGAACATGTACGTAGAGGCCATTACCTTGTTCTCATGGTACAATTCTTGATTCCAAGATTGCGAATCGAGTGTACTACTATTGAGGGTCATCTCGTAGAACCTCCAGATTACATTGTTCACATTCGTTTGAAATGGTTATCCCTTGTTGAGAGATCATGTAAATATGGATGTAGTGCGTAGGTTGGAAGTAAGGAAATAGAGAATCTCTAGTCATAAGAGTAGTTCATATGCAATAGAACATCAATAGGAAAAATATTGGGGGTCTAGATATATCATAGGGTGTGAGTAACTTTAAACATTGTGAAATTGTATAAGGTTTAGTAAACCTAGTGTATCTCGGTGTGAAGTGATCCGTTTGAAGTATAGAAATATGTTTTGGAAAGATAACGCGTATCTCTACAACTTATGTTCTTATATCAAAAGCTGATTCTGCTTTTATGGCTCCGAAACAGTGAACGCCAGGGGAGGACCAGTTCTGTCCAATTCTTTAGTTTAGAAACCCTCTATGTGCTGCTGTTAGTATTTCACTGATATCTTCCTTTAAAAGATGTATTTTATGGTGGTTGTGGACTCTTTGCGACCCCAAGACACATACCTATAACTTTCATGAAGGTTATTAAGCTTGGTTCCACCGTCTACCTATTAGAAACTAAGTTGCAACACTGAATAGTAGGGCTGTCCAGATTCACTGTTTCACGGACTTAGTATGATTTGCACAAACTAAGGGTACTTTAGATGTTAATCTTGATTCATATCAATGTATGGGAGTTACTGAGAATTAAGGAGGTATCAAATACACTTGTTTATAATTTGAGGAACTTGAAATGATTAATTGGGTAATAACTTGAACTTTTCAAGCTATAGTTGGGTTGAAGATGTGTAAAAGACTAAGGTTTGCCAATAACTTAGAACTTTTACCCTAGTTACCCACGAATGTATCTGTGATATTTGTTAAATTATACCCTCTAGTTATTTACTTGATCGTATACTTTACTTGATTAATATGATCATATGTGGCTTGATTCGATATCGCTTCTGTCCCGTTAGGATAATGTGACCTGTAGAGTCCCTGTTGGCTTGATCATACAACTTTATGTCCTTATTTGGAATGTGCATTTGTTCCTAATTTGTACCTATTCACTTGCCTCAATAGTTCTTATGCTCATGTACCCTTTTAATTGTTATCATATAGTAAGTATTTATTATAAGTCCAAACCTCTTTGTTTGAGAAAATTATGTGTCACCAATTGAAAGCACCATTTTGGGATGTCTAGATCTGTCTTCAATAAACTCGTGCTAAGTAGAACTATTTGTCCTCTTTTCTTTTATATACACCGTAGTGGATCATTTATCGACCTAAAGTCCTTACTTCTCATATGACCTCATGGCTTAGTTGTGTATAGTTACCATGTCTAATAAAGTTCATTAAGTCATATGAGTTTCTGAATGTCACATTGAAGTCCCCTTTTGTCTCTACTTCATTTGTCATTATTGTTGCCGCAATATATCTATATGTCTATGTCACATGTTTATAGTTCCAACCGCTCAAAAGGATTATGATCACCGAAGTAACAATCTCAAAGGCTAATTAAACTAAGTAATGGAAATTTGTAGAATGGGTGGCAACCCAAGGGGTTCTTATACCTAGCATAGGGCCGATCCAAGTTGATATGTTTATGGGTGGCAGCCCAAGGGGTTCTATCACCTAGCATAGGGCCGATCCCAGTTGATGTAATTACAGGTGGCAGTTCAGGGGCATAAGCCTAGCATGAATCAATCCTGATTTGTTATTTACCACTGATCAGCTGGTCATTTACATTATATAGATTACAAAGATTATAAAATAAGGAAGGTAAAGCAACGTAATGAATGTAATATACATGATTCCACAGTTATAAGAAAAGGTGATCTTCTATACTTGCCTTTATGGTTATACATAGTAATCTGGCTTTATTTAAGCTCTTATTTTACATATGGTCACTTTATGCCTTACATGCTCAGTACATTCTTTCGTACTGATGTCCCCATTGCCTGGGGGCACTACATTCATGCCTGCAGGTTATTAGAAGGAAAAAAAGTTTTTGCTGCGTATAATCGAGTTCAGCTGATGATTAGTATGCTTCGTTCCTTCCGGAGTTGCCGAGTCTAGAACTTACTTTGGTTTGTATAATCGATAAATACTATGAGGCCTGTCCTTCCTAGTGAGTAGATATTTCTTATCTTAGAGGCTTGTAGACGATTGTAGATGTGGGTCAAGTGGTCAGATACAGTCCAAGTTTCCTTATGATATACTATTGTTTCATTTGTGTTTATCTTGATTAAACTTGTCCTTGCCAGTCTACTAATGTTATTTGATTGAGTTTTAAGTTATATGTCCAGTCAAGTGTGGCACCAAGTGCTAGTCTCGCCTCCGAAATTTTAGGGCGTGACACATGTTATATGCTTGGTCATGCATTCTCAGATTTTATAGTTTTCACGCGTATTATGCATCAGATATCTTATGTTATTCAGTCAATCATTATCTCATACTATGTATTTCAGCCTGACCTCATCTCATATACCAGTACATTTAAAGTACTGACTGCATACTTTCTTCGGGTTACCATGTCTTATATTATAGGTTCGGACGCTCAGTTTCCTAACCGCACTTAGATTGTTCAACATTACAGCAGCAACAGTGGTGAGTCCTCATCTTCCGAGGATAGGTTTATCTTCATTCAGTTATTTCAGTATTCCTCTATTTCAGTCAATTGGAGTTAGTTGGGGGTTTATCCTATCAACTCCACAGTCAGTCAGTTAGAGGCTTTTTAGAGAGTTAGTCAATTTATCAGTTGTTTTATCAGTCTTTTCAATATGTCATCATACATTCAGACTTATGATTTAAATCGTATGTTTCAGTATTTAAAACCTTATGGCATTATTAGTTGTTTTTTGCATGTCTTTTATTATCAGTATATTATTTTGTGCTCACAGCAGGTTCTAGATCAGGGTTAGCTTGTGGTCACTTATGATCGTAAGCACCGTTGTCATGACTAGGCGGTAGCCTCTGGTCATGACAATAAGTGGAACCAGTATTCTTCTAACCAAAAGGCATCACCTTATAGCAATAAATACCTTTGGACGTACGAAATATAGTGAGCACTTCATCCTTTGGTGCCATGCGGATTTGGATTTAGCCGGCTGAACTGTCTATGGAGAAAATTGCCTCATAACTAGTGGTGGCATCAATCATCAACTCTAGTATTGGGATTGGAAAATCATCCTTAGGTTAGGAATTGTTGAGATCTTAAAAGTCGACACAAACTCTAATTTGGCCATTCTTCTTCCATACCAGAACAATACTTGAAATCCATATGGGGTATTTGACTTTACAAATAAAGCCAGCTTCAATGAGTTTGTTCACCTCATTTTCGATCAATGGAACAAACTCTGGCCTAAAACACATTTGGGTTTGCTTAATAGGGTGAGCATTATTCTTGACTGCTAACTGATGGACTGTGACCTTTGGGTCTAAGCCATACATCTCCTTATAACCCCAAACGCAAAGACATCCCTATACTCTTTGAGTATGTCCATATAAGCAATTTCCTTCTCTATTTCTAGAAAAGTACTGAAGTAAGTTGGTCTTAGGTCTTCATCGATTCCAAGACAAGAGATCTATTATGGCCTTCACTCTTTCTTCAAGTTGTGATGGAGCATCTCCAACATCTTTCCTTCTTGAGGATTATCATCGTTGATGGATATGTGGTAACATTAGAAAGTATCTTCCATCTCTTCATCAATCTTCATTTGAGATGAGACATCATTCTCATTTTGGGTTGTAACATAATATGAGGATCCAATACTTTGTCCATCTTCCTTATGCTTCTTAGTATAAACCACAGTATGAGCCTTTGCTTTTAACACCTCCTTGCATGAAACCACCAATTTCATCTGCCGCCTCATTCTAGAAGGAATCAAACTTAAAAAATCCTTCTGTATCTTGGGTGAAGAGTGCATTGTCGTACTTTGACAACTTCTCCAGCATTTTTTGCTTTTCTTCATATTTAGAGGACCCAACATCTCGAACACATAATATTTTACGATTGACTCTCCAAGTCGATCAACGACAGAAGGTCTTTTATTGGAAGTAGTGGACCCCTCTTCCATGGTGATGTAGTTTCTAACTGTCTTTCCTATAAAGATGCAAATTGGAGGTGGCGACGTGTACCCAAGGCCTTCACGTGTCTGCCTGATTGTACTTTCTAACAAAATTTTACACAACCTTGATGGCTTATTAGAATTATATTCAGCCTTTAAGAATAACTTGTATGTATTTGAATTGAAGCCTTTTTTATATGCTTTATAGGGAGTGTTATCTGTTGTGGCGGATTTTGAGCCACAAATTCTCCCAGTATCCTTGAGGACGGGTTTATTACGTCAGTCTGCCTGGTAGGTAGAGTTCTCCTTCCTTGCACATTATCTTCGGTACGTAGTGGAGAATAGAAGTTGTCTTCTTTTTAATGGATACACCACATTCTTTATTTGAAGTGGAAAGAGGCTTTTTGGTGGTGACTTTTTTGATAGCCACCACGACCTTCTTAGTTGTAGATTGTCACACTTAGACTTTGTGACATCAACAACATTTTTTTCATTCGCTGCATAATTCTTCAAGTAGAATTTTGCATCGGCAAAGTGTGAATCAGCTTCAGTGAATGGCTTATTATCGACAACTATATTTCTTTTCACTCCGCCTTTGAGACACTTCAAACATTAATAGTAAAAGGATGAGACAATTTTGTTCTCATGTACCCAAGGCCTACCAAGCAATATATTGTACAAAGTTTTGACATCGATCACATGCATCAACACATTTAATCGAAAATTTTCCATATAATCCCCATCTTGACAGATTCCATGGCCCTCTGACCCCTTGGTTGAATCCTTGGATCATCAAACGGCTTTCGTACAGTTTGACATTAGCGATGCCAAGTTTCTTCATAGTGCGAGTAGGTAGGATGTTGACTTCGGATCTATCATCTATCAAGATTCTATTTATCTTTTTTCCCAGAAGATGACCCACCATGTACAAAGGATGATTGTGTAAGGTTTCACCAATTAAGAGATCCTCATTTGTAAATGTGATTTTTGTATCACATACATGTGTTTCTTGGCTAAGAGGTTCAATAGGCTTTTCAAAAAATGAAGGAACTTCCATGGGTAGATTTTCATCCTTTGCCCCGTCTTTGCCAATATTAAAATAAGTTGCGTCAAGGTTTACTTAAGTCTCTTTTGCATGGAATCAACTTGGTAAATATTCTTCTAAAGTCAAATGACGTTGTGGTTTTTGGTGGTAAAGCTCCATTAGCCTCATCTTCTTTGAAAGCTCAACTAGCCTCTGTTTTCTTAATTTTTTCACCATCCTTCTTCTAGTTGGTTGGTTGGATGACTCTTTTCATAGACTTGTCTTTTTTCTTCTACGCCTAGTCACTAGAGTCCAACCTTCATCATCACCTTTGTCAACTGAAAATTTGTTATGCTCTAATAGTTCCTCATTATGATTTTTAATGCACATTTGGACCAGATCTAACGAGCCAAAAGTGATAGAAATTTGATGAGAACTGACCATCTCATTATCGAAGAAGATCTTCTTCTTATTTTTCAATTGCATGACTTTGTCCTTGAAGACAAATCACTTTTTCAAAGGGTTACTCATAAGCCTATGATACCTGCAATAATTTGGGTCATTGCTCCTTCTAGTTTCGTCAGGTCGCTTCATATTTGGAAGTTCAATTAGCTTATGCTCAAGGAGTTCATTGAAAATCTCAGCAACATCAGAATTAAGGAAGGGGTATTTCATTTCTTGCATCTCCTTTAAAGTTAACTTCTCATTTGAACGTACTCGAGAAGACGTCTTCACGCTTTGCTTCTTGCTCACCTTCGTGGTGACCTTCACAGGAGACACGACAATATTCATAGATTTATTGTCATTTTTAGGGACAAACGTTCCCCCATCTTTTGGGTTCCTTCTTATCCTTGCCCCTTCGAGGGTCATAGATAAGTGTTAATTTCATTCCACCAGAATACATGCTCAACTCCATATCGTGAGCACGATTAGCTAACTCTTCAAAGGATTTTGGCTTAATATCTTGAAAGATATAGAGAAGCTCCCAGTGCATTCCTTGGATGCACATCTCTATTGCAGAATTTTTGCTGAACCTGTCTTTATAGTTTAGACTCGTATTTCTCCATCGATTGATGAAGTCAATGACTGACTCATCCTTTCTTTGCTGAGTATTCGTAAGCTCTGCCATGCTCACTGTATGCCATATGCTATAAAACCAATTAGGAACTTATGCTCCAATTTCTCCCAACTATCAATGGAGTTAGGCTCAAGGTCCGTATACCAATCAAAGGCGTTTTCTTTTAGGAAATGAACAAATTGTTTCACTAGATAGTCACCGAAAGTTTCAGCATTATTACATGTCTCAACAAGGTGTGTGGCATGTTGTATTGGGTTTTCTTTGTCCTCAAATTATTGGTTGATAGCCGACAAATATTTTGAGGCTATCAATTCTTGTAGTGTAAGGCTTGATGTATGTCAAGGAAGACTTAGTGACCTTATCATACTTGTCTTTCCCTTTAATAAACTCTTTCAACTGATTAATTGGGATCATTTCCTCAGAAGAAACTTGTACCTCCTTAGTTGGTGGTGTTTGTTTTCCAGGATGTTTTATACCATGAACTTCTGGATATTTCTTAGGTGCATGGATAGACTCTCCGTCTATTAAGCCATCCATCATGCCTGCCAACTTATCATTCCGAGCATCTTGATTTTGCACATACTTAGTAAGACCTTCAATTTCCTTTGTCAGGTTTGCAAACTGCTCCTCCACAGATGAGGCATTAGTCAACATTGCTTGTATAATTACTGGAGATGCTGGAGAGTAACACAGATTATTGCAGAGGTTGATCTTTAAGGTACTCAACTTATGTGGTATAAGTGGAGATGATGCATTGGTTGAACAACCATCGTTCTTTGCGTCAAAGTATTTCAAACTAGAGTGCTCAAGTAGAGCTAGAGTCTTATTAAGTGTCTCTGCCACATTGCTTCCTTTTTTTAAAGCACTTCCATAGGAACTCGCTCTTTTTGGGGTTGAAAATCCAAACATTAGAGTTGGTACGAACGATAGTTGACGTATTTATTGTCCTAGCATGCTGGCTTCGCTCCTCATGACGGCTCTAAAGCTTTCGACAACAATAACAAGGATGATTTTTACTTCAGTAGAGAACTTGAAATCAACTTCCTTGGAAGAAGTTGATTGAGAACTGACCTTCTTAGAAGTCATTTCAGTGTTCTTAAACTTTAAAGTTTGAAAAATTGAGATGCGAGGTAGAGATTGTCCCAATGGACATGCCAGAATTTATTGGACAATAATATTTCAAGACTGAAAAATAAATAATAATAGGGACAGTAAAAAATATTACAACAATCGATTTATTGATTTCAATATGTGAGTGTTACAATCTCTATGAATCTTCTGATTTGTCTTTTCAAATATAGATTCCAGGGTTTCGAGCTGATTTTGAATTTAAACTTGATTTATTGATTTGATGGATTTGATCCTGACTTGTGATTGAATTCAAGGGATTTTGGGTTTTGTTCTTGAATTTTGTGGTCTTGATATTGAATCTTGATGAATTGGATTTGAATGCTTGAGCTTTGTAGAGAAATTATAGTGTTTGATCCACGAGCTTTCTCTTGCTTCTTGTTAGAGTTGTTGGTCCTTTTTTTGAATTATGAGACCCTTATTTATAGTTGTAGGAAGTAAAGAGTCATGGTGAATATGAATTTCTTTGGACCAATTAGATTCAAGTGACATGATGCCCTTTATAGTCTTGTGATTTCACTAGGCCTGCTGCATCATTTTGACATGTAGCATGGTCATATTAACTCCTTCTCTTGACTTGACATGCCACGCCATTCGATACGTGACGCTCATTTGGGCCTCTATAATATGTCAATATCTTGGTATTTAGCAAAGTGGGTTTATCATTTGTAGCCCAAATTAATGAACTAGCCCAATAAAAATTAGACTTTAATTAAATCCATACATATTTGGACTTAAATAATTAATCCACAATATTTATATAGACTAATATATTTTGAATTTAATACAATTTGAATTTCGTAAGGATATAAATATAATAAAATTTCGTTGTCCGCGTTAATTTTACAATATTGAATTAATCTAATCTAGTTTAACTTTAAAATTAGTCAAATTGACTTTAGAAAACCTAAATATGAACTAAAAAGAAAAGGAGAGAGTATGAGTTTAGAGATTTTTATTTAAAAAATGTTTGATTAACAAATTATTAACTAATCAAAATAAGATATTCAGTGTGTTTTTTCTACAAATCATAATAATTGAGATATTTCGTAAGTTCTTTTTGTTATCTTTTTTTTCGGTGCCAACCAGGGATCTTTTTTTTTCTACTATTTGATAAGTGAAAGTTGTTTGTACGACGAAGGGTAATATTGAATTTTCGACTGAGTCTAGATAATGTAGAAAATAAAATAGATTTATTAATGGTGTTGCTGGCTGAAGTTGATAGTTGTTTTTTAATTCTTTTCTTTTAATGAAACATGAGTATGATGGCTGATTTTGTGTATTTGGAGGTGGTGTGGCGGTGGAAGTGAAGCAGTAGTGGGATAGAGGTGTTATTTTCGACGACTCAGTTCACCAGAGATAGAGTTCACGAAGGAAAAACGGTGGAGAGTGGAAAAGTTATTGGTGTATTTGGTTGCTTTTAAATTGAGGTTGAGAGAGTTAATGAGTAGTGACATTAATAGATATATAGAATGAAAGTGTGAAGATAAAGAATAAAATCAATTCATAATTTTTTTTTCATGAGACATACGTATGTATCAGTATACACATGGATGATAGTAAAAAATATAATTTTTTATTCATTATAAATACGAATGTTCCTACATGTCAATGTATCATAGTCTACTAATTCATATGAAATATGAAGCTTATTATTTGTTTATGATACATGCAAATGTATCTATGTGCATATGTATCATCATAAAAAAATATCTAGTTTTTTGTTCATAAATACATGAATGCATTTGCATGCTCATGTATTAAAATTTGTCTATTTTTATGATTTAGTAGACTAGTATGTGTTCATGATACATATGAGTATATATGCACAACAATGTATTATTCCTCATACATACGAATGTATCCATGTGCACATGTATCTTAGTTCAAAATTCTATAGCTATCTAAGTGATTAGTATGAATTTATGATACATAAGAATCTTTTTCTATTCATCCTATATAAAAATCCATTATTTTTTACGTATCTAGAAGATTAGTAAGTGTTCACGATACATATGAATATATAAATAATAAATTTATTATTTTAAAGAATAATAAAATAAAATTAATAAATTTATAATTTTTAAATAGTAATAAAATGAAACTAATCAAACAAAATGCATTCCTTTATTTTTCCTTACATTAGAAGATTCCTTGATTTCCGCCTTATATTAAGGAATTTAATTTTTCAGGTTAATTGCTAATATATCACAAAATTTGTTATAAATATATTATCATATATAGTGAATGTCTACTTTACCATATCTAGTGAATGTCTACTTTATCATACATAGTGAATGCCTATTTATGAAAAGGTTAGAAATCCCAAGGTTAGTTTTTTCCTATAAATAAAAGGGTTTTCCTTGATTGTATTTCACCCCATCAAGAAATCTCTCAAGAGAAATAATAATTACTCTTTTTTCTCTCTCTATTCTTGTTGTTCTTACTTTATATTTCATAACGCGTTATCAGCACAAAACTCTGCCAAATAAGACGAGATTATGAATCTAAAGGTAATTTCAAGGTTAGTAATTTCTTATGTTATTTGTCTTTTGCTACTAATGATATAAACATTGTTGGATTTGAGAAAAAATAATTGGTTTGGAACCATTTATGTTTTAAATTTGTTCCTCAAGAATAATATTATTAAAAGGGATGATAATATATTTATTAGGTTTAAGTCCCATCGATGTATGCCTAAGACGCCTGTATATGGATAAAACATTGAGTTTGAATTTCAATGCACCATATTAATGATATTATGATGTCTAAGGCAAAATAATGGGTGTTTGATGAAAAGTCATGAATCATATCTCATCCCATTGATATTCACTATTCCATGAAGTGAATATGATAACAATATATGATGCTTATCAATGTTGATAAAGCTTAGATTCCTTCGTTTAGAGTCAAAATCCTCCATTAATGGATATATGAATCTGAAAGTTGACAACTTGCATCATTCTTGAAAGGAATGGAGTAGCAGTGTATGAAAGAAAAAAAGTGATTTAATGCACGAATATAAGCATGGAGGGACAATATGATAATAATAATTAAAAGTGACAATATTTTCACACGCTTATTATGACTATAAGATATGTTAGAGGAAAATTCTCTACATTATATATATGCCTCGATTTGCTCTTGAAGTAGTAATATAATGAAAGAGGTTATAAGCTACAGAATTTGACAGGCTTAAGGCACGACTATATTTCATTACCGAGGAATGAGAAGCTTATCAATGAAAATGTGCACTTGATTGTGATGGTATCACAACTCACCTCCGAAAGAGGCTAGATAATTGGGAGTTATTTTGAAATCTACTTCTAAAATAGTAAATTTGAAATCTATTCATGTAATAGTAAATCTAAAATTTACAAAAGGAAAAGGTACATGTCATGGTAAACTTAGAGTTTGCTAGAATAAATTCATCAAATTGACATAAACGATTGTGGCATCTCAAAGATGTGCATACTGAGTATTTAACATATATTGAAGAATTAGAAAATTCTTCATTACTTTTAATGTTGCTTGTTCTTATGATAAGTTGGTTGGACCAACTAATGTTGGGATTGAATCCCTTAAAATCTGAAAATTATAAAAGGTGAATATGGGCCCGTTCACCTATCATGTGACATGTTGAAAAAATGCATCAATAAGATAATCACATGTACATTTATTGTCAACCTGCAGTTTGACATTCATAAAGTTGCTTTCTTAATAACATTAAGTTAAGAGCATAACTTTCAGATTGTGTAATCAAGGTAATTCATCTTGATAATGCTAATTAAGTTGGTGTTGAATGCCTTCGATAAATAGTTGAATCATTACTTATGAGAACAAAGATACACATGTTGGTATGAAGTATGATATATATTGCATACAATAACACTTATTTGCGTTAGACCAAAAATTATGATTAATACTTTCCTCTCAATTGGTTCAAGATCAGGAATCAATTATTCCATCTAGTAGTTTTGATAAATGAATATACCATAATGCATAAAGATGAATTCCTCAAAGAAGATGGAGGATCTATATTAGTTTTCCTAACATAAGGGGGAGATTATAAGAAGCTATGAAATAGTTAGGAATTATCATCAGATCCTCATTCAAAAGATAATTCAAGTAAAATGTCGAAAGCATCTCATATTAAACCGCAAATGCTCCTATTTTGTGTCCCTAAAGGATAAAGTCTATGCATGCGTGAAACATGGTAAACCAATCGATTCTAAATGAAATAATCCTTGAAAAAAATAAGGAGAAAATGGTCATAATAAGAAGGCAATGTGATCTTGAAGAGCCTACGACATAACACTTCATGAAACCTTATGAGAGGTTCAGGTACCTAAAAATAATGAAGTGATGAGATCTCAAAATGTTATGTCGCATTGTAAATCGATAAAAAATAATATATCGTTGGTAATATCTTTGATACAATATTATAAAAGATTATGAGGATCCGAATTCTACGTTTATTGAAGTTTGCTGACGTAGAAACATTTATCAAGTGACATGAAATGATGCATCTTGATAAGCATAAAACTTATTTGATTTGCAGTCTAGACACTTGAAGATGTCACACATGAAATGTTGAATATTGTCACTTGACAAAATTTATATGAAAACTTTTAAGGATTCACAATGTTTGAAGCATGTAAAAGTTTCTAGGAAACTTATCTATAATCCTTATATTGCATAAATTTATAGTATGAAAATTATTGGAACTCTTGGAGAGTTTTTAAAAGCAATAAATTATTTACTGAAATAAAAAATATACCAATTTAGATTGGTTATGAAGTACCATATCTTAGTGTAATTGGTGCACTCATGTATCTTGCAACACAATTTGTGCACTCATGTATCTTGTAAATACCACAAGGCCTGATATAGCCCTTTTGATCAATTTGTTAACAAGATATAGTTCTGCTCCTACTAGGAGACATCGAAATGAGATCAAACATACGAGCTTATTTTATTCTAAAGATTGTAGTCTCGGTCATGTTGATTATGCTAATGTTGGATACTTATTGACCCGTATAAAGCTCAGTCTCAAATAAGCTATGTGTTCATATGTGGGATACTGCCATATCTTGGAGATATGCAAAGCAGTATATTGTAGCCACTTCATCGAATGATATTGAGATAATAGCTATTCATGAAGCAAGGCAAGATTGTGTGTGGTTGAAGTCCACGATACATAGCATTTGTGAAAAATATGGTTTGAAATGTGATAAAGCACCCATGATTTTTTATAAGGATAATGCAGCATGCAACAACACAACTTAAGGGAGGATTCTAGAACAAAACACATTTTGCCAAAGCTTTTGTATACACATGAGCTATAAAAGAATGGCATATTAATGTGCAACAGATTCGTTCAAGTAACAATGTGGCTGATTTATTCACCAAGTCTCCTCCAATTGTAACTTTCAACAAAATGGTGCACATGATCGGGATGCAAAGGTTCAAGGATGTTCTCATTAGGGAGAGTTAATACGCATTGTACTCTTTTTCCTTACGAGGTTTTGTTCCACTGAGTTTTTCTTGTAAGATTTTTAATGAGGCAACTTATATGCGTATTATTAGAGATGTGTACTTTTTTTCCTTCACTAGATTTTTTTTCCCACTGAGTTTTTTCTAGTAAAGCTTTAACGAGACACATTATCTATCAATTAGACATTCAAGAGGGAGTGTTATAAATATATTACCATAGATAGTGAATGTCTACTTTACCATATATAGTGAATATCTACTTTACCATACATAGTGAATATCTACTTTACCATACAAAGTGAATGTCTATTTATGAAAAAATTAGAAACTCAAAGGTTAGTTTTCTGTAACACCCTGCATTTCGGGCTAAAACGAAAGTTGTCTTTTCTACGCGTAGATGTTTCAAAAGCCACAAATCCTATAAAAATTTGGTATTTTAATCAATTATGTAGTGTGGTAACCTATTAAGCATAAATTGAGATCATAGAGGTCCCCTAACTCAAGGACGAGTTAAAAGATTTCCTATCGTTTGAGTTTGAGTGAGCGTCGAAACTTGGGTCAACTTTAATCGATCATAACTCTTTGTATATAATGAATTATGAGACCTACTATATATCAAATGAAAGTTCTTTGAGTTCTCTTTCCAACGCCACTGGTTTTGCTTTAATCCAATACCGGAGTAGAAAGTTATGCTTATTTTACTTCAAAGTGTCTGTCTGCCAAAATATGACAACGAGGCTGACAACTTATCAGCTGTGTGACGGCCCGTCAGACCTGGTCGTCATCCTAAGGTAGTGAATGGTGAAAACCAACCCAAAAGTGATGACCTGGGTGACGACTTATCACCTGAGTGACGGCCCGTCAACCCTGGTCGTCAACTAATGAGAATATGCAATTTATTTTTGGGTTCCTTAGGGGTATTTTTGTCTTTTCCTCACTCCAAAAACCTTTCACACGAATTAAATCACCTCCTAAAGTGTTATTAATCATTCATTATCAGTTTTACCACATTAAAAACTTTCTCTTCACTCTCAAAATAAGATCAAATTAGGGTTTTCTCCAAGAACTAGAAATTCAAGGAAATCAAACCTTAAGTTCAAGATCTCCAGGAAACAAATCAAGATCCGGGTTTCATCTATCAAGATCTAGGTTTCATCTTTCAAGAATCATAAATTAAGGAACGTGGAGTTTTTCTAAAAATTCATGGGCAAAGAAACCTTCTTTAATTCATGCTAAAGATTTAGAAATCATGATTTTACGGAAAGATTTTGAATTTTACCATTACTAGCATGCTTTAGAAGCTTTAATTAATATTGTTTGGTCTTTAGGCCTTTCCCCGAAGTGATTTGAAATCTTACATATATGTAGGTATGTGTTTTGAGTTGATATTTGAATTGAGAGCATGACTCACATAAAATCCCTCTTTTGATATGATTTATCCCATTTTTCATATGATATGGATTGTGTTGAAATGCATCTTGAAAAGCATGATACGAAATGTATTTATTTATACTATGACTTGAATATGATTTTTGAATCAAAAGAGAGGGTTGTGCATATTGGTAAATGTTGAATATACATATAATGAAAGAGTGCATGGTTTTGTCAAAAGCACATGACCACCATAAGTTTGAAGAATTCTTGCATAGTTTTGACTTATGTTTTGGAACATGAAATCTCTTATACTATTTGCATGTTTGGGTGGTCTGAATTGAGTTTTAATGAAGGAATCATGCATGGTACAATATGGCTCAGAAATAGAACTTGCAAGTCTTGGTGTGACGACACCAACTCAGATAATGCCATGTTAATTCAGAACAGAATAGAATGTATGTTTGAAATCAGATTTTCAGATTTTGAAACTAGAATGATGCTTGTTTCAGAACATACTAAAATTGGGCATAAAGAGAGCTTAGGTGGTTCCCCAAAGAAGACACGAGTTCAGACAACTTATTGTCCAAAACCATGATTTGCTGATTCGGGTATATTATTACACACTGGCCTAGTGCCCTGTGGCGTATCAAACTCAGACACTCCAACCCTTGCGGCACACGTGGGTTGGGAGCTTCCCGGCCAAGTCAATGGCAGATTCCATATAGTCCATGGAATATCATACTTGTAGGGGAGTGCCACCTAACTCAGAAGTAATACGAAGAATAGAATTGCATTAACAAAAAGGTTTTATGTTTTCAAAAATGCCCATGTGTTTGAATTTATATCTTTCATGATGTTTTATGACTAGCTCTCAACTATTTTATTTATATAAAAGCTTTATTTTGGATTTGGTATGCATACCAGTACATCTGTAATGACCCCTTCCCCTACCTCTTAGATTCTGAGGCTCAGTCTAGGGGTCCAAATGAGCAGTAGATAATTCAGACAGCAGATCAGATTGTGCAGTAGTGAGCTTTCTCTATTCCCAAAAGGTTTGTCCTTTCAGATTATGTCATCTATTACAATTTTGGTCTACTGAGGGCCTTGCCCCAGTTTTCAGATAGTTGTCAGATTTTCATGTAGTAGAGATTTTGCAGACTATTCCAGATATTGTTAGTAATTTTTTAATTTCATTTCTTATTGTTAAACTTAATCCAGAGTATGACCATGTTTCCATATTAGATCGTAATTCCGCATTTTCTTTTATTATATGAATGTTGTGCATGACTACCAGATAGAGTGGGACGTCAGGGCCTTCATGGTTCGGGATGTCCATCACGGCCAAGCCCTAGTTCGGGTCGTGAAAAACTTGGTATCAAAGAACGGTTCATGGTTCCAGGGTGTCTCTGAAATTGCATCGGGTAGAGTCTTATTTATGGGTATGTATTGTGCCATACTTATAAGCAGGAGGCTACTAGGCTTTTAGGAATATTTTCCTTTCTTCATGTTTTGGTTCGTGCTATGGAGTCAGAATGTTTCTCTTTCATACTCTAATTTGTGCTATGGTGTCACTCATATGAAGGTAACAGTCATCCCAATTCTTTTTTTACCTTGATGTTTTCAGATATGTCTCATTGTTGAGGTGATTCAGGTTCAGAAATCTAGAATCTAAATGGTATGGTCCTTTCTGATTGAGCCATATAAGATTTTAAAAATTATGCAAGGACTTGTGAGGAGTCCGTTAGTGTCTCAGAGTGTATTGATTCTAGTGTGAACTTTGATTCTGATGAAATTGTGCTTTTGAGCCTGCGGTATTAAGTGTATTCGGTCCTTTCCAAAAATTTATGTTGCAGATGTCATGCCTTAAAAGAAGAATGATATGTAGCAGAATGTTGGAACAGTATTTCCACCCAAATAGTAGTATGAATTAAAGTGTCGGTGTCATGACCTATTGGTAGTGATGTTGGACCAAGGAGTTGGTAATATGAAGTCACAAAGTTAGAAGTTAGAGTGAGGATGACTTTTGTGTAACTAAATATTTTATTTGAATAACCGATATTTGAGGATGATTTACTCTTTATAGTGATAGACTCATTTGGTAGCTAGTAGTATGTGTGGATTGTATGGTAGTCTGTGGGGGGAGTGTTTGACTCTGATTTTTATTTATATAGAGTAAGATGAGTATTCTTAGATCATTGAATATTGTGTGTCAAGTTTCTATCTTTTGTAATCTTGTTATCATTGTGTCGTTGAAACTCAAAGTCTAGTGAAGTCGTGTGAGTCCTATTTCGATTCACTAGCAACTTGTTTTTCAACTTGTTGTTCTTGTGTTGGTTGAATATAGGTATAGCCGAGTCTTTTCGCATGAGATCGAGTTGGTAATGAGGTGTTACATCTTTGTGTGTTAGTTTAGTAGAAGGTAGAGAAGGAGTTATTAGTCAAGGTGAATTGCTATTTGCTTGAAGTATGAAAAAGGCTAGATTAGCCAGGAGGTTATAATTATAGACTCATGGTTGTTGTGGAATTTAAAGGTAGTCTAAATGTACGCTTGGGTAAGTAAGTGTGATGTGAGAAAGTCGTATAAGTAGATAAGAGTGTATGGGGTTATAATATAAGATTAAGGTTGACCATGTCTATTATGTTACTTCCCCCCCACCCCACCCCACCCCACCTTCTTTTCATTGGTAGTTGTAAACTAGTAGTACTTATGAGAAGGTATGTAGTATATTTTTGAGGTATTTGGATAGAATGTCCCAATTTGATGGACTAGTATAGTATATTATGTTTCATTCCTCATTGGTGGTAGATGATGGATGTTAGACTATAAGCTTGAATTTAATGTAGAATGTGGATGTAAGAATAGTGGCTTAAGATTAATGATGAATGTTTTGTGAGAATTGTGTGTCAGGTTGGGTTGTAAGTCATGTTTAACACTAGACATTAAGTTTGAACAGTTGATGTCCATGAAGGTGGATGTGATGATTGCTTGGTTAATGGTACTAGTTATATAGAAGTGATCTAATAGGCTTGAATGGTGTATGCAATAGATTAAGTTTATTTGATTCGTAATAAAGTATGATGTTGTATGTATGAGGTAGAAGTATGCCCAAGGTGATATGTGGTTGCGGTATTTTTCTAAGGCTATTGCATGTTGCGTGTGGCTAGTAGACATAGTAGTACCGTTGAGTTTCTAGGTGGAGAAAGACTAGTAGTATGATTCATCAAAGGCTTGGTGATATCCATGTTAAGTTTTAGAATCTAAGTTTGAATTTTTGAAGGTTGAACCGACGGAAATAAGAGTTGAAGCGCTATAAGGTGTGCACTCCGACTATGGGGATACTCACGAGGATTTGAAGTTAGTAAGTGTTCAAGTATTATGGGATTGACTTTTGGGGCTATAGAAACCTAAGCGTTGAATCTTAAAAGGAGGTATTAGCATTGGTCGCTATACATGAAAATACCGTCTTACAGGGTAAGCTTAATTTTATGTGTATTGTTATATCCCCGACTCTAGAGTAAAGTGATTTCAGTTTACACCAGAGTATATATAGTGGTTCACAGACTTAGAGTAATGGCTTAAATCTAAGGGAGAGATGATAGAACGAGTAACCAAGTCAAGTTTTTAGATGCTAATAGATGTGCCAGTAAGTTATGGAATTGGCCGTGAGAAAGAACGATGCTCAATCTATTCTTATTTCAGCAGTTTACTTCAGTTATTCTGATAGATACTCATGCTTTATGTTCCAGCTTCATGATCATAGTTCGTGTTCATGCATATGATAAGGAATCTTGTACTCTCCTAGTTCCTAGTATGATGAGTTCCCAGTTTGTTCAGCAGTCAGAATCACTTTCCATAAGTTATGAATTCCAAAAATTCAGGTCATGCAGTTTATGACTCTTGTGCACATGTGATACTCTTAACGATCAGTGAAAAATTCAGATTTATATTAGGTACGTCCTCATATTAGATCTCTTTAATGAGTTCATGCCGTAAATACTCTATTCCTCATGCCTCAGTAGGGTATCAAGTTATGCTTAGTACTCCCCTCATATTTCGGATTCCGATATTCTAATTTTTCAGTGACCTTTTCCCTTAGGTCAAGATAGTGATGATGAATAGTTGTCTAGATGGGAAAGAGTAAACATTTCTTGTTGATGAAAGATGGTTTTGTGATTATTTGAGTTAAGGTAGTAATTGTGGAGCAAGATTGAGGCCAAGTCTTTGATACATGTCAAGGTTAGTTGAAGTTTTATGTGTTATATTTGGGAAAAATTATTGTATGCTTGTTTTATGTAAGTCCATAAGTTGAAAGAATTTTGAGGTAAAGTTTCGTGTATGGCTTGATTAGTTGAGAATATTTTATGTGTATTATCTGAATAGTGCAGGGAAGTTGTTATGGATAGAAGTATTAGAGAATATGAGAAAGATGATTTATGAGTGTTTGTTTAGAAGTGCATATGTGGGTATGAAGATAGGCTTGAATGTCATGTTTGTATACATACGAATAGATGCTTTGAGTGTTTGTAAATGTCTAATGCAAAGTTGAAGGTGATTGCTGGAGTGGCTATAAGAATTATGCATGAGATGAGGAATTGTGAAATACAGGGTGTACTAGATTCATGATTCAGACTAGTACTACGGTATTATGTGGTGCGTCTTGTGATTTTAAGTTAGGCTTGAAGATAGTGAGGTGATTTAGTTCATTTTAGACATTAGTAGATGGAAATATTAGCGGCCATGTGAGAAAAATAAGTGGAATCAATGAGCATGGTGTTTAAGGGGAAAATATAGTTGACAGAGTATTTTAGAAGTGTGGCTAACCTTGAAAGTAAGAAGTTGCATTGCCTAAGATTTGGTAATTCTATCCTAGTTTATGAGTTATATGTCTATATTTCGTGCTATAGAGTAGTGTCAATGTTGTGATCCCATAGTTGGATGTCTGGTGTAAATTGTGCCCAAGATCCTTTGCTCCCTAATGCTACTAGGACTTCTTTAGAAAGAGTGTTGAAGAGATACTCCAGTTAAGTATAAGTGTCCAGTATAATTTCGTCTGTATATCCAGCAATTCAGTTTGACAGTCAGGCAGACAAGTTACCGTGGTTTTCCACCTTTTCCCCCAGTCTAACTATCCGAAGTCCAATATGTATGACCATCCCAAAAGATAATCTATTCCATCCGTGTAAGTTGCGAACTCAGTTCAGTCCAAGCATCATGTTTCAAATTTAGTTATTTAGTCATGACTCAGTTCATAAGAGTTCTATATATAATCTCAAATTTTTTCAGCTATTTTAGCTCAAACAACGTAATACCTTTGTAAGATCTAAATCTTGTTGCCTCATGATTCATACTTACATAAGTTATCACTTCCAAATCCAATGTGTGTGATTTGAGCATAAACACTTCGGGGGGAATCCTAAACTCTCAGCATGAATCAGCTCCTTAAAACAAGTAAGGGCAAGTCAGCTCAGAATTCAGTTTCATGATAGAAGTTTAAATGTTTCAGATCAGTTATATCCTTTCTTAGAAGAAAAATCATTTCTACATTATTTCATACCTTTAAGCTTCAACATTCCTACCCATCATTCGGGGACGAATGATCCCAAGGAGGAGATAATGTAACACCCCGCATTTTAGGCTAGAATAAAAACCGTCTTTCCTATGCGTAGATGTTCCAAAAGCCATAAATCCTATGAAAATTTGTTATGTTAATCAATTATCTAGTGTGGGAACCTATTTGAGCATGAATTGAGATCATAGAGGTCCCCTAACTCAAGGATGAGTTGAAAGTGTTCCTATCGTTCAAGTTTGAGTGAGCATCGAAACTTAGGTCAACTCCAATCGACCATAACTCTTTGTATATAATGAATTAGGAGACCTACTATATATCAAATGAAAGTTCTTTGAGTCCTTTTTCCAACGCCACTGGTTTTTCTTTAATCCGATATCGGAGTAGAAAATTATGCTCATTTTACTTCAAAGTATTTGTCTGCCAAAACGTGACGACGAGGCTGACGACTTATCATCCGTGTGACGGCCCGTCAGACCTGGTCGCCAGCCTAAGGCAGTGAATGGTGAAAACCATCCCAAAAGTGACGACCTGGGTGATGACTTATCACCTGAGTGACCGCCCATCAACCCTGGTCGTCAACTGATGCAAATATGCGATTCTTTTTGGGTTCCTTAGGGGTATTTTGTTTTTTCCCTCACTCCAAAAACCTTTCACACGAATTAAATCTCCCCCTTAAGTGTTATTAATCAATCATTATCAGTATTACAACATCAAAAACTTCCTCTTCATTCTCAAAATAAGATCAAATTAGGGTTTTCTCCAAGAACAAGAAATTCAAAGAAATCAAGCCTTAAGTTCAAGATCTCCAAGAAACAAATCAAGATCCGGGTTTCATCTATCAAGATCTAGGTTCCATCTTTCAAGAATCATAAATTAAGGTATGTGGGGCTTTTCTAAAAATTCATGGGCAAAGAAACCTTCTTTAATTCATGCTAAAGATTTAGAAATCATGATTTTACGGAAAGGGTTTGAATTTTACCATTACTAGCATGCTTTAGAAGCTTTAATTAATATTGTTTGGTCTTTAGGCATTCCCCCGAAGTGATTTGAAATCTTACATATATGTATGTATGTGTTTTTAGTTGATATTTGAATTGAGAGCATGACTCACATGAAATCCCTCTTTTGATATGATTTATCCCATTTTTCATATGATATGGATTGTGTTGTAATGCATCTTGAAAAGCATGATACGAAATGTATTGATTTATACTATGACTTGAATATGATTTTTGAATCAAAAGAGAGGGTTGTGCATGTTGGTAAATGCTGAATGTAGATATAATGAAAGAGTGCATAGTTTTGTCAAAAGCACATGACCACCATAAGTTTGAAGAATTCTTGCATAGTTTTGACTTATGTTTCGGAACATGAAATCTCTTATACTATTTGCATGTTTGGGTGGTCTGAATTGAGTTTTAATGAAAGAATCATGCATGGTACAATATGGCTCAGAAATAGGACTTGCAAGTCTTAGTGTGACGACACCAACTCAGATAATGCCATGTTAATTTAGAACAGAATAAAATGCATGTTTGAAATCAGATTTTCAGATTTTGAAACTAGAATGATGCATGTTTCAGAACAGACTAAAATTGGGCATAAAGAAAGCTTAGGTGGTTCCCGGAAGAAGGCACGAGTTCAGATAACTCATTGCCCAAAATCGTAATTTGCCGATCCAGGTATATTATTATACGTTGGCCTAGTGCCCTGTGGCGTATCAGACTCAGACACTCCAATCCTTGCGGCACACTTGGGTTGAGGGCTTCCCCGCCGAGTCAATGGTGGATTCCATATAGACCGTGGAATATCAAACTTGTAGGGGAGTGCCACCTAACTCAGAAGTAATACGAAGAATAGAATTACATTAACAGAAAGGTTTTATGTTTTCAAAAATGCCCATGTGTTTGAATTTATATCTTTCATGATGTTTTATGACTAGCTCTCAACTATTTTATTTATATAAAAGCTTTATTTTGGATTTGCTCTGCGTACCAGTACATCTGTATTGACCCCCCTCCCCTACCTCTCAGGTTCTGAGGCTCAGTCTAGGGGTCCAGATAAGCAATAGATAATTCAGAAAGCAGATCAGATTGTGCAGTGGTAAGCCTTCTCTATTCCAGAAGGCCTATCCTTTCAGATTATGTCATCTATTACAGTTTTGGTCTACTGGGGGCCTTGTCCCAGTTTTCAGATAGTTGTCAGATTTTCATGTAGTAGAGATTTCGCAGACTGTTCCAGATGTTGTTAGTGATTTTCGGATTTCATTCCTTATTGTTAAACTTAATCCAGAGTATGACCATGTTTCCGTATTAGATCGTAATTTTGCATTTTCTTTTATTATATGAATGTTGTGCATGACTACCAGATAGAGTAGGACGTCCGGACCTTCATGGTTCGGGATATCCATCACGGCCAGGCCCTAGTTCGGGTCGTGACATTTTCCCTTATAAATAAAGGGGTTTTCCTTCATTGTAATTCAACCCATCAAGAAATCTCTCAAGAGAAATAATAATTACTCTCTCTTCTCTCTCTATTCTTGTTGTTCTTACTTTATATTTCATAACAAAATTGATTTAATTTATTCTTTTCATATGTATCACCATTCTATATCATATGAAATTTTATGTGATATGTCAAAATTGTGGGAGAAAAGATAATTAGCTTCAAAACTTGTGAAATTTGTGTAAATTAACCCTTTTTAATTAACAACTAAATCGAACAAAATGATTACTCTCTTCGTTTCAAAAAAATGATCTATTTTAGCTTGATACTGAATTTAAGAAAATAAAAAAGACTTTCGCATCTTATGGTTCTAAATTAAATTTATGTTAAATGTACTAATATGCCTTTTAATCTTGTGGTCTTAAATATGTCACGTGTAAAGTTGAAATTAAAGTGTTTCTAAAAAAGGAAAAGAGTTATTATTTTTGAAACAGATAAAAAAAAGTAGGTCATTCTTTTAAATGGAAGAAGTAACTCGGGCTGCACGCCAACGTTCAAGGTCCTAAAGGACGTGTTTGACCAAATAATTCAATCCAACAAATTTGTTTAAGAGGTCCGTTTATACTATATTATCTCTATCTATAACATATTAAAAGTGTGAAGACCTTGTAGAAAGTGATTTGAACTTTTTGTCCTTCATTAAAAAGACCCTTCTTTAACAAAATTATCTTTTCACTATTTTTTTGAATTATTATTTAATTATTTTTATTATATTAAATAGACGCCTAAAATATCTAGGGCTCCTAAAATACATGGAAGAATAATCAATTAATATTTTTCCTTGTACTGGTCAATTAGAAAAATACTTCTAAAATAGGACTCTATTAAGGAAATACTTCTATAAATATTGAGATACAGGTTAAACTACCGAAGAAATCAATTTACTTATTGGAAAAATATAATTAATGCTCATCTAACTTAATTTGGTTGCATGTCTAGATTGGTGGATGCTTAATTTTCTAACCCTCAACTCTTTCACTGTTTTTGTCAACATAATAGAATTCAACGTGTGTGTATATATATATCTTCTTTGTTTTCATTCAAGTCATTCTTTAGGGTCAAAATTTTCGCTCAGGCAAGAATTATTTTCATCAAAATTGAAGCTTTGTGATCACTATTGTATTATTTTGTTGTAGTTTGCAGGTCGTAGATTATTGCACAGGTGGTAGATGAATGTCGTTCAGCTTTGAGGATTTTCTTTACGTAAAGATAAAGGTTAATTGTATTGTTTTTATATCTCTGCTTTGAGAATATTTTTTGTGTAAAGGTTAAGTTTAGTTGTATTATTTTGATATCTTTATTATCGTATTATTTTGTTATAGTTTACAGATGGTAGATGAGTGTAAGACGGCTTTGAGAAAATTTTTGTGTAATTATATTGTTTTGATGTCTCTATCATCGTATTGTTTTGTTGCAGTTTACAAGTGGTAGATGAATGTCGATCGACTTTGACAAATTTTTTTCGGTAAAGGTTAGGTTTAGTTAAATAAATTCTCCAAAAATGTTGAATTTAATTATTGTATTTATCTTTGTTATTTAGACAAATATCCTATTTAGTGTAACGTTTGAACTCAATAAAGTGAGGTACACGCGCGAAGCGTACACCTAAACTAGTATAATATAATAATAAGAAAAGGTAACATAAACACGCCTTAACTTATCATATTTACACAAATCTACATCCTTACAAAGTAATTACAAAATTTTCAACTAATTATGTATCTTCGTTGGATATATCGAGAGCTAATTATGTATATTGACAGATTCAAATCGAAAAAAAATATACCGGGAGCTAATTATGTACTCTTTACAAAGAAAAAATATATCTTCGTTGGATGCATTGTGTATCTCGACAAACTCAAAATCGAAAAAATGCATTGAGATCTAATTATGTATATTTACAAAGGAATAAAAATGTATCTTTGTTGCATATATCGGAAGCTAATTATGTATCTCGACAGACCAAAAATTGAAATTTTTAATAATTATGCAAAATGTAAGAATTTTCTGTAATTAAGTTGTAAACTGCCCGAATTTATGTTGTTTGCCCTAATAATAATTCTTCAAAATATATACTCATATATGAATAGATAACTGCTATCATGTCAAAATGACACTCTACAGCTGAGTTATATTTCTTTCTCATCTATGGAGAAACAAAAATTACTAAATCTAAATGTGACACTATTCTCGAACAACTTGGAGTTGAATCAAGAAAATTCCTCTGACCCATCACCCTAGTAAGAATTGGCAGATTTACGGTTAATGAATCTAAGTTCTTTTCTCTAACGATGGCTACACACTATGCAAACTGAACTGTTAAGGAGCCTCGAGTTGTTTACAAATTAAGTTATCGTGACAACATCCTTTAACATTAAAAATTTTCTTCATCACGAGACTGGTCAAATACATATTTCTTTTTGAAGTTAATAGATTCACATGTGTAACCCAACTATGGCTGTCAAGTGGGCCGGGCTGGGCCAACCCGGAACCGGCCCGTGTTATTTAACCAGGTTGAGGGCCAGGCCAGGGCCGGGTTGGGGTCTAAGTGGGTCGGGCCGGGCCCAACAGTAAAAAAATCAAAAACCACCCTAACCCGGCCCACTTAACCCACCCCGGTCAAACCCACCTAAACCCGGTCAAACCCGATTAAAAAACAGGTCAAACCCGGTCAAAAATATTAAAAAAAAACTTTTTTTCAATATACATTATATATACCCACCTATATACATTATAAATACGTTAAACAATATATATACACTATATATATAGTATATACTACATTAGAATTTAAAAAATATATACACATATACACAATTACACATATATACGCACCATCCAAATATATATATATTACTTTAAACTTTAAAGTTTAAATAAACTATACTACAATATATATATATATATAATTATATATACACATGTATACGTTAAATATACACGTCTATAGAAGATGTATTCACATATATACACTCTAATCTATGTATATGTAATACTTTAAATGAAATATACTATAATATATATACATTACAATATATTTTGTATAGTTATATACTAATTTATAAAACATATACACATGTATACGTTAAATATACACGTCTATAGAAGATCTATTCACATATATACACTCTATTTTATGTATATGTAATACTTTAAATGAAATATACTATAATATATATACATTACAATATATATTTGTATAGTTATTTACTAATTTATAAAACATATACACATGTATACGTTAAATATATACGTCTATAGAAGATCTATTCACATATATACACTCTATTCTATGTATATGTAATACTTTAAATGAAATATACTACAATATATATACATTACAATATATATTTGTATAGTTATATACTAATTTATAAAATATATACACATGTATATGTTAAATATACACATTTATAGAAGATCTATTCATATATATACACTCTATTCTATGTATATGTAATACTTTAAATGAGATATACTACAGTATATATACATTACAATATATATTTGTATAGTTATATACTAATTTATAAAATATATACACATGCATACGTTAAATATATACGTCTATAGAAGATTTATTCACATATATACACTCTATTCTATGTATATGTAATACTTTAAATGAAATATACTATAATATATTTGTATAGTTATATACTAATTTGTAAAACATATACACTTGGATACGTTAAATATATACGTCTATAGAAGATATATACACACCATTCAATATATATGTACTAGTTTAAATAAAATATATACTACAATACATAGATATATACTACAATATTTATATATATATATATATAGTTATATACTAATTTATAAACCATATACATAACGTATACATTAAATATACTCATCTATAGAAGATATATACACACATATATATACCATTCAATATATTCACTACTTTAAATAAAACATACACTACAATATATATATATATATATATATATATATATATAGTTATATACTAATTTATAAAACATATACACATGTATACGTTAAATATATACTACTTTAGATTTAGAAGATATACACACATATATATATATATACCATTCAATATATACACTACTTTAAATAAAAGTATAAAACATATGCTACTTAATATAATAAATTAATAATACTTGATAGTAAATTAATAATGTATTAAAACTAAGTTTTTAATTTCAGTTTGTGAAATTCTGAATTTTCCAAAAAAAAAACTTAACCGGGCCGGGTCGGTTAACCGGCGGGCCCAAATCGGATTGGGTCCGAGCCAGGTTAACCGGGCCCAAATAAAAAACCCAACCGGACCGGGACCCCTAAAGCCCTTGGGCTTATCGGGCCGGGTCAAACCGGGCCGATTTAATTATGTGGGCCGGTTCGGACCGGTTTTAACCGACCCGTTTGACACCCATAAACCCAACACATGATTCCACGTGTGTAATTAATCTTTGCATAACTATATTCTCCGTTTCATATTTTATTTGATTTTCATACTAAAAATAATTGGTTTAATGTATTTGTCTAACCTATAAAATCAAAAAAAATTGTTAGATTCTTTTCTTTCTACTTTCAGTACTAAATAACAACATAAAATAATACTAGTCAAATTTAGAGTTTCAAAAATATCATTCATAATGTTAGGGGGTGTTTGGCCACGAGAATATCTTTTTTTTTTTTTTTTTTGAAAAATTATTTCAACTTAGTAAAATTGTAGTATTTGCGTTTGACTATAAGAATTTTCAAATACAATTTAAAATTGTATTTGAAAAAATGAAAATAAGTGATTTTATTTTCACTTTTTTCACTTTCACTTCCCTAACAAAAAAATCAAAAATAAATTCAATTATATTCATGACAAACACAACTCCAAACTCCAACTCCAACTCTAAAATTTTTTAATTTTCATGACCAAACAACTACTCCATTCATCTTATTTTATGTGTCATCATTTTTTTTTTTAATCTGTCTAAAAAAGAATGTTATCTTTTCTTATTCGGTAACTATTTAATGACATTATTTCTATTTTATTCTTAGTGGGTCCCACTTTGTAAGAAAAGACAATTAAAAGTAAACTTTAAGAGATAATTTTATAAATTTTATATAGTCATTATTTATATTTTAAATTCCGTGTCCGATCAGATGGAGATACATAAAAATGAGAAGGAGGGATTACTTAATTTAGTAAATTATAGTCCTGTATATTTTTTTTTTCAAAAAATTAAACTGGAGGGAGTATTCACTTCATCTAACGAAAAAACAAAAACGATCACCTTTCCTCCTACAGTAATTACATATTCTTGGATTTGCCATGAGAATCCCACCAAAGAAACCTCATTTTTTCAAACCAATTTTGCCAGGTTTCAAGAATGGTCTTTTAAGTAATCCCTTCTGTTTCTTCTTTATTTATCGACGAAAAATTACACTATTCTATTAGATGTTGAACCTTTTTGATCAGTTCGGACCTTTACTTTTTCATATTTTTTGAATCCTGTAATTGAAAATCCGGACTCCACCACCGCATGTGTGGGACAAAACTAAATCGTCTTTTATGTATCAATGAAAAATTACACTATTTATACATGATTAAAATTACTTTTCATATAGTACAGGTTGAACCCCTCCAGCTAGTTGTACATTTACTTTTTCATATTTAGTGCATTTACTTTTTCATATTTTGAACCCTGGAAGTGATAATCCTAACACTGCATGGCCTATGTGGGACAAGACTAATTTTTTGTTTTACTGCAGAAAATACCTATAGGTTTCTTGAAGTATTTGAAGGGTCAGGAACATGTTAAATGTGCTGTACTGAAAAGGGATGGTAAGAAATGGAGGGTTAAGGTGAATGGCCGGAAACTGGAAGAGAGTAATTGGGGGAAATTTGTAGAGGAGTTTGATTTGCAAGTGGGAAATATATTGGTGTTTAGTCATGAAGGAAATATGGAATTTGAAGTTTCAATTTTTGATTCGAGTCAATGTAGTAGAGAATATGCAGAGTATATGCAAGAAGACGTAGTCGAGGATGAGATGGACGTGGACAAGGAGGAAGAGGAGGAGTATGAGTACGAGGTGGAAGAGGAGGAAGACGAGTACGAGGTGGATGAGTACGAGGCGGAGGAGGAGGAGGACGACGACGATGAGTGCGAGGTGGAGGAGGAGTACGAGTACGAGTATGAGGAGGATGAGGATGAGGATGAGGAGGAGGAGGAGGAGGAGGAGGAGGAGGAAGAAGTTGCTACTCATGACAAGCCTTGTGAAAAATCTCATTTTGAATACACTATTGGAAAATATTACCTTTTCAGAAGCACCTTGGTATGCCTCAAAACTTTTTTTTCACGCGAAACTCCTGAAGAATCTTTACTCCCATTTAACTACAGATTTTGAATTTGAAAATTTAAACGTGAAAATTTGAATTTTGAAGTTGTGATTGAATATGTATTTTAGTTGGAAAAAATTGACGTTTAGTGAGTGAAATTCCAAAAACTCCAACATCTTTTTTGTGTAAACAATGTATTTGTGTTAAGAAATTCATTGTACAAATATTAAATTTAGAACCCACTTATTAGCACTTGAAATCGTCGTTCTAAAATCCAGAATCTATAAAGTTGCAATCCTGGCTCCGGCTTTGTCTCTGCGACTTGGCTAAAGGAAGCATTGTACACTTTTTTATTTTCCTTGTTAATTTGTGTTATATTATATGTCAAAAGTTGAAGAATACAATGATCTATTTAATGATGTGGGCAAATGGTTATATACTTATACGGACACCATGCCAGTTTTTGCCTCAACAATTTGTGCTTGCGAATGGTCTCACCAACAAGAAGTGCAGACTGATTGTAAGAGATGAAAGACAAAGGTCATGGAAATTAAAGCTCTGCAGTTCCCACAATCCTCGGGCTCGAGCCTATATTGGAAATGGATGGCGTAAATACATCGCTGAAAATTGTATAAAGGAGGGAGATCATATTATGTTTGAGGTTGTCACTAATGGAAAGACACCAATATGGAAATTTCAAGTTGTTACTGATGGAGAAACACCGGTGAGGAAGTTTCTCGGCAAGTTTCTCGTCTTATCCAGCCTCCTATTTTTTTAATGATCCTTTTTGTCGTCGCTATATTAGAATATTTCCTTATATCAAGAAGATTTAATAGTTTATATATAGTAAAAACATTCATTTTTATCCTATTTGCACAATAATAGTTTTCATAGTAAGGAATACTATTAGACCCCCTTGCTTGAACCTAGATTTGTCCCTGCTAGGAATGAATTTTTATTTAAATGAATCACTCTGTAGAACGTTCTTCATGAGATTCAAAGCATAGTTACAAATGAAAAAAGAGATAATGTTCATTAACACATGAACTATCACTTTTTGCGAGCTTCATACCTTAGTTCAGGTATACCTAAATTATTATCAACTATTTATCAAAGCACACCTCGATGTTGACTAGGCCAAGTGGTTGAATACAATTGCCAAAGGCGCATGACAACTTAATTCGCCCATAAAATTTCGTCCATATAATAGCTAATTCATTAATTTTGAGGCGGGTTTTGATAAATGGTTTGTGAAATTTCAGGAGAAACTCAAACACATGATAGTTTAGGTAGGAGACACAGAAAAAAGTGATACTTCAGGTGTGCGTTTTGACCATTATCTCTTAATTTCTTAAAATTTTCAATTAATACCTTTAATTATCTGTGTGGAGTGCCATTTGACACCGTTTTAAAACAAAAAAGAGTGTAAGGAAATGCAAAGATCTGATGGTATTGGTTGGAAACTCGCCAAAATCTTATACTTTAGGTGTGTTTTGACCATTATCTCATGAAGAAAATAAATTTACATATTTTGTTTCCTCTAGAATTAAGGCGGGGGAATAGCGGGCACACAAATAGTATGTGTGCTAGGATAATTGACTGCAATAGAGAAGCAACTAGATAGGTATTTGAGGTCTCGAAGGTTAGCTCAAGCAGGCATAAAAGGGATTGGTGGTGGAATGCAGATGTCTATGGGAAAGTGAAAGCCAAAAAGCTTGCTTATATGACGATAGTGAAAAGCTTAGAATAGGAGGCTTAGAGAGAGATATAAGACGACAAAGAAGAAAGAGAATCTAGCAATCACAACGGCTAAAATAACAACTTTTCAGTACTTATAGGGAGAGCTTGACTGCGACAGCAGGAATATGTAGTCTTATAAGCTTGTCAAGGTGAGGGAGAGGAAAGTTTGTGACCTGGACCAAGTGAAGTGCATCAAGGATGAGAGTGGCGAAGTGTTGGTAGGAGAGGCCCACATTAGACGGAGATGGCAAACGTATTTTCAATGCTCTTAATGAAGAAGGGGATAAGGATCCTACTGGGGAGTTAGAGTGTTCCAATATTCGTAGAGATTTTGGGTATTGCAGGTGCATAAAGGCTATGAAGGTTGAGAGGCCATTCGTAAAATAAGGAGGGGAAGAGCGACTGGGCTAGACGAGATCCCGGTGGATTTATTGAAGTATGCAGGCAAGGCAAGTATGAAGTAACTGATTGAGTTGTTTAATGTCATATTAAGGACGTCTAAGAAGCCAAAAAAAAGAAAAATTAAGGGGCAGATTGTTGGTGGTAGTATTTGGTGATAATCTTGTTTCTGCTAGTGTTTACTATTTTGTTACTATTTCCTCAATCCCATTTTATGTGTCATCATTTCCTTTTTGGTCCGTCCCAAAAAGAATGTCATTTTTCCTTATTTGGTAACTATTTAAAGACATAATTCCGCTTCTACCCTTATTGGTCCCACTTAATTAAAAAAAGATAGTAGCACATTTTTTGATAAAGGACAATTTGGTAAACATAACCATGTATTTTCTTATTTCTTAAACTCCGTGCCCTGTCAAATGGCAACACATAAAATGGGACAGAGGGAGTACTTTTGTTTCTTGTTCTTATATTATGTCTTTTCTTATGTTGTTTGGTTTCGAGCCAGGGGTCTATCGTGAACAACCTCTCTACCTCAACTCTGAGGTAGCAGTATGGGTTGCGTACACTCTACCCCCAAACCCCATTTTGTGTGAATATACAGGGTATGTTGTTGTTGTTGTTTTATTCTTTTTATTAATTATTCAACCTGTAATAGAAACACAATACTTTGACCAAATGATGCTTAATTTGTAAGAAAAACTAATCTGGAATTAGCCAAATGATAGGGGTGCATATTTGATTTTTGTTCATTTTTAAGTATCATTTGTTATATGGTCAATACTCTCTGTAACAACATCGGTTGGCTGCTACTGCAAAAGGCCGTTATAGAGAGCATATAATATAACATAACATAAAAAATTATTTCGTAGAAAACTTGGTCATTATAGTGAAATGTTGTTATAGAAGAGGATATTTGATTTTTGTTCATTTCTAAGTATCATTTGTTATATGGTCAATTCTCTCTGTAACAACATATCTTTTGGCTGCTACTGCAAAATTCCGTTATAGAGGATGACTGTGGTCTTACTTTGTTACTTTCTTGACAATGTAACAGAAACACCGAGCCCCAACATCGATTTGTCAAATAAGACTACTTCTTCCCCTGCCGAAGCTGCTACTAACAAGGCTTTTGTTCAATCTCATTTTGAATGCACTATTAGACAATATTGTTTTTCAAGAGGTACCTTGGTAAGTCTCAAGACTCATTGCATTAAAGGAAGTATGTTTGCCATGTTTTTTACAGTTTAATTAGTTCTATACTCCAATAGTTTTAAATTTTTTTCCCAATCAGATTACTTATTATGTGATTGTAAGTAAATTTCTACTGTAAATATTAATTGGAAGACCAAAGAAATGGCAAACCTGCTATCTCATAATGTAAAAAAAATCTTCACACTGTGAAGCTGCTACTCATGAAAAGCCTTTTGGTCGATCTCATTTTGAATCCACTACTAGACAATATTGTCTTTTCAGAAGTTCCTTGGTATGTCTCAAAACTCATTTCACACATGCTCTTCAAGAATCTTGAGCTAATGCAATACCATACACATTGTTTTATGTAAATACTATTGACTTATTGTTTGAAGCAGGGTTCCATGCTGGTTAATTAGCTTTAATTTGAGGTGATTGGGGTTATAATGCTTTTGATTGGAAGTCAGGGGCAGAGGTAGAAGCCCTGATACAGGTTCGGCAAACCCAATAATTTTTGCTTAAACGGTGTATTTGTGTTAAGGAATTCATTAAATATGGACAAATTAAATTTAGAACCCACTTATTAGCACTTGAAGTAGTCGTTCTAAAGTCTAGATTTCATATAATTGCAATCCTAGCTCCGCCTTTGTCTGTGCCACAGGGCTAAAGGAAGTGTTGTACAATTTTTATTTTCTTTGTTAATTGGTGTTAGAAATTCAGTGAAAATTTGAAGTTTTAGTGATGTGTTCAAATGTTTTCTCTTATATACACCATGTCAGAATGTGCCTAAACAATTTGCAATTGCAAATTGTCTCACCAACAAGAAGTGTGGGTTGATTGTAAGAGATGAAAGACAAAGGTCGTGGAATTTAATGCTAAGTTCCGGCAGTAATCGATCCTATATTGGGGATGCATTTCGTAAATTCATCGCTGGAAATTGTTTGAGATGATATTATGTTTGAGGTTATCACTAATGCAGAGACACCAATATGGAAATTTAAAGTTGTTACTGGTGGAGAGACACCAGTTAGGAAGTTTCAAGGCAAGTTTCTCATCTAATAACCAGCCTCCTATGTTTTTATGATTCTTTTTTATCGTCGCTATATTAGAATCTTTCCTTATATCAAGGAGATTGAACGGTTTATATATAATTTAAAACATCCATTTTTATCCTATTTGCACATTATTTATAATTTTCACCATAAGGAATTCTGCTAAACCCCTTTGCTTTAACCTTTATCTGCCCCGGCTAGGAATGATTTGTATTAAGCATAGTCACAAATGAAGAAAATAAATTTACACAATTTTGTTCCTCTAGAGATGGTGTTATTGAAATGTTATGAAAAAATGTGCTTTTTAGCTGCTTCTTGTTATAACTAGAGTACTAACTGGCTTTAAATCAAAGTCCACTGAAAGTTCAGTTTGTTGTGTATGTATTCATTCAAGTTTATAGATTGAAATTTGTAAACTCCAGTTTTGGTCCTCAACTTTTATTTTTCTGTTATTTCTGGAAATTGTTCTTATTAATTATGTGACCTGTAATGGAAATAATACATTAACCAGATGATGCTTACTTTATAAAAGAAATTAATATGGAATTAGCCAAGGGCGGGGTGGATATTTAAATTCTGTTCATCCTTAATAGACAGGTTTCTAATCTCCACGGAGTGGAATGATACTTTCAATGCTATAAAACAATTAACCATGCCTAGAGTTATATTAGACCACAGACCTTTGATTCTGGTAAGTGGTGATTCAAATGCTAATTCCTCCTATTTCAAGTTTGAAAATATGTGGCTAAAAACAGAAGATTTCTCTGAAATGATCAAAGGTTGGTGGTTGAAGTACAACATTGGTGGTAGTCCAGATTTTGTCCTATCTCAAAAGCTTAGAAATCTAAAGAAAGAAATTACTAGCTGGAACAGAGAGACCTTTGGAGGAATTAACTATCCTTGAGCAAGCTACTGAAGGCAGGTCTATGTCACAGGGGAATAAGGAGAGAACGATCCATCTAAAGCTAAAACCAAAGGAATTAGCACAGATTGAAAAGGTATCCTAGAGGCAGAAATCAAGATGTTTGTGGCTTAAGTAAGGAGATAGGAACGCCAAAATTTTTCAAAGAGTAGCCAATCCTCACAGGAGAAGCAATCAAATTGATAAGCTGTTGATTAATGGGGAATCTTTGAAGACTGGGGAGAAATCAAAAGTTAGTTAGATCTTGAGATTTTACCAAGCTTTATACAGGGAGGATGAACAGTGGAGGCCCAAAGCAAGCTTTGAAAATCTCAACATCATCACTCAAGAAGAGAAAATTTGACTAGAAAGGAACTTTGAAGAAGAAGAGGTGAGAGCACTTAGTAGCCATTAACTCTTGTGCTCCTGACAAGAGTCTGGGGCCTGATGGATACACAATGGCCTGTTACCTAAACGCATGGGATGTCACCAAGTATGATATTATAGGAGATCTCAACCATTTTCATCAGCACTGCTGCTTAGTCAAATCCGATCATGTGGCCTCCTTTATAGCTCTTATACCAAAAAGAAAGGGAGCATTGCATGTTGGAGACTTCAGGCCTATAACTCTCATAGGAAGTGTCTACAAGACCCTAACCCAAATTTTAGCTGAGAGACTCAAAATAGTAATCTGGAAACTAGTTTATGGCGAGCAAAATGCTTATCTTAAGAACAGGGTAATCACTGATGCTTCTTTGATTACAAATGAAATCTAGATGGCAGACAGAAATCAGGAACTCGTTGAATTAATATGCAATCTAGATGTGGAGAAAGCTTTTATAAAGTAAGCTGGCCCTACCTGCTAGATATGCTAAAGCAACTGAGTTTTGGAGGTAAATGGATCAAATACAGTCTCTAAACTGTAAAATACTCCATACTAGTGACAAGAGGCCAATTGGCCTTTTCTCCCCTAAAAAATGAATAAGACAAGAGGACCCTCTTTCCCCTTACTTATTCATTTTAGCCGTGGAAGGTTTGAACAAGATATTGGACAAAGCGAAAGCAAATCACTGGATTGAGGGCTTCAAGGTAGAAAGTGGCCCAAACAATTCTTTTTCAATCTCCCACTTATTATAATCCGATATTATCCTAATCTTTTGTGGGGCGGAGACACTCTAAGTTCTTTATCTCAATCTAACCCTCATGCTATTTGAAGTTGTTTCTGGACTGCATATTAACACGATGAGAAACAAGATCTACCCTGTCAATGAAATCTCAAACTCGAATACTCTGATAGGGATTCTGGGGTGTGACACATGCTCCTTTCCCTCTACTTATTGGTCCTCCTTTTGGGTGCAAAATACAAAACACTTGAGATATGGATGGAGTGGTGGAGAAGGTGGGAAAGATGTTGACAAACTGGAATATACAATATCTATCTATGGGGAAAGCTGACTCTAATCAATACTATACTGGACGACATTCCTGCCTACATCATGTCCCTCGTTCCAATGCCATATGAGGTGAAAGAGCAATTGGATGGTCTAAGAAGGGCATTCCTATGGGAAGAAATAGTGAAGGACATAAATTCCATCTTGTGAAGTAGGATAAGGTCATGTTGGCAAAGGAACAGGGAGGTCTAGGTGTTAGAGATCCTAGTAAACACAAGAAAAGCCTTCTTCTGAAATGGTGGTGAAGGTATGGCCAAGGAACCACACACCTATGTGGAAGGAAGTGGTGAATGCAGAATATGGCAAACTAGATGATTGGTACACCAGACGGAATACACTTCCTCATGATGTTGGCCCTTGGAAGCATATCGACGATTTCCAGGATGACTTCTTCAAGGAATGCCCTTTAAGGTTGGAAATGGATCTAAGGTCAAATTTGGGAAAGATAAGTGGGTAATCAATCATCCCCTCAAAGACTCTCATCACTGGATTTTCCTTTCAGCTGCAGAACTAGATTTCTTTTCAGCTGATAATAGCGATGGTAACACATGTGATATTCATCTAAGAAGAAACTAACAAGATTGGTAGTTGGAGGAACTTACTGATCTATACAGGTTACTGACAGACTGACAGACTGCTCAATCCCAACTTTCAGACAACTTAAGGTGGGGGAACTCAAAGAAAGGCTCTTCATAGTGAAAGAGGGAGTGACAATACCTTGGCCCTAGAAGTTGGTTTATAATACAAAATTACCCCCAAAGTTTAATGTTTCACTTGGACAGTCCTTCATAGTGCCATTTTAACCCAGGAAAACCTAAGGAAGAGAGACATTCCAGTGGTGCACAGGTGCTTTGTGTGCTAAAACAACTTCGATCCTATAAACCGTTTGCTATTGCACTGCCCTGTGGCCGCTGATCTTTGGACTATGTTTTTGGCTATTTTTGGAATTAGTTTACGACCTCCCTCAACCTAAAGCAAGCAATTGAAAGCTGGAGTTTATCGAAAGTGGATAAGACCATCAATAAGATCTGGCAGATATCCCAACTTATACTTTTTGGTGTTTATGGAACGAAAGGAACTAAAGATGTTTTAATGGGACTTCAACTCCAAACTGCTCTCTTAGGTCAAGTGTTTAATGACCCTTTATAGCTGGAGCAATCTTCCCCCGTAAATGATATCATCCCCCTTTTAGATTTTATCAGTTCCCTCTCAGTGGCTTAGCAGCCTTGAGCTTTTTGACTTTGGTTCTTAACTCCCAGTTATACTTGTTTTTTCTTTTGCAGTATTTGGAGTTATAACCATTTGTTTTGTAATCTTTCATGCATCTTCTTGATGCCTTTTTGATACAACAACTTCATCCAAAAAAACAAAAACAAATTATGTTAATCCTTTTAAGTGTCATTTGTTATTCAGTTGACCTCTCTGTAACAACATAGTTTGTCTACATAGCTTTTTCAAAATATTATTATAGAGAACATATAATATAACATAACGTAAAAATATGGTTTCATAGAAAACTTGGTAGTTATAACGAAATGTTGTCACATAGGATGACTGTGGTCTGATCGTATTTACTTTCTTGACAATGTAACAAAAAAAACTGAGCCCCGACATCGACTTGCCAAATAAGACTTCTTCAGTTCTTCCCATGAAGAAGCTGCTACTAACAAGCCTTTTGTTCGATCTCATTTTGAATGCACTATTACACAAAAAATGTTTTCAAGAGGTCTATTGGTAAGTTTCAAGACTCATTGCGCTAAAGGAAGCATGTGTGCCATGTTTCTTATAGTTTAATAAGTTTTTCTCTATTCCAATAGTGTAAATCTTTTTTTTTTACCCAATCAGATTACATATTATGTAATTTTTCTTATAACCATGGTGTTCGGGCCAGCTTGCAGAACTTATTATGCAATTGTTAGTCAATTTCTATGGCGAGCATTAATTGGTAGCCCAAAGAAATGGTAAACCTGCAATCTCATAAATCTTTACACTGCCAATCTTAGGCTTAAGCAATATCATATGTATTATTTTGTGCAAGTAATATTGAATAATTGTTAATTTGAGTTGATTGGGGTTCTAATGCTTTTGATTGGACGTCAGGGGCAGAGATATAAGGCCCGTTACGTGTTCAACCTAACCCAATATTTTTTCTTTAACAGTATATTTGTACTAAGAAATTCATTAAATATGGACAATTATTAAACTTAAAACCTGCTTGTTAGCACTTGAAATAGTAGTTCTAAAATCTGGAATCCATAAAGTTCCAATCCTAGCTCCGCCGCTATCTCATCCACTGGGCTAACGGAAGCATTGCACAATTTTATTTTTATTTTCTTTGTTGATTGGTGTTATAAATTCGGTGAAAGTTTGAAGAACGTGAACTTTTTAATGGCTTGTTCAAATGTTTATACACATATATACACCATGTCAGTATGTACCTCAACAATTTGCAATTGCAAATGGGCTCACCAACAAGAAGTGCGGGTTGATTGTAAGAGATGAAAGACAAAGATCGTGAAATTTAAAGCTAAGTTTTGGCGGTACTCGAGTTCGAACCTACATTGGATGTGGATTGCGTAAGCTCATCGCTGAAAATTGTACAAAGAAGGGAGATCGTATTAATTTTGAGGTTGTCACTAACGGGAAGACACCAATATGGAAATTTCAAGTTTTTATTGATGGAGAAATTCCAATGAAGACGTTTCAAGGCAAGTTTCTCATCTTATAACCAGCCTTTTATTTTTTTGATGATTTTCTTTTATTATCGCTATATTATAATCGTTCCTTGTGTCAAGAAGATTCAACAGTTACATAATAAAAACAGATTCATTTTATCGTATTTGCACATGATAATTTTTTCAGCAAAAGAAATTCTATAAACCCCCTTGCTTGAACCTAGATCTGCCCTTGCTAGCTAGAAATGATTTATTAATTAAGTTAATAGCTCTGTAAAAAAAATTTCATGAAATTAAATAATTTTTCATACAAACATTTTAAATCATACAAAGCATAGTTACAAATTTAGAAAATAAGTTTTACACTTTCTGTTTCTGCTAGAGATGGTGTAATCGAAGTGTTATATAGAAGTGTCATTTTCTTGTTTAAACTTGCGCAACTTCTAATGGGAAATGATACATAAACCAAATGATGCTGATGTTATAAGAAAAACTGATGTTGGATTAGTCAAAAGGTGGGGATGGATATTTAAATTCTGCTAATATTTTCATGTATCATTTGTCATATTTAATTTCTTGAAAATGTAACAGAAAGATCGAGCCGCAGCATCAAGTTGTCAAATGAGACTTCTTCCCATGCAGAAGCTGCTACCAACAAGCCTTTTGTTCAATCTCATTTTGAATGCACTATTAGAGAATACCGTCTTTCAAGAGGTCTCTTGGTAAGTCTCAAGGCTCATTAAACTTATTGAGAAGTATTTATTGCTAGTATGTGTTGTACTTGTTAGTTGTAGTCGAGTTATTTCATTAGTTAGTTAGTTAGCACAAGCTAAGTGGGCTCTGCCAGCTGTTAGTTTGTTAGCAGTTCGTTTATAATCTGCTTGATTACAACTAATAGAGGTTGATCTTTCATTTTCATTTCACAAATGTAACATTCTTCCTTCCGTCTCTCTCGAACTCCATCTCTGTAGTCTGTAGAACTCTCCGAAAATCACCAAAGGAGCTCATCTCAAAGCTCAGTTTATCACGCTGAACTTTGGCATGGTATCAGAGCCTTGGTCTATCTCGAAGACCTACGTTCTTTTGCGTCAACAATTGGTCGCATTTGATTATCGAGTTTAGGCATGCAATTACAGATTTATGTGAGTTTCTGTAATTGAAGCTCGATTTCTCATTTCCACTTCAGTTTCTGAATTTTTCCTTAGAAATCATTAATTGATTGAGTATCTCCGTGACTGTTACTGACAAGGAGGTTTAGTACTAGCCCTTTGTACATGCACCCGTCAGATAATCCAGGTGCAATTCTTGTACCAGCTCCCTTTAATGGAATTGGATATAGATATTGGAGAAGAGACGCATTATGATCTCTTACAGTGAAGAATAAACTTGGATTTGTCAATGGAGAATGCAAAACGGCAGATTTGAAGTCTCCATACTATCATTTGTGGGAGACCTGTGATGATAAGGTTACGCCGTAGATTTTGAACATACAGTTGAGTTGTGGAATGAATTAGAGGATCGTATAATCAGATTAATGGGACAAAACTGTCAGATTCAGAAGGTAATTAATGACCTATCACAAGGAACCTTAGACACCAGCTACTATACCAGAATGAAGAAACTCTGGGAAAAACTGAATACTTTTGAGTACTAAAACTCAGTGCAACTGCCAAGGAAAACATCCATAAAGCAGAACATGACGGAGGTTAATCCAGTTTTGATGGTATTAAACGAAGTGTACACTGCAGTTTGGGAAAGTATTCTGATGATGAATCCCTTACGCACAAGCTTTTTCTCTCTTTATTCATGATGAAAAATAAAGACAAATCAGGCTCAATTCTCAGAACCAAAATTTCATGTACGATATAGGTATTCCTGATTGGAAGGGTTGAGGAAAGTAGCAAATGTACATGGAACTCCTACAAATATGTTGTCAATTATTCTGTACAAAGTTCTCTTTGTTCCTTCTTTCAAATTCAAAGAAAGTTCTCTTGTTCCTTCTTTCAAATACAATCTTATTTTTGTACATTTTTCGACCCTAAACCTTTATGGAACTACCTTCTTTACTGAAAATCTAAGTTGTGCGGACTCTTCACTTCAATTGGTTTGGTAAAATGCATGAAAATGTTTGAAAACTAGGGCTGATCCATGGATCGTAGAATCAGGTGCCTCAATCACATGACCTTTAACAAATCTCATTTGTCCAACATTACAGTTTTACCATATCATGTGTTTATTGGTCTTCCTAATGGATATAAAGTAAAGGTGACTGGGATTAGTAATGTAGCATCTACTCCTAAAATTATTCTGTACAAAGTTCTCTTTGTTCCTTCTTTGAAATAGAATCTTATTTATGTCATTGTTTGACCCTAAACCTTTAAGGCACTCCTTCTTTGCTGAAAATCTAAGTAGTGCGGACTCTTCACTGCTGATGATGTGCCCATGTCGGATTCTCCAAAAATACACTACTTTTGGAGAATCCGACACACACCCGTTGACGTTGTTGAGAGTCCAATCAACATAGCTGACAATGCTTCCCCCTCATTGAAGAGGCCTCTGGAGATTGGTGAAGTGGAGGATGACCTATACCTTCTATCCTCTCTACTTGAGAAATTCAGCCACTCTAACAAAGAATTCTAACTCTTATTCTTGCATTTCTGGTTCTGCTATTCTAGCTCTGTTGATTGTGTAAACAATGGTGGACTTGCTACTCCTCTTTTCAATAAAGTGCACTATAACAGAGATGATTTTTTGACTAATTCTGCTATTAATAAAGTACTTTGTGACTAATTCTTCTGTTAATAAAGTGCTTGCTATTAATTCTCGTATGCCTGATGGGAATAATGTGGATTCATGTGACACATCAAACTTGGACACATCCCTTTTGATAAAATGAAGTGCATCTTCTGTTCCTGCCAATCTTTCTCCCAAACAACCTTTGCTTTGTTTCATCTGCCCCATGGCCAGGAAAATCAAACTACCTTTTCCGAAAAAAAAAAAACTTCAGAGACCAGATTTTTGAGCTGTTACACATAGATCTACGGGGACCCTATCATGTGTCTACCCATGTAAGTAACACGTGTTTTCCTACCATGGTGGATGACTACAGTAGGTGCACTTGGACTCATTTAAGCCGAAGGCATATATATCAGAAAAGTTTCCCTTAAACACCACAACAAAATGGTGTGGTGGAAAGGAAACACAACACCTCTTAGAGATAGCCAATACACTTATTTCAATCCAAACTTCCAGTTAAGTTCTAGGGGGAGTGCATATTGACAGCTCCTATATCATCAATAGACATCCCATAACTTAACCTTAGGAATAAATGCCCCTTTGAGATCCTGTATAAAAGTAAGCAAACTACTCACACATGACAGTACAAGTGCCCCTTTGAGATCCTATATGAAAAGAAAGCAGATTACTCACACATGTTACTGTACCTAAAAACCTTAGAGACAAGTTTGAAACTGGGAACAGTTCCATATGTTTTTGTGAAACCAAAGTATGCAAAGTTCTGAGAGTGGCACTGAGTATGTTTTCAGAGATGTTATTTTCCATGAAAACACATTTCCTTCTAATCTTCCTGATCTGATTGTTCTCCATCCATTCCCGATGCTATAAAGTTCTTTCACTAATTAGGAAAGGATCAATTAGAACATGTATTTGATAATCAAAGAATGAATTTATTCGGGAGAAGGTGGGAGTGGTGTCAGTGGAGGATAAAATGCGGGAAGTGAGGTTGAGATGGTTTGGTCATATGATGAGGAGGGGCACGGATGCCCCAGTTCGTAGGTGTGAGATGTTGGCCTTAGAAGGTTTCAAGCGGGGTAGGGGTAGACCGAAGAAATACTGGAGAGAAGTGATTAAACGTGACATGGAGCAGTTACAGCTGACTGAGGACATGACCCTGGATAGAAAGATATGGAGGAAAACATTAGGATAGAGGGCTAAGGGTGTGGATGAGTCGTAATCAGTAATTAGGTGGACTTTGGTGTCCTTTATTTGGCAATGTATATTTTTTTTTGTGGATGTCGTACCTATGTTATCTTATCATGTTCTATGCTTTTGATATTTTTGTATACTGCCTTTTATCTTGAGCTGGGGGTCTATCGGAAACAGCCTCTCTACCTCTTTAGGGGTAGTGGTATGGACTGCGTACACCCTACCCTCCCCAGACCCCACTATGTGGGAACATACTGGGTTTGTTGTTGTTGTTGTTGTTGTTGTTGTATTTGATAATCAAGGAAGTCAAAGTGCTATATCTTATCAAATGTCACCTAGTAGGAATCCTGTTGCTCATGAAACTTATAATGAATCCTTTCCATCTTCACCAACATTAGCACCAATATCCCTTGATTTGTGCACATACCAGCCTAAGCAGAATGCTAGACCTAATTTCATTCCGTAACTCAGACTTGTTTTCAAACAGGAGGTGAGAAGATCACACAGGAAGCCCAGAGCGCCCACTCACCTCAAATACTATGTCCATTCCCTTTCCACCCTCGAACCAACTAGCTATCTCAACTCCCATTCCAATATTTTTCTCAATGGTTTATTTTCAATGAACCACCACATTACACCTGATCTGTTAGTCCATGAAAGTCAGGAACTTGTTGAAAATGTTTATAAGGACAATGTACCAACTTCATATGAAGAGGCAACCATCAATCCTGTTTGGTAAATGTCTATGACACGAGTTTGAGGAGAATTGTTTCCTTTGCCAGCAAACAAGCAAGTCTTTGAGTGTAAATGGGTGTACAAAGTAAAACATAAAGCTGATGATAGCATTAAAAGGCTTAAATCAAGACTTGTGGTGAAAGGTTATTCTCTGCAGTTGGAATTGATTACAGAATGACATTTTCCCCAGTTACAAAAATGACCACAGTGAGATCCTGGGTGGCCACTGCAATAAAGAAAATCCAGAACATCTACCAATTAGATATCAGTCAATAATGCCTTCCTTTCATTAGTTGTAAAGAATGCAGCTCTTCTAGATAAGTTGACATTTCTACCTCACTTTCAATCTGAGAGGCGTATTGAGATTTATTTATAGGATTAGTGTGTTATACTTGTTAATTGTAGCTGAGTTACTTTCATTAGTTAGTTAATTGTAGTATTAGTCAGTTAGTTAGCACACGTGCAGTTTGCCAGCTGTTACCCGCTGTTAGATTGTTAGCAGTTAGTTAGATTAGCCAGATATTTTCTTTGCTTAATCTCTTCTATATAATCTGCTTGATTACAGCTAATAGAGTTTGAGATTTATTTTCATTTCACAAATGTTACATTCTTCCTTCCTTCTCTCTCAAACTCCAACTCCATAGAACTCTCCAGAGGTCGCTATAGGAGCTCATCTCAGGTCTTAGTTTATCGACTAAACTTTGATAGAACTGAAGTAGCATGGGTAGCTACTCTCCTGTACCGAGTGTTTATGCCGAACCAATATAATTCAAGTAATTGTTATGATTAAAGTGATTTAATGGAGTGAAAATATACGTTAAATTGATTATGGTTAAGTAATAATTGTGTGTATTCAAACTCAGTTCCTGCATACATTAGTTTGGTGTAAACACCCTGTGCAAGTAAGTTTTTACCAGGAAGCATATGTGTCATGTTTCTCTGAGTTTAATTGGCTTTATACTCCGATTATGTAAATCTTTTTACCCAGTCAAACTACTTATAAACAATTGCAAGCAAACTTCTATGGTAAGCATTAATTGGTAACCCAAAAAAATTGTTAACTTGCTACAACAACATACCTAGTGTATTCCCACCAAGTGGGGTCTGGGGAGGGTAAAGTTTACGCAGTCCATAGCACTATCTCAAATGAAGTAGAGAAGCTATTTCCGATTGACTCCCGGCTCAGGACAGATAACAATATAACAAACAAAATACATAAAAGCAAACAACAACGAGGGATATCACACCGCTAGATAATAAAGGAAACAAGACACCCACAAGGTAATACTGTAAATATCTATGCTAAAAACATAGATATCACCAAAACACCACGAACAAGAGACTAAAAGAAACTACAAGCACAAATGCAAACAAAGCACTCTTCCCTACTATTACAGACGTACTCCTACCCACTAATCCTCTACCTAATCCGCGTCTTCCACACCTTCCTATCAAGGGTCATGTCCTCTATAAGCTGTAACTGCTCCATGTCATGCCTAATCACCTCCCTCCAATACTTCTTTGGCCTATCTCTACCCTCACTCCGAAACCATCCATAAACAGACTCTCACACCTCCGTACTAGAGCATCCGTGCCCCTCTCATCACATGCTCGAACCATCACAACCTCACTTCACGCATCTTGTCCTCCACCTAAGTCACTTCCATCTTCTCCCGAATAATATCATTTCTAACCCTATCCCTCCTGGTAAGTCCACATATCCATCGCAACATCCTTAAACTTACTACCACCACAACAACAACAACATACCAGTGTATTCCCACAAAGTGGGGTCTGGGGAGGGTAAAGTCTCCATCGGATGAAGTAGGAAGGATGTTTTCGATAGACCCCCGGTTCAGGACATATAATAGTACAACAAACAAAACACATAACACACTGCTAGATAATAAAGAAAATAAGAAATCCACAAGGTACTACTATAAACTATTTATCCAAAATTCTAGACATCATCGAAACACCACGAACAAGAAACTCCGGGCACAGATACACACAAAAAACTCTTCCCTTCCATAACGGTTGAACTCTTACTCACCAACCCTCTACCCAATTCGAGTCCTCCACACCTTTTTATCAAGAGTCATATCCTTCGTAAGCTGTAAATGCTCCATATCATGTCTAATCACCTCCCCATAATGATAAGTTATTGATTTGGAGACAGATCTTTGAGTCTAAAGTTTTTCGATTGAGCAGGACCAAGACAGAGTACTTGGGGTGTAAGTTTAGTAAGGTGTCGCAGGAGGCTGACGTGGTGGTGAAGCTGGACTCTCAGGACATTCAAAAGAAGAAGAGTTTCAAGAATCTGGGGTTTATGATTTAAAGCAATGGTGAGATTGACGAAGATGTCACGCATCGTATTGGGGTAGGGTGGTTGAAATAGAGGCTCACTTCAGTAGTTTTATGCGATAGGAAGGTGCCCCCAAAGCTAAAAGGTAAGTTCTACAGAGTGACAGTCCAACCAGCTATGTTGTATAGAGCGGAGTATTGGCCAGTTAAGAACTCCTACATCCAAAAGTTAAAGGTGGTGGAGATGAGGATGTTGCGATGGATGTGTGTCCATACCAAAAAATATAGGGTGAGGAATGAGATTATTCGGGAGAAGGTGGGACTAGCTTCGGTGGAGGACAAGATGCGGGAAGTGAGGTTACGTTGGTTCAGGCACGTGATGAGGAGGGGCTCTGATGCTCCAGTGCGGAGGTGTGAGACACTGGCAATGGATGGTTTTAGGTGGGGTAAAGGTAGGCCGAAGAAATATTGGAGGGAGGTGATTAGTCATGATATGGAGCAGTTACAGTTTACGGAGGACATGACCCTTGATAGGAAGGTATGGAGGATGGGAATTAGGGTAGAAGGTTAGGGGATAGGAGTGCGTCGGAAATAGTAGGGAAGCATTCTTTATTTATGTCGGAAGTTTCTTGTTCACGGTGTTGAGTGATTTTTGTGGTTTCAGATAGATAGTTTTAGTATTATCTTGTGGTTGTAGTATTATACTGTGGCTAGTGGTGTTAGTTTATTTTTCATATTGTTCTAGTTTATATACATCTCTGTTTTGTGTTTGTTATACTGCTATTGGTCCTAAGTCGGGGGTCTATCGGAAACGGCCTCTCTACTTCACCTTAGTTAGTGGTATGGTATGCATACGCTCCACCCTCCCCAGACCCCACTATGTGGAAATACACTGGGTATGTTGTTGTTGTTGTTGTAGTAGTAGTAGTCAACCTCTCATACCTCCGTAGTGGAGCATCCTTGCACCTCCTCATCACATACCCGAACCACCGCAGCCACACTTCCCATATCTTGTCTTCCATCGTGGCCATTCCCACCTTCTCCCTAATAATCTCACTTCTAATCCTATCTTTCCTGATAAGTTCACACATCCATCTCAACATCTTTATCTCCGACACCTTCAACTTTTGGATGTGGGATTTCTTAACCGGCCAACACTCCGCTCCACATAAGTTTTTTTTTTTAACATTGTTTTCCTTTTTATCTTTTTTCTCTTTGCTAATTGGAGTTATTCTTAGTGCAAATATGAATTAAGAATATGAACTGTTCAATACTGATGTGCGCAAATGGTTATTCACCATTTCAGTACCTTCCCAAACAATTTGCATTCGCAAACGGTCTATTCAACAAGAAGTGTGATTTGATTATAAGAGATGAAAGACAAAGGTCGTGGAATTTAAAGCTGAGTCATTGGGAAACTGAAGTCTACATTTGATACAAGACAAACAAGGGAATCACAAAACACACCCCAAACAGTCCATAAATTCAAGAAAACTGTGGACCAAAAGGGGACCTCACTCGGATTCGACAAGTATAACAAGAATACAAGAAACAAGGGTGTATTTGACACCCCAAAACAGCCAACAACACAACAATAACGAGATGAACAAGATGACAACAAGAACAACCAGATTCGGATTCCACAATAACAAGATATAACGTTACAAGATTACAAAAGACAAAGGGATAGATAGTGAGACATAAACTACTATAATGACTAAGAACCTAAGTGTATATGACACACAAAGACCCTTAAAAATGATAGTAGGAACACCTACACTCTTCAAAGAGACACAAGATGGACTTCAATCCTTCAAGCACCCCAAGTTCCAAGCAAACAAACAACAAAAGAGATTCCACTCTAATGTTGTAACCTAGTTTCGGCCAAGCCTCACAAGAGAGAGAACTTGAGTGTTTCAAGTGTGTTCTACCATTTCAACATTCAAAAACTAAGTGAATAAACCCTAACATGTTCCTTATATATTACAAAATAAATAGAAGTTAAAATGACTAAAAAGGCCCTTCAAGAATGGGCCACCCCTCTAGTGTATGGAGTGGGCTGTTTTGGTGTGTATTTGGGCCTTTAATTACACTTTTCTTGCACATACACTTGGACTCTTTCAATGCACACCCACATAAGTCCATTTCCATGATTATTCTCATATCTATATTGGAGATGGATGGCATAAATTTATTGCTGATAATTGCTTAAAGGATGGAGATCTTATAATGTTTGAGGTTGTTACTAATGGAGAGACACCAACATGGAAATTTTGAGTTAGTGACTCAAAAACTCCATTGCAGAAGTATCAAGGCAAGTTTCTCATGTTGGAAAATATTGCCTTATAGTTTTTATTTTGTTTGTTTGGTAGATTGAAGTCTAGAACATATTTTTACATTTTTCACTCAATAGAAACAAGAAATTATGGCCTAATTCCATTAGAAACATATCCATTGCTATATCTTCTTCTTCTTAGTTGTTACACTTCCTTATTATGCTTTCTCTTTCTCTTTCTATATTTTTCTTCATAAACAACAAATATTATGAAAAAACCCTCAAACATGAGTCCTCTCAATGCACCAGTATCTACTTCAACTTCTGGTGATGATGATCATCTTTATTTTATTTCCACCATTAAACCTTATTGCATCCGCATGGCAGAATTGGCAAGTCAGTTGAACTGATTTCTGTTAGTGTTCAAGTTAAACTACTCCCACTAGTCGTGTAAGGATTTTTACACTACCAGTGTAATTCAACTTGTTATGGTAGGTTGTTTGCTCGACTTTCTTGGTTGCAACGTTTCTGTTGTCTTAGGCAACTTAACTTGATAGAGTAAAAAGTTTTACACGTGCAGGTGGAGTTTACATCAAGCCACATAATTTAACCTTAGTAATTAGAAATTAAAGTGAAAAGGTTTAGAAAAGATACATGTTTTGCATCACTTGGTTTGTTATAAGCACTGGGGGCATGTAAGTTTTTCCGTCAGTATACAAAACCTGCAACTCTTTTTGTTGTAGTCCTCTTCTTTGCTTCTTTTTTTGTTTTGGTGACAACTGAAATTTGTTCTACATAATGGAATTTTTGGTAGTATCTTCCACTGGATTTTGCAAAGTCAAATGGATTGAATAGGAAGTGTGAGATGATTCTTAAAGATGAAACAGAGAGATGTTGGTCAGTGTGGCTAGGGAGACTTGAAACTAATTTTGGCATTACACGCTGATGGACAAAATTCAGAATAGGAAATGGACTCCAAGTCGGAGATGCTTACAAGTTTGAACTGATCAAGAATGGCGAAATACCTATAGCACACTTCCATTGTAAGTTTTGTTTCAATTCTAACGTATTTTTGTCGAGATTAAGTTCTATGCTCTGACAGTATACATAGGTATCATTACTAAAACAAACACACATTTTTGACAACGTTTTCCCACAGAAACACCGTTGGAACTATGGTATTTCTGATGGGAGGTCCACTGGAAATGTTCTTGACGATCCAAATTAGCTATTTATGTAATATATTCACACAATTATATTAGTTAAAATGTATTACAAATAAATCTCCATTTTTGTGGTCTCGATGTAACAACAACCAAAAAAATAGTGTAATCCCACAAGTGGGGTCTAGGGAGGGTAACCTGTACGATGAGGGGTCAATACTTGAAAAGTATTGGTATGTAGAACTAACCAAAAATAACATATATTTCGTATAACATATTGAGAGCGTTGTGAAAATAATTTAGCATAATGTGTGTGTGTATATATATATATAAATAAATAAATGAAAACACATGGACATAATTTAAAAGGCTTCAATTCATGCTTGTAAAACATTGACTCAACTCTTTACTTTACTTCTGAGCTAGATGGTACACTATATTTCTAAAATCCTACGGGCTATATGAAATCCGCCTTGACTCTGTGGCCAAGCCCCCAATCCAAGTTTGCCGCAAGGATTGGAGTACATGATCTATAATATGCCATATGACCGTCGCTAAAGTACAATCCCTTCTTTCAGGGCACAATAAATCCTGTATCGGCAAAACACAATTTCGGGCAGTGAGTTATTTGAACTCGTGTCTTCTTCGGGTAACCATCTAACTCTCTTTAAGCCCATTTTTAACCTCTTAAAACCATGCTTCATACTTATAAAAGTTCATTTCTGATTATGTTAAGGGCATATCGTAATAAGGTATCGTCATACCCAGACTTGTAAGTCATTCATATCATACCACATCATATCCGTAGACCTTCTATTCATAAGCATGTTAATGACCACCCAAAAGATTTAAACATCACATAAGAGAGTTCTTATATCAAATATCATATGAAACTTGTGCAAATCACCCCTTTTTCAAGACTTTAACATATTGTGGTCAATTCTTACTTAAAACACATGCAATTCTTCATTAGGAAACAAGAGCTTTTAGAATAAGAATCACCTCTTTGAAAACATGAAAAATAACAAAGCATAATTGATAAAGAGGCATTTATAACTCGAGAAATATAATCGTTCATAAAGCAACCCCCAACATCAGTTATACATAAATCTCATGATAAAAAAAGGACTTATAATTCATGCTCTCATGCTCATTTTATAATTCATAACACGTTAAGACAATAAATTTCATCATGCGATGGAGATTTCGTAAATCGGGCTATAAAATCACTTTTCGAAACTCATATGTACACATGACTATAATTCAAGTTCATGGAAAAACCTCTTGGTAATTTCATAATTTCATCAAACATGGGTTCATGATACATGCACTTCAAACAATTTTCAAAAACCCTTTACATATACATAATTATATAGAGATAATACCCAATTATCCCCCTGAACTATACCCAAAAGGACTATACCAAACCTCAACTTAAAGAGGGTCCTATTACCCCTGAACTAATTAAAAGTGGATTTTCACCCCCTTAGTGCCTATGTGGCACATACGTGGCACACACGTGTGCCTACATGGACACTTCAGTGTGTTGTGCCACATAAGTGCCATGTATGTGCCACGTAGGCACTAAGGGGATGAAAATTCCACTTTTAATTAGTTCGGGAGGGGGGTAATAGGACCCCCTTTAAGTTGAGGTGTGGCATAGCCCTTTTGGGTATAGTTCAGGGGGGTAATTGGGTATTTTCTCATTTATATATCCTTAGAACTTGTTAAAACAATAAACTTGTGCCCATGAAATTTAGGATAGTCCCATTTACCTTTTGACGGAGAAAAATTAAAGAATAACATTGGGTTTGGAATCGATAAGCTTTAGAATTGAGAAATTCCTAATTGATGTTCTAAAGAGAATGAGGATTTGGGGTTTTCAATAGGTCTTGGGACGATTTTAGGGTTATAGGATGGATTAGGGAAGTTATGGAGGGTTAAAGGACCTTTTTACCCTTAAAATAAATCAAAACGGAGCACTTTTTGACGCCCGAGAGAGGCTTTGCAGTGCAAGGACAAAACAAACCACTATTTTTGCAGTGCAAGGCATAGAAAACCCATTCTAATGGCTTTTCATGATCCTTCCTCGGCGCTGGCCTAACGCGGATCTTGAACAGTGTCTTACTAAAACACTCATAACTTTTGAATCCAAACTTGGATTGACAAACGGTTAGTTGTATTGGAGAGAGGACTCGAAGAGCTTTAATTTGATATATAATGGGCCACATAATTCTTTATATTATAGTAGTAATGGTCATTGAAAGTTGACCCAAGAAAAATTGTACACCAAAATTCAATAGATAGGAAAGTGCTCAACTTAACTTTGAGCTAGGTGATGTTAAAGACTTCAATCCATCTTCGAAGATGTTCCCACTCTAAAGAATTATTATTCATACTTATTTTTAGGTAGAAATCACTGGGTTCGGATCTATATACGTAAGAACGACGATTCAAACCTTAGCCCGAAAAATGGGGTGTTACACTAATCCATTTCTCTTTATTTCCGTGCAATGTTGGTGAGTCCATTGGGACTTCCATTCTATTTCTTAAGTTGGGCTGAAAAAGCCCAAATAATCCTGAGTCAAGCCCCGTTCAGTCAAAGTAATTGGAAATAAATATGAGAAAATTTTAGAAATAGCAACTATAGAGCCTTAATTGTAAGTTTTATAGCAACCCTTTCAAAATTACAAAAAATAGCAATATGTATTTTGTATTTGATTAAACTGTTGCTAGTTAAATACATATACAATTAAAGATTCTCTTCCTAATTTAACTCTAATTTGTTTCAGTTTAATATGGGAAAAATGGTTCCTTAATTTAAGGAACATTTAATTTGACAAATTTCTTAACCTTTTACAGATATCTTTTCCTTTAATGACTCTATTTTAACCACAACCATTATTTTACAGCAACATAATTCAAAATTCAAAAATATTTTTCATAATCTGCAACTCATATCAATTTCAAAAAGAACGACTGCTTCCAAAATTTTTGTGCATCGTCTAATGTTTTGAGAAGAGTTTGATAAGACAACGCTGCAAATACAGGTATCAATAACCAAATATGATTTTGTTTGTGAATTTTCGAACTATATTTGTGAAAATTGCTGGAAAAATCATGACAACAATGGTTTGATCAGTTCTCGAATAAAGTCGTTTGATCGATAATTTCTTTTTACAAATTAGAGTTTTTCATCACGTTATGTAGGTTGAATATTGATATACAATTGTTACAGTTTATTTTGTATTTTTTCCCGTTTCAATTAAACAATTTGTTCTTGTTGGATTTCGTTTCGAAGTTTTGTATATACTAAAAGTTATTGTGTCAAAGGGTTCGAATATTGTAGACCTGTAATAATCGCTGATGCAAGTCATCTCAGAAAACTGTATACTGGTACTTTTGTAGCTGCTTATACCATGGATGGAACCGTAAGTTCTTCTTATATATGTATTTAACATTACATATGCTGCCAGCTATATGTATTTGTAAAATACATATGCAGTCTGTTTATGTGATCACTGGTAGTTACTTCTATGTATTTCAATTTACATATGCTGTCAGCTATATGTATTTAAAAAATATATATGCACTCTGTTTTAAGAGTTTGACTGCATTTTTTTTTTTTTTAAATATGAAAGCTATATATTTCAAAAAATACATATTGAGACATGCAATATACATATGCAGAGTTGGTAAAATACAATTGCTAAACTGGAACAATTACAAATGTCAAATGAATAATTGTTGTTATAATTTTAATTTTATTTTAATAATTTCAGGTTATACCAGCCTCGGAGTATGTTTGTACAGTACACGAAAAGGATAAACATTTTATTGTTTTTCTTAAGAAAAAAAAATTCTTGCCATGCATTTCAATAGGACGAGATATCGTGTGTGCATGCTTATGAAGTACTTGATAGTAAAAATTTTCAAAAGGGATCATATTACTCTAACCTATACAAATCAAAAACTATGTCAAGAACGTATGATCTTCCCATTTATCCTATACCATACAAAGATGATTGGGTGATTCTACAGGAGATATTGAAGGAGATAGTTTTGCCCCCAAAATACAAGCGGCCCCTTGGAAGACCTGCAAAGAAGGATCGTGGAAAGTCGAAAAGAGATATGTTCGAGAAGAAAAACAAAAATTATTGTAGTTCATGTGGATTTAAAGGTCACATAGGCGCTCATGTAGGAAATAGAATAAATGATAAGTTTACAGATGTATTCAGTTCAAAAATAATTATTTTTTTCACTGATTATTTTATGATTCTAAATTTTGATACAAACTTTTGATGATGTTGATTTTTTTGTAGTTAAATTGTTGCAAATGTTATCATCATGAATATATTTTATAAGACATATATCATTATTCATTTATACGTAAAAGAGTGTACACCACACAAGTTAATTTTTTGGTATGAAAAATACATATGAGATTCTAATAAAAACATATACCGATCATAAAAACTAAAAATAAGTTAACATATATTTATGTAATAAATAAAAATAATTAAAAATACATATAATGACTTATCAATTACTTAATCAGAACTTGAAATCCATTTATTTTTTTTAAAGAAAACACATGCAATAAGCATAAATAAATAATATGCATTATTCATAGATATATATGAATAACTATATATGTATGAATCATAAATACATATGCTTCATAAAAATACATAGACTTATGCAAAACAATACAATAACTTTGTATTATTCGAAAGTATATGTGCATAACTGAAAAAGAAATATATGCATTACCCAAAATACATATGCATTACAAAAAAATACATATTCATACAATGAAAAATATTATATGCAACCTCAACTTACCTTATATGTATTACCAAAAAATACATACGCATACAATGAAAAATACAAATACACCATTGAAAAATACATATGATGACTGAAACATATATATTCATTACTGAAAATTATACTCAAAAATGAAAAGCACATATTCATACCAAAATATGCGTAACAATAACATAAAGTAAGATCGAACAATTCTATTTTAGAAGCATAATGATAAAAAATCTAACAATCACATAAAAAAAATTATTAAAATATCATCTTTCAACTATATCTTAGTCCTCCTAAAGTTTAATGTTGTCAAATACAACAAATACAAATAAACTTCAAATATCATGCACTTCAATAGCTTCTGTTAGCCCAATATCCCTAGGAGGCCTCATTGGTGTTTCATCATCACTTTCAGCCTTCTCATCTTCTTTCCTCGAAGCATAATTTTACAACATTAAAATATATCTCGTGCGAAGAAGATCTAGATCAAAGTTAATATTTGGAACACAGTCACCAAAAGTAAGGCACTCAGCATATGTCACCATATATAAACCACAATTTCTGCAAATACATTAATGAATAAGTAAGTATTTGCAAATACATCCTCATCAAACAGTAAATCATCCTTGTTTGAAATACAGTTCAAGCCAGTGACCACATCAAACTCTCTCGGACTGAAATGACGACTTGTACCATTTGCACTTGTAGACTATGACACTTGTAGAACTTTTCTTTGTCTCAAGTGACAATGATATTGAAACTAAAAACAGAGCATATCTAATATATGTCTTAACATTTAGAAGTATAGTTATATGTCAAAACAATACCACATATGTATCTACAAATACATAATGAAGTTTCATATCAGTATCAAACAGAAATACATATCTATGCTGGACACAAATACACTACATAAAATACAAATACATATTGTAATGTAACATATATATATATCTTCACATTACAAAGAAATAAATACATAATAGAACATATTGTCCATCAAATACAAGATTATAAATACAAAAACAACTATTCATATCATCGCAATTATATTTTATCAGTTACCGGTAATAAATACAAATTATACATTACTATATTCAAATACATATCTACACGTGAACAAAAACAACTCTTATCAGTACACAATACAAATACAAATACAACACTAAACAGTATCAAAATACAAAATACATATCGACAGTGTAAAAATATATTTTAAAATAATAATCCGTAATAACAAATACATATAGATATTGTACATCAACAATATAATATTACAAATACAAAAATACATATTTATACTTTAACAAATATACTTTACCAGTTATAAGTAACAAATACATTTCTTACAGTAGCAAAATACAAATATATATCTATATTGGAATAAGTATAACTCTTCACAGAACCAAATACAAAAACAATACAAATCATTATCAAAATACAAATACATATCATAAATGTAAAAAATACATTTTAAATAAATATTTATTACAAAATATAAAAAATACATATATGGACATATTTATCATAAATTGAAAAGATTAAAAATAAAAAATTACCTCTTCCATTTTCTCTTGTTCAGATTCATAATCAGACGAAACAGGAGTTGCAATTTTCCTAGATTCTCCTTTTTTCGCCTGATTATTATTTTTTTTTTGAATTTTTGAGGGTTTTGGGGATGAAGATTCTCTCAATGCTTTTCATTTTATGATTGCGATAATGTTTTTCAGATCGTTACAATTCTTCAATCTCACCTCTTCTATGCTAACACCACCCTTCGACTGAACATTAGTAGAAATCAAGTTAGTTTCTTCATCTTGCGTCAAATCAAGACTAAACGATGGTAGTTCATCGGAATCTAAATTCAACGGTGGAATACCACTAACTGAACTATTACAATGTGCATATATTGCCATTATCGCGTAACTCCAAAAATTTCAACACGCAGAAAAATTAAAAAAAAAAAAAAAAATGAATCACAGATGTAGGTTGAACAATGTCGAAATTGATTTACAAAAAAGAAGTAATATGAAAAAAAAAGTAACATGCATTAACTAAAAAATATGTTTACCTTAATTATTGGGGAACAAGTTTATAAAAAATTATAGAGCAAAGAGAGTTTTTTGAAAAATAAATAAAAGGAATCATTGAAGTTAAGGGAACTGAAATATGGTAAATGACAATAAATAAAAGGAATCATTGAAGTTGAGGGAACTGAAATATGGTAAATGGCTTGAAAATAGGTAATAGTAAAGTAATTGGTGGAATCCACGCACCTAACTCTAAAAAGGTTAAAATATTGCTAGTATTGCTATAAGTTGTAATTTAGAAAAAGTGTTGTTATTTTTTGTAATTAATGTCTTAAGTATGTTAGTTTTTGTAATTTTTCCAATAAATATTAGGAATACTTGTGGACCGAAGAAACCAACAGTAATAGTAGTCCAAAAGGATTAAAATATGAAAAAACTACAAAATTAGATAAATATCAGTGTTCAACTTATATAACTATACCTAATTTTAAGAAAATTACAAAACAATATGTACCTAAAAATGCACGTTCTAACAATGCATGACATAGCAAAACTCGTGTATCTGAAGATACACATTGAATTAGATAAATATCAATGTTCAACTTATATAACTATACCTAATGTAACGCCCCGAAATCGAGTCCCGAGACGTCACACGGTGCTTAGGGTCACAAGTGACCCCAAGCTAACCCTTCTACTGGCATAACTCATAAGCAACTGAATAAAAATACAAATCCATACAAATCAGCAGAAATTAACTCCTTTCTGAATCTGATCGATACAAAAATGGAATTTTACAGGACTACAATTCTGCCTTTACAACCAAAATTGAAACAAAATACATCAACTTCTACTGACTGTCTATGAAGCCTCTACTAGTACTGACTGTAGGTAGCCGGGTCATGACTCCCGACTACCCCAACTCAATACGACTGAATAAAAAAAATACAATACTATAACTCTGCATAACTAACCCAAGCCCTTGAATCAAAAGGACTCATCACCTGCTGACTGGATACCACGAACTGACTGAATCCGAAGGTGCAACTATACCTTGTACTTACATTCCGAGAAAATGTAGCCCACATACGAATATGTGGGTCAGTACCATGGAAAGATACCGAGCATATGGGGGTGCAATGCATATATAAAATAATATCTAAATATCATCACAGTTTATAAAATTATGCATGCTGATATAGATGACTCACTTAGCTCGAATTAAATCATCAAAACCATGGATGAATAATACATGTAAAGTCAAACAAGTGAGTCATTACAATACGTTCTCAATTCACTTTCATCTCAATTTCAAATCATCAAAACAATCAAATCTCATGTCAATTCTCATTAGAATATATTCCTTAAATCTTTTAAGAATAATGACTTTCTCAAACTCAGCCTTTTAAGCAACTATGTTTTCATCTCAGATAGAAGAGTACACACACACACATTGGGAGATCCTATAACCGACATAAACCATGTGAGCCACATGGAGTCCAACGTACAACCCACGTTCGGGAGAGCCGTCATATCCTTGCCATCGGAGTAGGACTTCCAGTATCAATTCAAAAACACTAGTGATCACTATATAAATCAGCCTCAGGCTCATATCCTACGGAGGCACGTTGTTCTAGGGAAGTAAGGTCACTTTATACCTCCCACTCGGTGCTAAAGATTACTCCCGGACTTAGGTCAGAAATTTAAATCAGCCTCAGGCTCACATTAAAGAAAATCCACAATAAACACTTCAATAATTTTCATCGGGAGCCAATTTGCTACCTCTTTATCATAATCAATAAAAATGTGGATTTCTTTCACAGTCGAGTTCAAAATAACTCATTCACGACCAAAAGGTCAAATCAATCAAAACATCTCAAATATTCAACATCAACGTGCATATAGCGCACATTTTCTCAAAGACACAATTTCAAATGGGGTTCAAGATCCAAATATCAAAATCATAGTAAATTTCTTTCAAGCATCATGCTTTAAGTCATAATTTCATATAAATTCGACTTTTCAAAGTCATAAACATCATAATCTCAAGATAACCAAGATAGAATATAAGTTCATGCTCCAAAATCATAATAAACATATAAAGATCATATCTTCGTAAAGAAAATTACTTTTGGGCACAAGAACAAAAGATTGTTCTTGTTGAAAACCCCCACATACCTTGAATGATGAACTTTAGATCGATACTCATTTTTGAGATGTTAATCGTGCCTTTGAATGATGGTTCTTGGAGTTCGTGAACTAGGAACTTGGAATCTTGAATAAATTTGCAGAATTAATGGTGAACTTTGGAGGTTCTTGAAGTTGGATGTAGGAGCTTAGGGTTTTCTTTTTGAGGGAATTTGATGAAATATAACATATAACGCTTCTAATAGGCTTTAATATAGGGTTTGGACGGATTTTGGGTGAGGGGGAATGACCAAAACGCCCCTAAAAATTAAATAATTCTCGCATCTATCCTTTGGTGGACTGTTTTGATAGTATGAAGTAGATCAACCATAATGTTTTACTCCGATATCCAAATTAGATGAAACTAATTTCATTAGAAAGACGACTCTCATATCTTTCCGTTGATATATAGTATCTCACCCAGATCATTGTGTACGAGGAGTTATGATTGTTTGAAGTTGACCCAAAAATTCACTTTTGATAGGCTGAAATAGATCGACCATAACTTTTTGATCCGATAGACAAATTGGATGAAACCAATTTCATCGGAAAGAGGACTCGCAGAGCTTTCCGTTGATATATAGTAAATCACACATATCATTATGTAAAAGGAGTTATGATCGTTTAAAGTTGGAGCAAAAATACGTCAGGCCTCAATACTTTTTTTCCTGCACGTTTTACTGTTCACTACTATTCACGGTTCGATCGGAATGTTCATAACTCGTCGCTCGGGTGTCCGTTTTGGATGATCCACATATCGTTGGAAAGCCTATTCGATAATATACGCAATGGTGGGTCATAATCTAAGACATTCCACATGGAAAAGTTATGATTCATTCTAGAAGATAGAACCCAACACGTTTACGCACAAAATTTCAACGAAAAATTTTCTGGGGTATTACATCATCTCCCCCTTGGAAACATTCGTCCTCGAATGTCGATGAATAAGTACAGAATACCATGAAAATAAGGACAAAAGGCTGGGATAACGAAATCAATCCACTTACTTCACTCCAAACGTTCGAATACTTCATAGAACATGCGATTCATAATGAGAATGGTCACATAGTTGGATCTTAAACAAAGGAGACTGATTTTAAGGAATCGATATCTTTGGTTTATTCAGAGACTGAGAATCAAAGGTCTCGAAGGGGATCTCATCAAAAGAAGAAACACTTGCGCCCAAATGAAACGTCCCTCAACACTCCTTCCAAAAGATTCAAATGACATTGTTCGAGGAGAAAATGAACCATAATTTGATACAATCCTATCGTATGGGAACAAGGACCCATATGGCATAAATTAAGATAGGAATTTCTAGGTCTTGGGAAACATAACTCCTTGCTTCCAAACTTAGCTCGACTATGTTCAAGCCTAACTCCAAGTACTCATGAGATACGCCACATAACACTATAATATTAATCTATATCATGAACCTCAATACATTCTGAGTCTCACAACTCCTCACTTCAAACATAACTCTTATTTCTACCCCAACAACCACATACAATCTTATACTAGGGATCCGCTAACTTGCGGTGCATTCTTTTAGATATACAACCATAACATTCAAGCCTATACTCATAACCACATACGCACTTCGCACATGCACTTCTAAACGAACACTCATAAAGCATCTTCCTCGCTTTCTCTAAGATTCCATCAACTACATCATTCACACATATTGGTCAATTCTTTAAACGACACACATAACATTTTCTCAACCAATTGAACTATACACAAAAACTATGTATTACTATTCCTACAACCTCATAGAAGTGCATAAAACCAACGCACAACAATCTTTCCAAATAAACATTTAAAACTTCAACTAACCACGACATGTATCAAGGACTTAGCCTCAATCTAACTTCACTTCACCGCCGTGAGCACACCACCTTCTATCATAGATAAGGAAGTATCTTCTCTCCTTTCTAGACAACTGCTCAATACCATTAGCTTGACTTAATGAAAAGGTCACAAAATTTTAAAACATGAAGACCTGAAATATGAAGGGATAATGTAAATAACTTGACTCTCTCTATTGAGGCCTTAGGAATAAAATATCAAATACAATGGGTTCATTAAGGTATCAAAACTGAAGACATCCATAACAGAAACTGAATCTCACTGATCAATACGAGTATTGCCTGAGTACTGGAACTGAACATACTGTAAAACTTGAGTATATGAGTCATGGGCGGCATGCCCTGAATTTAGAGCTCATAACTTATGAAATGTGATTCCAACTGCTAGAAGAACTGGAATTTCTCATTTTTTGGAAACTAGAAGAGTATGTAATTCTCCATCACGTGTATGAACATGAATTAAGATCATGGAACTGAAATGTAAAGCATGAGTAGGTTTTGGGACAACTGAAAATACTGAAATAACATTGGGTCAAGCACCGATCTTTCTCACAACAAATTTACAACTTACTGGTACTTCTACTAAAATGTAAAAGCTTGACTTGACTACTTGTTCTATCATCTCCCCCTTAGCTTTAAGCCACCACTCAAATTCTCAAATGCTTACTAATTTCAAATCTCCACGAACATCTCTATCGCCGGAATGTACACCATTTAGTGCTTCAACTCTTATTTCTATTAGCTCAACTTGAATACTTTCTAACCTTTTGATAGACCATGCTACTTCTGTCTTCTCCCTCTAATACCATGCCTATAAACTTATGTTTCTAACCCATAAGAATCAAAATCACACTTAAGAGGCTCAACATTTCCAATCATACTCCTCGCCTTAACTTAGCCATCAAAACATCATCCATCGTCTAACTAGTATTTATCCATCTAACAATCCCATGGCACGACTCACTACACCACATACACTAATCCTCAAAATTAAAGCAGTCCCATAATATCTTGGGTGAACTTTCTCATCATAATATAATATTAAACTTAATTACAAGTCAACTACACTTAAACTCTTGTGTACACTGTTCAAGCCTATTAGGTCACTTCCGGCAACTAATACCATTAATCTGGAAACCGTCACATTCGGCTTCATGATCACCAATCGTTCAAACTTAAGGTCTCACACTTCACAAAATTTACAACTCCATCTCACGCATAACTCCCACGTGAAGATTATAAAACAACACATCCATGAACACTAGCCCACTTAAACTTCGTAACAATAATAATTGGTCCTAATCATATAGCCTATCTTATTCACAATCCATTAACACATCCTTCTTTCACCTGTCACTACTATCTATCCTTCATACACAACTTAACATAGTTCATAGCTCTCTACGTCTTAACTTAACTTCCTCTTGCAATCTGGAGAGCGCCTAGATTAACAACACTTACCCACCGAGTACTTCCATCACTAACCTATACTCTCTGTCATACAAATACCGTCAACACCCATTTCATACCTCAAACAAACTATATCACTTTCTATTAACCCAATTGCATGCAAAAAGGGATTTCGCTATACTTATGCTCAACAAATCACACTTACCATCCTTCTTACTACTATACCTCCACATCCCACATTTTCAGCCAACACAAGGAACAAGATGAACTACAAGTTGCTAGTGGATCGAAATAGGCCTCACATGGCTTCACTAGACTTTGGTTTTGTGTTTTGATCAAGAAAGTTATATGAATAACAAAGTAATTATGCTAGTGAATTGAAATAGGCCCCACACGGCTTCACTAGACTTTGGTTTGTATTTTGAACAAGAAAATGAGATGAATAACAAAGAAGCTATGCTAGTGAATCGAAAGAGCCCCACACGGCTTCACTATACTTTAATTTTTCACAAACATAATGATAACAAGATTACATAATACAAGAGATAGAAACTTGACACACAACATTCAACGATCTAAGAATACACCTTACTCTGTCTTAATTAAATAACTTATAAGAATGAGGGCATAACTTTCAACCTAAGGAACTAAACACACTAGAGAGCTCCTATCAAGCCCTTTGTGTAACTTTTGAAATTTCTTCGAGAAAATATAGAAGCATTACCTGGGGAAGAACTGGAGCTTGCGAATCATGTTATCTCAAAAATAATACATAGAGGGAGAAGTATAGATTAACATTGTAGATTCTGAGGAGGAATTTGAAAGCACATCTAACCTAGGCTTAGTTCAAGACTTTTATGAACATGAATAAAGTACTTCAATCTTTGGAACTCAAAAGCACTGACAGGATACTTTCTAGCTCTCTTATAATCCCATAACTATCTACGGAGAATTAAGCTTAACTGTTTCTGATACCTTGAAAATGAGGCAGAGTTGGCCAGAATAGAGTAAGATGAGAATCTATATAAGCTTCTTGGAGAACCTTTTTATAGCACGATCTTAGATTTGAAAGAAGGGAAATATTTACTAAATGCCCTGTAGCCACTCGAAGAAACGTACAGACGTCTCCATACCGTTCCGCAAGAATCTACTAGACACGACTTCATAGACACCCTGTGATTGGGTCCCGAGACGTCACACGGTCTTAGGGTCACAAGTGACCCCAAGCTAACCCTTCTACTGGCATAACTCATAAGCAACTGAATAAAAATACAAATCCATACAAATCAGCAGAAATTAACTCCTTTCTGAATCTGATTGATACAAAAATGGAATTTTACAGGATTACAATTCTGCCTTTACAACCAAAATTGAAACAAAATACATCAACTTCTACTGACTGTCTATGAAGCCTCTACTAGTACTGACTGTAGGTAGCCGGGTCATGACTCCCGACTACCCCAACTCAATACGACTAAATAAAGAAGATACAACACTATAACTCTGCATAACTAACCCAAGCCCTTGAATCAAAAGGACTCATCACCTGCTGACTGGATACCATGAACTGACTGGATCCGAAGGTTCAACTATACCTTGTACCTACATTCTGAGAAAATGTAGCCCACATACGAATATGTGGGTCAGTACCATGAAAAGATACCGAGCATATGGGGGTGCAATGCATATATAAAATAATATCTTAATATCATCACAGTTTATAAAATTATGCATGCTGATATAGATGACTCACTTAGCTCGAATTAAATCATCAAAATCATGGATGAATAATACATGTAAAGTAAAACAAGTGAGTCAATACAATACGTTCTCAATTCACTTTCATCTCAATTTCAAATCATCAAAACAATCAAATCTCATGTCAATTCTCATTAGAATATATTCCTTAAATCTTTTAAGAATAATGACATTCTCAAACTCAGCCTTTTAAGCAAATATGTTTTCATCTCAGATAGAAGAGTACACACACACATATTGGGAGATCCTATAACCGACATAAACCATGTGAGCCACATGGAGTCCAACGTACAACCCACGTTGGGGAGAGCCGTCCTATCCTTGTCATCGGAGTAGGACTTCCAGTATCAATTCAAAAACACTAGTGATCACTATATAAATCAGCCTCAGGCTCACACCCTATGGGGGCACGTAGTTCTAGGAAAGTATGGTCACTTTATACCTCCCACTCGGTGCTAAAGATTACTCCCGGACTTAGCTCAGAAATTTAAATCAGCCTCAGGCTCACATTAAAGAAAATCCACAATAAACACTTCAATAATTTTCATCGGGAGCCAATTTGCTACCCCTTTATCATAATCAATAAAAATGTGGATTTCTTTCACAGTCGAGTTTAAAATAACTCATTCACGGACAAAAGGTCAAATCATTCAAAACATCTCAAATATTCAACATCAACGTGCATATAGCACACATTTTCTCAAAGACACAATTTCAAATGGGGTTCAAGACACAAATATCAAAATCATAGTAAATTTCTTTCAAGCATCATGCTTTAAGTCATAATTTCATATAAATTCGACTTTTCAAAGTCATAAACATCATAATCTCAAGATAACCAAGATAGAATATAAGTTCATGCTCCAAAATCATAATAAACATATAAAGATCATATCTTCGTAAAGAAAATTACTTTTGGGCACAAGAGCGAAAGATTGTTCTTGTTGAAAAACCCCACATACCTTGAATGATGAACTTTAGATCGATACTCGTTTTTGAGATGTTAATCGTACCTTTGAATGATGGTTCTTGGAGTTCTTGAACTAGGAACTTGGAATCTTGAATAAATTTGCAGAATTAATGGTGAACTTTGGAGGTTCTTGAAGTTGGATGTAGGAGCTTAGGGTTTTCTTTTTGAGGGAATTTGATGAAATATAACATATAATGATTCTAATAGGCTTTAATATAGGGTTTGGACGGATTTTGGGTGAGGGAAAATGACCAAAACGCCCCTAAAAATCAAATAATTCTCGCATCTGTCCTTTGGTGGACTGTTTTGATAGTCTGAAGTAGATCAACCATAACGTTTTACTCTGATATCCAAATTGGATGAAACTAATTTCATTAGAAAGAGGACTCTCATATCTTTCCGTTGATATATAGTATCTCACTCAGATCATTGTGTACGAGGAGTTATGACCATTTGAAGTTGACCCAAAAATTTACTTTTGATAGGCTGAAGTAGATCGACCATAGCTTTTTGCTCCGATAGACAAATTGGATGAAACCAATTTCATCGGAAAGAGGACTCGCAGAGATTTCCGTTGATATATAGTAGATCACCCAGATCATTATGTACAAGGAGTTATGATCATTTAAAGTTGGAGCAAAAATACGCCATGCCTCAGTACTTTTTTTCCTGCACGTTTTACTGTTCACTACTATTCACGGTTCGATCGAAATGTTCATAACTCGTCGCTCGGGTGTCCATTTTGGATGATCCATATATCGTTGGAAAGATTATTCGATACTCCATGCAATGGTGGGTCATAATCTAAGACATTCCGCACGAAAAATTTATGATTCATTCTAGAAGATAGAACCCAACACGTTTACGCACAAAATTTCAATGAAAAACTTTCCGGGGTATTACACCTAATTTTAAGGAAATTACAAAGCAATGTGCACCTAAAGATCCACGTTCTAACAACGTCTAACACAACAACACTCGTGTATCTGAAGATACTCTTTCTTTTCTTATATATATATATATATATATATATATAATGGGTATCTGAAGATACATAGATACACGATCTCAATCGAGGTATCTGAGATACACGACAAATATTGTGAATTTTTGAAATCTATGTTCCTTTCTGTAATTATAGTGTAAAGCTACTACATTTTTTGTGGTTTGCCCTTAAAAGAGGCTATAATTCTGAGGGGTTAAAGACACTAGAAACAAAAAAAAAAGGAAGACACCACCTGGCCATTTTTAAAACAAATGACCAGCATTTGATGAAGTTGCCAAATCATGATCATTCGGCCAAAGTATTGCCATTAAATGGCCATTGAGCTGCTTCAGCTCTCCTTTTCCCTGTTGGGCCATTCGGCCCTTCTTATTAAATGTTTCAGCTTTTTCTTTTTTCTTTTTATAAATTTTTTGACTAAAAACATCTGCTTTTTTATTTTAAAAAATGATAATTAAATACAATTGTATAAAAATATATAAATATTAACTAGAATATATATCAATATAATATATATGTATAGAAACTATACAAAATGTGTTTAAAAATAACAATTAAATATGATTGTATAAAAATGGTATAGTTATTGCAAAGAATATGTACCTATATACAATATATGTATAGAAGTTGTATAGTTATATCAAATATGTATATGTATAAAATATAGTTAAAAAAAAAATATAGCATGTGTATAGAAACTGTATAGTTGTTGTATAAAATAAGTATATATAGAATGTGTATAGAAACTGTGTAGTTATTGTATAAAATACGTATCCAAATAATAATTGTAGCCCAAAGGTCATATAGAATGTGTATAAAAATTATACAATTATTGTATAGATGTGTAAAAAAATTATATATGTATTGTATAGAATATATTTTTTAATATATGAATTGTATAGAATTTGTATCATTGTTGTATAGAATATGTATATCTATAGGATGTATATAAACTGCATAAATATTGTATAGAATTAGTATCTAAATAATTATTGTAGCTAAATATTGTATAGAATGTGTATAAAAACTATACAATTATTGTTATAATGTGCATATAAGTTGTATCATTATTTGTATAAAATATGTATTTATATATTTGATATCAGGTATGTATTTGAAAAAAAGATTCTTTTATACAATAATAATGTAATTTTTATAATTATTGATTATTTTTTGTCAAATAAAGAGTAGCCAAAAAGGTAAAAGAATTTTTGTCAGCCCAAAAAGGTTAAAAAGGCTAAAAAGAGCGATACCAGATTCAATGGCTACTTCGGTGACATTATTTTACATTGAAGTGATATTTTTGTCCTTTTCCCCCCCAAAAAAAAGGAAAAATGGGCTTCAAGTCCAAACTCTGGAAGCAAGTAGAATTGGGAAAATGACAAAATTGGTCATTCGGTGTAAACTAATGATAATCGAATGACCGGCATAACTTAATGGTTAAATTACACAAATCTCAAACTTGTGAGACTATATTACCCAATAACCCTTACTTTTTTAAAATTTACATAAAATTTTGATTTTCAACTTTACTCTTGATACATATCAACAAAATTCTACATCCTATTTTACTCCACCATTAACTCATTCAAGCTATTTTTTTTTCAAAGATTTCCTTTCCTAAAATATCTCCCTAATTATCAACAATTAAATCATCTTCCTTCCTGATTTTTTCTCCTCCATTAACGCTTAAATCATCTTCCTTCTTGATTTTTTTCTCCTCCATTAACGCATGCAACTATTTTTTTTCCCTCTCCTAAAAATCTCTCCCAATTTTTGTTTTTTAAAATCCATTGATACATATATAAATTTATTTAGTTATTCATATATGTTTATTCTTTTTATGGTGATTCATATGAATGAAAAATATGATATCATTATATGGGTATTATGATGATTCACACGATAGATACAGTTTGTATCATTTTAGCGGGTGATATATATGATATTAATGGGTGATACATATGGTATTATGGTGATTCATATGGTAGATGTAGTTATTTATTTCAATTATTGGGTGATTCATATGATATTAATGGGTGATATATATGGTATTATGCTGATTTATATGGTAAATATAGTTATTTATTTTAATTATTGAATGATTCATATGTTATTAATGGGTGATACATTTTGTTCATACTATATCTAAAAACGGAGCAGCCATCCCATCACCAGAGTTCACTGTTCGCTGGTCCACTGAAAAACGACTCACTCACCACCAGAAATCTCCATAACAGTCTATCCAAAAAACCACCCCATGTATTATTCCATATTTTGCAAGATCTGGCAAGGGAACCCATTCAGCATATGCATTAACAGCATTTAGAGTGGCAGTTACAACTACTGCATGCTGTCTTGCAACTTCTATTGCTGTCTATCTGCTTCAGTTAGTGCACCTCCAAAGTGCCTTTCTAGTAACTGGCTATGAGAGGAAGACTCAAAATGATGTAAAAAAATATCCCAACTACACAAGAAATCCCAACCAACAACTTACACTGTACAGTAATGGAACAATCTCAGGCAAAGAGTCAAGTAAGTTCACATATAATAGCCTATGGCGGTCACCAATTGAAGTCTCCAGGGTCCTCGGCGGCAGACGATGAAGGACAAAATAGTAGGCTGGATGCCATGGAAGGTGGGTCAGTAGAGAAAGTGGATAGGATCATATTGAATTGAATTAGGATTGACAGAAATTAGGGTATTGGATTTTTTTTTGAATTTGATTAATTCATTGTGTAACTGATTATGCGTGATTTTCTCCACAGAATAAAAGAGAATCTGTTATTTCCTTAAATAAATATTTTGTCAGTTTCAAATGTATCACTTTTTTATATGTATCACCAGATAACATATGTATCAACAACAACAACAACAACAAACCCTTTGTATTCCCACCAAGTGGGGTTTGGTGAAGGTAAAATGTACACAATTCATACCGCTATCTTCGAAGAAGTAGAGAGGTTGTTTTCGATAGACCTCCGGCTCAAAAATATAATATATGTATCACTATTTCAAAAAATCAGGATAAAATGTAATTAATAAAATAGTTAAAAAATTTCATTGTTAATAATTTATGTATATATAAAAATTTTGACTCAAATGAACGAGATTAAATAGATTCTATCGCACCTATGTGAACATAAAAATAAAATAGAACAAGAATTAACAAAATCGAAGTCAAGCTAGATTGTCAATTTGAGTCGCCAGTTATAACTTAAACACATTATTCAAACCACAGTAACAATAAAAAAGTACAAATGTACATTAATTAGGCCTTGTAATTTGGTATCAAATAAAATTTCTCTGTTGAGGACAACATGCTTTTCCCTCCTAATTAAGTCTCTTTTCATTTCATTGACTTTCCTGCCAAATGCATATAGTCTATTTGGACAAGGACAAGTCTATTTACACACTTAAATCTCAAGGTCTAAGTCTTAATTATTTACACATTTAAGTTTATTAATAGATTTGTTATTGTCTCTTTCAATTCATTTACACAAAACTTACAAACTTCAAAATCCTGATTTCACCTCTGTCGATAGTTATATGTCTAATGAAATAGGGATTACTTGATATTGTATACAAATGAACAAGGGGAAATTAGATAATTGGTAAGGTTGTTAGTCGGTTAATGATGAGTTTATTAGAAAGTAGTTAGTGCTGACAGTGTATAAATACTACTGTTCCATTGTAATTAGTTACAAATTTTCATTTTTCCTTCTTAGTGAAATAATATCTTATTCCTTTCCTATCTACTGAGCTAAATTCGATCTACAATGATAAATTACGATTGAACAATTGCATGAAATTCAACATGGTATCAAAGCCAAATAACTATGATTGTGAGTTTATCAGAGACGATTTGTAAAGTTTCAAGCTTGTTGACAGTTTTAGCACATTGGTTGAAGCTCAACAATGGAGTCGACTATGAAGTTCAATCACAATCACACTCTGTTTCTACACCCTTCTGATACTACTGTAGCTTCAACCATTTCGATGCAGCTAACAGGATCCAATAATTACTCCATCTGAAGCAAGGCTATACGAATTCAATTGCTGGGGAAGAACAAGCTGGAAATCATAGATGACACTCTAAAAAAGAGGATTTTGGAGTCAAATTAGGGCATCAATAGGATCGGTGCATTGTTGTTGTTCAAGGATGGATAATGAGTTTGGTTATACAGGATTTGCATATAGGAATTATCTAAGCAACCAGTGCAAAAATAATTTTGGAGGATCTGCGTGAATGATTCAACAAGGTAAATGCATCTCGAATTTATCAGTTACATAAAGCTATAACTACTACAGTGCAAGGGAATGATAGTATTCCTAGTTATTTTTTAAAATTACGCAGTTTGTGGGATGTATTTGCTAGTATAGTACCATCACTATGCAATTGCCCTAGATCTAGGGAGTTTACTGCACATATGGAGAAGCAAAAACTAATGCAATTCTTAATGAGGCTAAACGAGATTTATGAGTAATCAAGAAGTCAAATATTAACGGTAGAACTAACTCCAAACATCAACAATGCATATATTATGCTTGTTGAGAGAGAAAGTCAGAGATCCATAGCAAGTTGTTCAATGAGTAGAAAAGGTGCAGGATAATCATTGATTTTTTAAATTGGACAAGTATTGTTGTGATAGAGTACAATACCTACTGATTTACTTATTTTAGCTTAGCAGTAACCTATCAATGAAATAAGTTGTCTAACGTATTTCAACGAAGTTAAAACTTTCAAAGAGGTACTTGTCGAAATCTCTCTCGTTTTTTTTTTCGTATTCAAAAGGGCATGTTGGTTTTGTAAGAAACGAATTGGATCACTGGACTTTTGTGGGAATAGAGAATGAACCTTGAGTTTTCGGGCATAATAGAACACAAAAGACTCCAAATATTCATCAATTTCTGCTGAAAATTCCAGTGACATTGCTTTACCATCTTTACTTAAAATAAATGATGTTGTTGTTGAATTATTAATGATTGGTGTAAAAAAATATAAAGAAATTTCAGTAATTTTCATAATATGATTAATCAACATCCCAAAACAAAAAAAAATCAATTAACAACATAAACTATAAGGAAAAAAAGAATCAGAACTAATGTGGTCTAAATTATAAAACTTAATAGAAATGAATTACCTTTCATCTAATCTATAATTACCTGATGCCATATCAGCATATGCATTCAAGTGACATTTCCAAAGGTTTGTTCGTAGTGCATGATTTTGGCTTGTGAAAAAACAGAAAGACGACTTTAATAATTCATTGGCAATTATTTTATTTTTGAAGAATATGATATGCATACGATGATATTTATGAAGAATCCGAACAACTTAACAAAGAAGTACTCCAACTAATAAGCACCTTGTTACCAACCTTAAAATTCAATGAATATAAATAATTGAGTTTTCAGTAGAAAATTGAGAATCAAACATCAACAACAAAAGGTGGTGAATACATTGCAAAGTCTCAATTAAAATCAACTTTAAAGACAAAACGAACAAACTAAAACACAATATCATATATATACGGAAGTAGTGCCGGCTTTAGCCTAAAGCCACTAAAGATACTGCTTTAGGCCCCCAATTTTTAGGGCCTCATTTCTTTAGCAATTATAAATTTATACTTAAGAGTATTTTTTTTATTAGAAAATATTATTTCATTTAATGTTATTTTAGCACAAAGAAAATATCATATTAGGAATTTAAGATTAAAGTTGACAATTATTTTCAACTTTATCCTTAACATCAAAGAAGATTTATTTTTAGAACTTCTCAGTTCTAAACAAAATCTAATAAATAGGGCAACTTAATAATTATACCTTATATTTATTATTTTATGTAATGGACGTGAAATAAATTAAAATAATAGTTATAGTGGGATGGAGGGAGTAGAATGGTAAGAAATATTTTAATAAGATAAAAAAAATGTTTTATTATTTTTCATCCTATAATAATTGTCTTAGTTGAAAGAAATTTTTTAAATTCTAATTATTAAAATCATACTTAAGATCAATATCATCTCAACAGAAATGAAATGATTTAAGTATACAATTAATTGAAATGAAAATTATTGAGTGATTGATTGTAAAACAATTTTATTCATAATTTTGCATTTCAAAAAGTTATAGAAATAAATTTTTAAATATAAAAAATATACAAAAATCTTTTTTAAGGCCTCATTTTGAAGTTTTGCTTTAGGCCACACAATATATATTGAGTTTCCCCTGTACGGAAGGCTGACATACAGATCACAATTGGCGTATGGTCCAATTTCATGATTCTTATTGGACCTCTATATCTTGATAAGCTAAAACCTTCTTGAATCTGTATATTACGTAAGGAATATCCACGGCATTAGCAAAAATAGTAGGCACTTATTAGAAATGATTGCTTTCGTCATTTTGAGATGAAGTAATTTTTTTTTAATCTTTAAACCACAATAAATATTGTTTAAACACGACCTTTAGCAGGGTCAACAAATCAAAAACTCCTAGACGAACATCTTAGTCAAACTAAAATTCAAAGGAAAAATTCAAAAAGAAATTCATTTGTGTTGGGTTTTTAAGAGGTGTGAATGAAAAATGAATAGGTGTTTTTTTCAAAAAGACACCAAGAGAAAGAATGCAATTTGAATAGGCACCTTTTCAGATTGAATGGTTATGACCTTTCCAATGGATTGTGACTTTTCCGAAGAGTTGCACCTTTATGAAGGGGTGCACTTTTATGAACCATTGCTTC
>CM061545.1:46675530-46680530 GCA_030864215.1 Capsicum pubescens
AAAAGCTCGTTGCTTTTTCTTTCCCTATAATTTAATTGAAGCCGCAGTTCTATCCATTTATTCATTCGACCCAACTTTATTTTGTTCCATTCCAAGAATTCTAACACGGTTTTATACCCATCTAGGAACAATGAAATATTTTCAGAACTTTCCGTTGATACGGCATGCTATTTTTACCATTCATTCCCTTTTAGGATCAGTCGTGGTCTTCCAAACTTTACCGAGGGTATGGACGAATCCCTCACTTCATCCATATGTGTAAAATACACTAGCCGCGCTTAAAAGCCGAGTACTCTACCGTTGAGTTAGCAACCCGAAGAAAATTTCAAAAAAATGGTGTAGATCCAATTCGAAGAAAAAGAAATAAAGAGATTAGACAAGACAACCAAAAACCATTGAAAGAAGAAATCTAAAAAAATAAATTCACACTTTCTAATTAATTTAAAAGATAAAATAAAACTAAATAGATCCACTTCATTTATCAATTTATCACAATGAATTATATTTGTTCGATACACTGTTGTCAATATAAATATTGAAAAATAAAATAAAAATTTCAATTGAAAACAATAAAAAAAAAGGACTTGTGTTGGATTGGCACTACAAATATAATCCAAACCAAATAAAATCGATAGAAAAAAGTATAGATGAGAGAATAAATAAAGAATAAGTGGAAAACAAAACTACAATTTACTTAGATTTATTGAATCCATAATGGATTCAATCAAGTTAAGTGATAAAAGAAAACTTGATTTCTTTGTTAGCTTTAGTAGAGTTCCAATGAAAAACGGAAAACCAACCGAAATGCCCGAATTTATTATTTCTAAGATCAATAAAATAAGAGGTTTTGTCGTTATAGAACATGGAATTCGATGGAAGCAATGATAAATAAATACAAATAGAAAAGGAAAGGGAGGAAATACAAAAAAATAGAAGAGAAAAGTCATACAAAGTTATATACAAATCACTACCCCCCCTTTTTTGTATTTCCTTAATTTATTTCCTTAATTGAATTTTGGTTGATTAGGATGAAGTTCCTTAAAAACCTCCGCCTTCTTTAAAATATCCTGAACAGTTCCTGTAGGTTGAGCCCCCTTTTCAAGGAAATATAAAATAGCAGGAACATTTAAATAAGTTTGATTCTTTATCGGATCATAAAAACCCACTTTCCGAAGATCTTTTCCTTCTCTTCGGGATCGAACATCAATTGCAACGATTCGATAGACGGCTCATTGGGATAGATGTAGATGAACAACACCCCCCCTAGAAACGTATAGGAAGCTTTCTCCTCGTACGGCTCGAGAAAATGATTGATTCGAGGTTTTGGTTTTGTCTCTGTATGTATGGAATTCTATCTAAGAAATGACAACTGGGTCCATAAAATGATCAAATCAATTAAAGATGTAAGTCCTTTTTTTTTCTTCTTTCTTCCTGAAAATGAAAAAGAAACCATTCGTACTCTCATAACTCAAGTTGGATAACTTTCAAACAGTTCAAAGGAAAATCTTTTGACAATTTCATTTATTGAGCGGTCTTTCCTCCTTTTTAGTTTGTCTCGTTTAAAATCGGATTCTTCAGTCTGATCCAGTTATTAAGATAATTAAAAGGCGTTTCCTTGTTCTGGGATCCTTTATCTTTGTTTTATTTTAAATCATTGGGTTTATACATTACTTCGGTGCTTTTTAATCCTTTCAAAATGGCAACAACATACCTTTTTTGCGGATTTCTAGGAAAGAATTCTACAAGACGATGGATTCCCTCGTGAAACACTTTGGATCGAAAAAGTTTGATCAATTCAAAGAAATTTTGGAATTTTTAACTTGCTCGAATTGGATTCTTTCGATTTCCATACCGAAGATATATTTACGAAGTTGTTTCATTTTTTTTATTGATTGGCATTAACCCTAGACCTTTGCCCCGAGAAATAAATTAATACTTTCTACTCGAGCTCCATCATGGACTATTTACATTCCAAGACAACAAAAAGCGAGGGGTTCTAGTGAAACAGAACCAATGATGTCGAGCCAAAAGCACCTTCATTCCTACATAAAATGGTGGATGTACAAATCCACAACGGATCGTGTCCTTCAAGTCGCACGTTGCTTTCTACCACATCGTTTTAAACGAAGTTTTACCATAACATTCCTCTAAGAACCGGTATGGGATTGATTCAATTATGGAATCATGAATAGTCATTGGTTGGGCTGATGTATAAACACCATAATCTATAGTATAGAGATATAAAGGGATATAAATAATACTATAGATATAGGTGGATAAAGATTTTTCTGAAGAAGTCTCTTAGTAAGAGCCCATCGCTAATATTAATTTGTCTAACATATTATATTAATTAATACATATTATATTAATTAATATATTTATTAAATTATTTATATAAATAATAAAAAATATATATAAAAAATAAAAAATAAGACGAATAAATGAATTCTTTTTTATTCTGCATCTTCACGTGACTTAATAGGAGAGAAAGATTCAGTTTATAAGAAATGATTAAAAGGAATGATTAAAACTATTCCTCTTTCTAACTTTCGAATAAATTTAGAAAATTCTCTTTTCGACATCACATCATTATTCAAAGAAAATTTGATAGTTAAAAATAACTTTTGATCATCTTAGGAAAAAAGATAAGTCTTTTTTTTTTAAGTGAATCATCAACGATTTCAATGATTTACATTCAATGATTTACAATAGATAAATACACCAAACAACAAATCCAATTTTGTTTATGAGTTATGAGATAGATAAAAAAAGATTAATGTCAGGTAAGGTTTGAATTCTTATTCTTTTTTTTTTCATCTGATTGATAAAATACAAAGAATGGGGAGGTGTTCGTATCTATCAATTCGATCAAATAGACTGAGCAATTATCACCCTTTATAGATATTGAAATGAACGCCTTCCCATTACTGATTAACTCCTATCTACCCCATTCTATGGGACTAATGCAGCATAAATCAAAAGAAAATAAGGGGGTGTCCTAGTCTTTTTTATTTTTCCGAAATGTGAGCTGTCTAGGCACAAAGCCAAACAAGTCCAGATTAAGTCCAGTTTTTGTTCCTTTTTTTGCTATTTTAGCCTAACTCATTGATTAAGAATTAAGAGACTTAGTGAATTTAATTAGTACCAAAACCCCACTCTTGACGAAAAGTAAAGAAATCTACAAAAAAGAAAATTAAATCTAATTAGTTTAATTTAGGGGGTAGAAAATATGAGATAGGGAATCTGGATTCTTCCGCATCTCGATTCAGTTTTTGAAAAAAAAAAAAAGATTCATCGAAGAAAAAAATCAGAAACAACAATCACATTCCAGCTAACATTTCGATTTTAAACAGAACATTGTTAAAAAAGCAATCTATATTCTCATAGAATATATATGTTCTGGGATGGAAGGATTCGAACCTCCGAATAGTGGGACCAAAACCCGTTGCCTTACCGCTTGGCCACGCCCCATTTAGATTTCTATCCGATACTAAAAAAGTATATTGCTGGTTTTGTTTGTTTGTCAACTCTAGTCCAAATATCTATAGAATAGATTAGATTGGTACTGGAATTTTGCTATGTTTTTGGTATGTGTAGATATAGAATTCAACTTAATTTATTGATCATTACATATAATTCAATTAAGATATTGTATGAAAATATGATTTTTTTCGATTCTCCTTTGAGAAAAGGAGGATTTTTGATTGTGTGGGTTCAAAGAAAAAGAATAATTTTTTGTTTACCTTACTTACTTTCCTTTTCCTTATATCAATAACTCAATCAAAATGCAATTATCTCCAAGAACAAAAAGTCTGTTATGCTTAATACCTTTAGTTTGATCGGTATCTGTCTTAATTCGACCCTTTATTCGAGTAGTTTTTTCTTCGGTAAATTGCCTGAGGCCTATGCTTTTTTGAATTCAATCGTAGATATTATGCCAGTCATACCTCTGTTCTTTTTTCTCTTAGCCTTTGTTTGGCAAGCTGCTGTAAGTTTTCGATGAGATCCTTATTAATATCCTAGAAAATTCATGATTTATTCGAGAAAAAATTCTACAATAAATCAAATCAGATAAGCTTTACCATTTGAAATCTCGATTCAAACATTGAAATTCTTGGATAGTCACGAGAAATCCGGCTTAACTTATTTCCTTCTTTTTTTGCACTTTCCTTTCAAGTGAAAGACCTTATTAGGCTTCTCTTGTGTATATAAAAATTTGGTTAATGACAAACTTTTATTAGAAAAGAATTTAGAAAAAATCTTTTAGAGAAAGAGCTTCGTTGCTTGGTGTCAAACTAGGATATGCGGTAGAAAAATGGATGAACTATTCTCTTTTTTTTTTCAAAAAAAAATCATCTTGGAGATTGTGTAATGCTTACTCTAAAACTCTTCGTTTACACAGTAGTGATATTTTTTGTTTCTCTCTTCATCTTTGGATTCCTATCTAATGATCCCGGACGTAATCCTGGACGTGAAGAATATAATAAAAAGGTTTTTCCTTGCTTGATTTTAAAATTTTCTTAGGATTTGGTTTATTCCACACATTTAACTAAGAATAAGAACAAAGGATTTCGAAATTTGAAAAAAAAAAATCAAGTCATCAACGGAAAGAGAGAGATTCGAACCCTCGGTACGATTAACTCGTACAACGGATTAGCAATCCGCCACTTTAGTCCACTCAACCATCTCTCCCAATTGAAAAAGATAATTACTACATGAGATAGCACATAAGATAAGGGAAAGAATCTTTCTTTCTCTCTTTTTTTCTTTCTATATTATATAGATATGTACAATTTTTATCATCAATTTCCTTTATCTCTTTATCTAAAGTAAAGGATTATCAAAAGTAAAGGAAGGGCTCAGAAGAGCCAAGAATATCAAGAAAAATAAAGAAGAACTCTTTTCTTTGTCTTGATTTTGTTCGAAAGGACCCTCTTTTTCTCATGGCCTGGTCTGGTCAGTACCCAGCCGGGCCTCTTTTGTTCCAACGAATTTTAATT
>CM061545.1:46685530-46693030 GCA_030864215.1 Capsicum pubescens
CCGGTCGAAGTAACTAAGAACTTCGGATTGAAGTAATAACATTATTGAATCATCAGAACTACTTCGATATATCTTTTTTACTTTTTAGCCACAGAGTCTTTGTGAACCAGAAAGACTTTCGTTCTCCCATTTCTTGTTCTTGGTTCGAACTATTAGTTGAATTATTTCTTGATTTCATCCGTTTATTCATTCAATTCACAGTCACAAGGGGCCGGAAGGACTTCTAGTCTATTAGAATTCCCTAGAGTAGTAAAATATATCTTTAGTTCATTTCATATATAACTAGCACGAGGTAATATCTAATATCACATATACATGTCTTTCTTCCATAACGTAAACCAAGCATTCATCTTAGATTCAATCCTATTGGAGAATCAAGCGTCGAAACATCTAGAAGGTTTGGGTTATAGTTATTCAAGTACAGATACCTTCCTCTCCTAACCGACCTTTTCTAAAATACTAAAAAAAATCCTTTTTTTGTAAATTCTTTTGAATCTTACCTTTTCTTATTAGTCCACCTAGATAAATCTAAATGGACAAATTGATTAGGCCGAATAATTCCATATGTTATAGAAATATCATTATTTGGTTGATCTAAGTTCATGCAATTTATTAATAAAAATGAATAATTTTTTTATTCATTTTTAGTATTTTGGTCAATCGTTGAATAAAATCAACTGAAAGGGAAATCATTTCGCCCTTTATTTTATTTAATCACACGTCGTAAACCTATACAACAAGAATTATTGACAAAAATTCTTATATTCAAATTGTTTTAACAATGAATTAATTTAACAATGAATTAATAATGAGTTAAGTTAATATAATAATGAGATGGACTAAGCAATCTAAAGTGAATATTCATTGAGACGAAGTATGATATTAAGTGAAGGAAAAGGGAATTTTAGGAAAAAGATCTAAAAAAAAGATCTTTTTCCCTTACTCTTTAATATAATTGTAATTTTTTTGCTATCTCTCTAGATCGTATATAACATAGTTGTATATTTAGATTCCCCTATTCTATTCCCTAAGTTAAGTAATTCCACCCACCATATACATTTTTTCATTGCTGTGGGCTAAGCTAAAAAAGACTATTTCAATGATGGCCCTCCATGGATTCACCTATATAAGCCGCGGCTAAAGTTGCAAAAATAAGAGCTTGAATACCACTTGTAAATAATCCAAGGAGCATGACAGGTATAGGAACTACTAAGGGTACTAAAGAAACAAGAACAACAACTACTAATTCATCAGCTAAGATATTCCCGAAAAGTCGAAAACTAAGTGATAAGGGTTTTGTGAAATCTTCTAAGATGTTAATGGGTAAAAGGATTGGGGTTGGTTGAATATATTTTCCGAAATAACCTAATCCCTTTTTTGTAAGACCCGCATAGAAATATGCCACTGATGTGAGTAAAGCCAAAGAAACAGTAGTATTTATATCATTCGTGGGTGCGGCTAACTCCCCATAAGGTAATTGTATGATTTTCCAAGGTAAAAGAGCTCCTGACCAATTAGAAACAAAAATAAATAAAAACTTAGTGCCAATAAAAGGAACCCAGGGCCCATATTCTTCTCCAATTTGAGTTTTACTCACATCTCGAATGAATTCAAGAACATATTCGAAGAAATTCTGACCCCCGGTCGGGATGGTTTGTGGGTTCCGAACAGCTATAGTGGCTGAACCTAATAAGATAACAATTACAACCCAAGAAGTAATAAGTACTTGACCATGTACTTGGAAACCCCCTATTTGCCAACAGAAATGTTGGCCTACTTCCACACCGGATATATCGTATAACCCCTTTAGAGTATTGATAGAACATGATAGAACATTCATATTGCCTTGCCCTCTGAAAAAATTGAACTTTAAACAAAATTTTTTGATTCAACCATCTCTTTGTCTACTTGAATAGGATATTTGTAATACCAACTAAGATTTATAATACTAATAAATCACATAATATCCCCAGTTATTTTTATCTCTTTTTTGAAATTCAAAAATAGTAAGCGATTCCATAAGGGATTTCTGAAGTAAGTTATTTATCTTATTATGTTATTATTAATCAAGGATTTCTTATATATCTAGAACGACCCTCACAAATTGCGAATACTAATTTATTAAGAATTAATCGGATTGAGGATATGGCGTCATCATTTGCTGGAATTGAAATATCTACGAGATCGGGGTCACAATTTGTATCGGTTAAACAAATTGTTGGAATTCCTAAAGTAATACACTCTCGCAGGGCCGTATATTCTTCGTGCTGATCAACAATGATTACAATATCGGGTACCCCTGTCATATATTTAATCCCGCCCAGATATGTTTGCAAGTGAGATAATTGTCTTTTAAACATAACTGCATCTCTTTTTTGGAGACGGTTGAGTCTCCCTGTTTTTTGTTCCATTCTCAAGTCCCTGAACTTATGAAGTCTTGTTTCTGTAGTGGACCAATTCTTTAACATACCGCCAAGCCATTTTTTATTAACATAATGACACCGGGCCCTTATTGCAGCCCACTCTACTGAATCTGCTGCTTTATTTTTGGTACCAACAATTAAGAATTGTTTTCCCCTACTTGCTGCGTCAAAAACTAAATCACAAGCTTCTGATAAAAAATGAGCAGTTCTAGTAAGATTTGTAATATGAATACCCTTACGCTTTGCAGAGATATAAGGCGACATTTTAGGATTCCATTTTCTAGTACCATGACCAAAATGAACTCCTGCCTCCATCATCTCTTCCAAATTTATGTTCCAATATCTTCTTGTCATTTCTCCCCACAACCCCCCCTTTTTATTCTTAAAAATAAATAAATATGAGGAATCCTGAACTGAAATAAATAATTGTTCCGACGGAACCTTCTCTTCTACCGTAGATTGGACGTAGATACACGACCCAAACCATTATTCTTTTCTATTCATTATTCTTTTTATTACCAAAGCAAATAACCATCCCAAATGCAGATAGCGAAAGAGATGAATCCGTTGTTAGGAATCATTAAATCCTATAAATGATTGTTCGGGTATGTCGTGAAATTTTTTTGAAAGACAAGAATCAAATAGTTTTTTGTGGTGGAACAAAATATCTCTCATCTCCCACTCGAATAGATTCTTTTTTTTTTTGTTTCCAAAGGAATGTTGTTATGTTGTTTTGAAGGGTTCACTAATCCCTTGAATACGGTACCAACGGGTATCACCCCCCTCCAAAACAACATTCTCTTTCAGGCCTTTCAACCAATCGATACGACCCCGGAGAGCCGCTTTTGCTAAAACTCGACCAGTTTCTTGAAAACTCGCTTCAGATATGAAACTTTGAGTATTGAGAGATGTTCTTGTTATTCCCAATAAGACTACTCGATAACAGATCGCCTCTACCAAAGCGCGACCCATTCGTTCTGCTTCTTGTTATTCCCAATAAGACTACTCGATAACAGATCGCCTCTTCCAAAGCGCGACCCATTCGTTCTGCTCTCAACAATCCAATAAGTTCTCCAGGTGAAAAAATATTAGACAGTCCATCTTCTAAAACCAACACTTTTGATGTTATTTGACATACAATAATTTCTATATGCCTATTATGAATCTGCACTCCCTGGGAGCGATAAACCTGTTGGATTTTATTAACCAAAGAGATTCTTCTTTGCGCTATAGTTAGCTCAGCACCAATCAAGAATCCCCAAGGAATTCCAAGAATTCTTGTTATACATTTGTTCCAACCCTCAACCCTCTTTTCTAGATTCATGGATATTGAATCAATCGAACGCACTTCTAACACCTGTTCTACTTTTGGAAGACCCTGTGTTATATCACCAGATCTCGATTTTTCATATATAAATATAACTAATGTATCTCCTTCGTAAAGGGTTTCGCCATAATGGCCATGAACGGTTGCTCCAGGGGTGGCCAAATAAGGCTTAGCTGATTGTATCACTATCGAATCAACTTGAACAAGTATAACTTGACCCGATTTGAGGGGCGGTCCATTTTTGGCTATACATACATTTTCACAAATAAACTGTCCAAGACTAATTATTTTAGATGTCTCTTCACAATAATTGTGATGGAGAAACGACCAATTCAAATTGAATGGATTTAAAATAATGTTACGACATGGATCGGGATTAAAATTTTTTCCATTTTCATCCATTAAATAATATTTAAATTTAATTACTTGAAAGGTCTGGTTTAAATTGTCAAGTTGCAAATAGTTAGTTACTAAGATCTGATTATGAGTTATTAAATGGTAAGATGAATAAAAATTCTCAATTGGAAGGCATGTTCCTAAAGGGCCCAACGAATTCCTAATTGGAATTAGGGGATCTTTTTTAATTGATTCTTTTATCACACTGTGATATTTTACATCCTTGAATGGCCCCATTCGAGAACAATTGGCTGCTGACAAAATTATCAACGACTGACATTCCTTATTTCTATTCAACAACGTATGAATAGTTCCTTGAGTTTGGTTAAGAGATTGTTGAATTTTTGCCTTGGAATAGGAATAAATGGAAGAAAAGGGGTTGATATTGGTACAATCTGATCCATTATCAGAGAGTAATTCTGACCCCGACGGATCATTCCTTTTTCCGATATACAAAATAGGGGATTTCACTAAGTTAATTCTTAGGAAATGTCGAATCAAACCATTTGTGCTTATTTCAACAAAAGAAGCACGGGCTTCTTCGCAAGAAGAACTTTTTTTGTCTTGGTTCCAATTCAATACTAAACAAGTCCGAACTAATTGAATACTTGTGTCAGAAATTCCTCGAATTGGTTTGCTATTTCCATAAAGGATATAATTGACAATTCGAAGTTGCACATTATCCCTTTCCTGCAATGGATCCGGTGGAAAAAGGGTTGCTAAATTTATACCATCCGTTATTTCATATGTGACGACAGGTTGAACTAAAACAAAAAACCTTTTCTTACTAGGTATAATCCGTTGGACATAGACCCAATTTTTATCTTTTTTGGATTCCTTGGAATTTCTTTTTCCTTGTTCCTGATGGTATCAAAACGCCGGTATGTCTGGATATCTTATCTGTCTCTCCGGGAAAATGGATATCTCCAGAAAAGATTTTAAGTTCAATTCGTTTGTTTTTTCTCTCCACCCGGACCAACCCACCGACTCGGCTTCTTAGATTTAAGGTGATTTGTGTATCTACCCCAATGATACTGTTGTTCCGTACCATTATAGAAGAAGATCTGGGCAAGATATGCACCTCTTCAGGAATTAAAAAAAATCGATCTACTTTCATTTGGTATTTTGACCGAAATTCCTTGAATCCTCGATACTCAATCAAATCCTCTTTTTTGATGACTGAATGCGTTTCTATAGTCCCATATTTAATAATGCCCGAACTCTTTCTTCTATATCGAGGATCATCAAAATAAGCAAGAATACTATTTCGATGGAAAATACCATTTACAGGGATTTCAATCGAGATACCTGAACAGGGCATTAGTTGATTCTCGAGTTCTTGAATCAAATGTAGTGGAATGATGAATTTATTTCTTCGCCTTTTTGAAAATAAATTAGAATTCTCGTGGAGAATAGGAAAATATACGAGATTATACTGACCAGTACATATGATTCGATTAAGGTCTGAATAATTAGGAATCCTATCTTCTTTTTTAACATAAAAATCCGAACTAAATAATTTCTGCCTCGCCTGATCATTGGTTACTAAGAGGTTAGAAGTATATCTTCGCTTGCCAGAAAGAGAATGCACATTCATTTGATCCTGATTATTGTGGATCGAAAGGTAGACTAGACTGGACCTGCACGACCCTCCTAATAATATCCATAAATGACTTGTTTTTGGTAATAGATGAACATTACCGTATGTAAATTCGGGTGCATGATAGACATCGGTACTCCAGTGCATTTCTCCATCTGAATCAGAATAAATATGTTTTCGAACCTTCTCTTTAAAATTCAAAGTGGATATTCCTGCGCGAATCTCAGCAATTACTTGTTTTGATTCTACATATTGATCGTTTTGAACTAAAAGCAAACTTTTGGGTGGAATATTCACATTATGTAGAATATCTTCACTCTCAATAGTTACATACAAGTCTATAGAACATAGAAAGGTGGGATGCCAATGACGTGTACGTGTCGGATGAACCAAATTCTCATTGAATTTTATTTTTCCATTAGATGGGGCTCGGACATGTTCTTCAGTACCCTCCGTGAATACTCCTCCGGTATGAAAAGTTCTTAATGTTAATTGAGTACCCGGTTCTCCAATCGATTGACCTGCAATAATACCTACAGCTTTCCCCAACTCAACCAGGTCACCATGAGTAGGACTCCGGCCATAACATAATCGACACATCAAAGATGTACTCCTACAAGTAAAGGGAGTTCAAATAGAGATTGGTTGTGCCCGAAAGGTTATGAATCGATTTACAAGTCCAATTCCAATGTCTTGATTTCTAGTGACAATACATCGTGAACCCATGTATATATCATCTACTAATACACGGCCAATTAATGTTTGACTAAAAATCCTTTCCGACATTATCCCATTCCGAGGACTCACAAAAATACCCCGGGCGGTGCCACAATCCGTTCGACGGACAACAATGTGTTGAACTACTTCAACAAGTATGTGAGTGAGATATCCAGCGTCTGATGTTCGTACAGCAGTATCCACAACTCCTTTACGGGCTCCGTAGCAAGAAATGATGTATTCAGTTAAAGAGAGTCCTTCGCGCAAATTTCTTTGAATAGGTAAATCAATCATTTGTCCTTGAGTATCCGACATTAATCCTCTCATACCTACTAATTGATGTACCTGAGATGCATTTTCTCTAGCTCCCGAGAAAGACATTATATGAAGTGGATTAAAAGGGTCAGTCATCCTAAAATTTGGATTCATTTCTCTTCGAAAATATTCACTTGTAGCATACCATATTTCAATAGATTGACGTAATTTTTCTACCGCGTGTACATTCCCATAATGATGGTGTTTTTCCAAAATCAAACTTTGTTGTTCAGTATCTTGAACGAGCCATCCCTTAGAAGGTATTGTTAAAAGATCATCAATTCCTAATGAAATGGGTGTAGCAGTAGCTTGTTGGAACCCCAGAGTTTTTACTTGATCCAGGATATGTGATGTATATGCCATTTCGAAGTGCTCTATTAATCTACTAATAAGTCATTTCATGGCAGTTCCATCTATCGCTTTATTGTGAAAGACCAGATTGGCCCGTTCTGCCATAAGTACCTCCATATTCCGCTGAGTAGGATTCAACAATGGGTTTGAGTCGGTGATTGTAAAACTTCCTTTTATCGATCTTGATTCGCGTATAAATTCCGGAACTATGTACCTAGCTGAACCGGAGAGCCCTGAAGTCCCACGGTATCATAGAATTACGTTAGGTACCATATGAATAGGCTCGAGAAAACCCCTGTATAGCTTCTTCGATTTCTTGATAAAGAGCAATATGACCAACAGTGGTTCAAATGTATATAAAAAGGATTTGT